>CM057153.1:26432203-26545850 GCA_029962745.1 Echinometra lucunter
TGAACTTTGGGTTTCAACGCCCTTCTTTCCGCGAGCCCTCTCCATTTGCAACCTTCAGCTAAAAGGGAAGGAACATCAGGTATAAAGTCACACGGAGACAAGTCCTTGTATTCATTCCTAAAGTCACAAAGACGAGGTAAGTGCAATCCTAGGACTCGTGGATATCTGTTTTCCAGTCTGCAAATAGAACTATTTTCGGTCAAAACAGCGAAAGGAAGACATCTCGGGAAGACGCATGGTGTGACAAGTTGGCATGAAATTTCCATTACATTCGGGCAGTTATTCTTTGCCTTTGCATCCCTCTTCCTTACTTTCAATGTGTTTCCATGTTTTCCTTCTTTCTAAATCTCTGTTTTCCTTTCCCCTCATTCTCCCTTCCTCAGGTCAGCTCTCTCTCTCTCGCTATCTCTCTACCCTCTCTCCTTCTCCCTCTACTCTCTTACTCTCTCGAATATCGATCCCTCTTTTGCTTCTCAGTCTTGTCACTTCCCATTTCACCTTCATCCTTTCCCTTTCTCACTCTCTTTCTCTCTTTCATTCTCGATCTTCACTTTTCTCCTCTTTCCCCTCTGCCTTTTCTCTTTCTCTTTCCAATCTCATGATTTCTCTTATCTGTCAAAGAAACAAATCATCTACATTTCTTTTTTCACTCTTACGTTTTCTCATATTCCAACATTCTCGATCTGTGATAATATCATCATTTCTCATTTCCCTTTCAATCATTCCCGCAACACCTACTTCTCCTCGTCTCTCTAGCAGTGTTTTTGTTCCCTTTTAACCATGTCTCAGAAGTTCATCTTTCTTCCATTGTCCATATTCCCCCAAAGCTTTCATTTTAATCTGAAACTGAAAACCCTTCGCTTGAGGTGTTAGTTCCTGGGTTGGACATTGAAATCGGAAAGCATTGTCGTTTTACAGCACCTTTGCTCACGGCTTTGGCCTCCTCCTCCTCCTACTCCTACTCCTCCTCCTCATTAGCGTATTTGAAGGAGGGGCAATGAGGCAAATTGCCCCCCCCCCTCCCGGTCCGAATTCCGGCCATTGTAAAAATGCAGCTGCGATGTTAGATAGTCATTATTAAGCCAATCATTGCAAGACTGATATTAAAGCGCATGTATTACATCACATTACTTCTGATTGCACTCTAAAATTAGTTTCCTTGCCAAGGATTATTGTAATATTACATGTTTTGCCCCCTCCTCCTCCTGAGGCGAATGCCCAGGTATACGCCACAGCTTATCACCCCACACTCCCTTTTAGTAACATGAAAACCAGGATCAACCTTTGAAGAACATCCCAGTCGTATTATCACCCTTGCAGCTTAGACAATAATGGCTTTGTACACATGAGATCTAATGCATTCGGTTATAATTATCTGTCGAAAGGAAGCATGTCTAAAGACACTGACTGGAGATTCAATTTTTTTCACATCACTTAATTCGCCTGGATGATGTAAATTCTGGGGATAATTAGGCATAGAGCCGTAGATCGGAGGAAGAATGCGTTAGTAGTGAACTGAAAGAGGTGTTACGTAATGAAATCACAAAGGTTCTTTTGACAGTCCCTGTGATTGATGAATTCCGTGTATGAAACTGTGTGCAAGAGACTTGAAGAAAAAATCTCACAAAATATGCATGATGGACTGTAACTTGAACTTGAAAGCATATTTGTGTATTTTTGTATTACTTGATTTCATATCTTATAATTCTCTGTAAAAAAATGTAAAAGTTTTAATTGTGATGCAGGAACCCTTTGAAAATCAGTTTAACAGCTGAAAGGGCTACTCTGTGGAAATAAAACAGTAATGAAATAATAAATAAATGAATGAATAAATAAACAGAGAAGAAAAAAAAAACCACTCGTGTCGAGGGACTTAAATACAATTCGCAACATTTTCAAACACAAATATAATGATGCCTGATTTTCAACTTTTTCTTTATCATAGAAAGGACAATACATTCCTGGTTAATTGTCCCCCCAGACGAATCTGCTGTTATCAAATCAAAGATTCTCCAGTTTGAGAAAAAAAAATAATGCATGTAGTAACTGATAGATAAGTCGAGGGTCTAGTGCAACAAAGGGCTATCTGCATTTTGGGGAATTTTGATAAATCTTGAAATAAAGATTTGTTGCACTGACACACTGCAGTTTAAAGCAGGTAGCCATATCTATTTTGGGTGATACCCAACTGTAGCAAAGTTTGCTGTAGAAACCATTGTTACCGATGGGTTCCTGGTCCCTACTGGATCATTTTAATTTCGAAATGATAATCTCATTCAAATAAAAAATGCAGATAGCCCTTTGTTGCACTAAAACCTCGAAGTAATTCGCTCGCCTTCATTTCAAATGAAAGTCGACAAATATCTTAAATGACAAAACTGCCTTCATTTTTTTTTCTTGCTGCTCTTTAAAAAAAAAGTATGTGCTTTTTATGTTCTAAGAATGTTGTTTTTGTCAAATTTGTCTTGTTCTGAATGAATGCACTTTGTACACCTGTCCTCCTGGAGATCGTATTCCACAAACTTTGGGACAAGGCGGGGGGGGGGGGGGGTTGGTTGGTAGATAAGGACTGGGCTCATGACGATCGATTCGAGTACACTCAAATTCATGTGACAGCGTATGCATGGACATTAACGACTAAAGAGCACGAGAGACAGCCCGTAAGTCCGAAAATGTCGATCTCGTGGGTATTCTACAACTTTTCAGAGGGTTCACTAAACTGGCGCTCCTCGAGACTTAAACTGGCAGCACATGAGACCGACATTTATCTTCTTCTATCCCTTTGCATTATTATTCTCCTAGGTCATCCGTCTCGTGAATCTCTTTGAAGTTTGTTTTTAAGTTTATTTTCTTTATCATTTCTTTCTGTAGTCGATCTCTAGACACGTTTGAGCCGACGGTCAGTACACGAATGACGCCATTCTAATTCTCTGCTTTATCTGTAATATGAATATCTCATCAATGTCTCGACATGTTCAAATATAATTCTTCTGCTTGGAGATAATCATACTTATCGTTATTTTTTCCTTTATATACGCACACAAACATGTAAATAATTATAGTTCGTGTGTGACAGTAAGATTATATTCTCAATTCAAATGTTAGTGCATACATAGTATTATGCAGTACACTAGTTTACTCATGTATTTACATTGTACGCGAGAGGTTAACAGATGGATATGAGGGACATTATGGGTGCTGATGGACACAAGATACATGAACAATGATGGAGATAAGAAGGTTTTATCTCAAAGAATGCATTATAATTGAAGCTTAGTCCATGCTCGGCGGGGCTTATGAGTGTTCTATTTCATTTTAAAAGCATGCATACTTGTGGTCATCCCCACTCTTCCTCTTGCACTTCACGCTTTTAAAGGCCATCGTTAGCATTGTCACCAAAGCATCTTCCATTGAATATTATTGTGCAACTTTCGTGAAAACATCAACAAAAGGGCTGTTTCTTTTGCAAATGAGTGCATCAGGTATTAAGTTATCACTTATTTGTTTTTTCATAATGTATAATGGTATACCTCTTGTAGGGACAAATGCTTGAACCTTCAGTCCCTCAAACTGAGAGCCGGGTGAATGAACCACTATCCCTCGTTGTTTGCATGTACGATGTCATCGTTTACCAACTAGAAAATTATATGTTCCAATTCAATAAAAAAATAAATGAATAAATGATTAAATAGATTTTAAAAAAATAGAATAAAATTTTTAAAATGAGACAATCAGCAATTAACGTCAGATTCAAAGTAGCTAGTATACCGACCTGTAAAAAAATGAGACTTCATGTGAATCAATGAATTCATTTATTTATATATATATATTTATTTATTAATTCATTTATTTATCTATTTATCTATCTATCTTGTTTTTATTGGGGGGGGATCTTACGGGGCACGTGCTTAGTGTATAGATTCAAGTTTGGTCCAACTTCCTGTACATCTGATAGCAAAATAAAAAAAAATCTGCATCTGTTGTTGCCCGTAGGAGCTAAAGTAGATTTACTTATGTACCTGAAAATGTGATAAAACTCATGTTTTCTTTTTTTTTCTGTTAGAGAAGTTTTGACTGAAAAATTCCCTCTACTTGTTTCGTTGCTTGTCATTTTTATATACATGTATTGTTAGAGAGTACATTCGGACCTCAGACCCTTGCCTTCCAAACCATGAATTCGCCACTGCATCTGGTATTGTTGTGTGTGTGTGTGTGTGTGTGTGTGTGTGTGTGTGATAGTTATAGATTTGAATGATATCTCCAGTACCAGCTCAAGGTCGTTTTCTTATTCCGTGTCCCACTGTTTATCAAGTATCATGAAATCGTGAGTAATGGTAAAGCTGTCAGATTGTTATAATCATCATAGTGCTAAAACATTTCATGTGTTCGGTAATTATCTGAGACAAAATACGTAAACAAATATAATGAGCAAAACAGATCTTACTCTTACTTCCAATAGTTATCTAAAACAAGTGTTTGGCCAATTCCCTTCGAATTGAGCACAACATAGTAGGTGCTATGTTCGATGTGCTGCAAACAAATACATTATTTTGTGCCTACCTTTTTCCGAATTGGCCAAACTCTGTGTGTACCAATGGCTGTATCTTCTCCTTTAACACTGGACCCTGGCGCCTCTCTTTTTATCACCTGTTGTGTTTGCTCATTTTACATTTCGCCAATTGAGTCCGAAAATTCTCTCATTTCGTGCTAATGTCATCATGGTCATCGGCCCCCCGAGCACCGTCAACAGAGATAGATACAAGGTTTTCACTGGATTGCCTTTCTTTCTACATAGTGTTCCAGAAAAAAAGGCAACAGATGTGTGTCATTACAATATCATCAGATGAAGGTCACTTGGATGCTTTAGTGGGCTTCTTGTGGCTAGAGCATGGAAAAGATGCACGACTCAATTTTATTGACCAAGGCGACAGAAGAAATGGAGGATCGTTAGGTCATAACGTTCCTTCTTTTGCTATATTTTGGGGGTGATCGTAGTGACCGGATAACATACTCTCGAATGGATAATACGCAGGGAAGCACTAAGTTTTTAGATGCACACTGGGAGATAGAGCCTACAAACGTGGTAATTAGATGATGTCAACTGTGTGAGATATACGTATTCATGACGTCACCTTAAAGGACAACCATCTTCCTGTTATCAGACTGAAAGATGATGTCCATATTCAAGTCCTTAAATCTTTTATGTTTTTTTTTCAGGTCAAGTAATTCACCACCTGAATGTGGATATTTCTATGAAAACATTGGAATTATTTCATCTGCCTGCTGAGGGTACAAACAAACTTTAAGACAGAAAGAAAAAAAAGACTGGCAGACATAAAAACGTACAAACAAACATGCAGAAAGACAGTCATCCCAATGAACAGAGAACACTTGTGAGTTATCCGAAGAACAATTCGATCAGTTTTGTCATACAGTTAGACACCACATTTCCTTCACTCTAAATTTCTTAGACTTAAACAAGGGACAACTCCAAAATTCGATTAACAATCTTATTCCAATAGAAATCAATCTTATGGATAATTGTAATAGCTTGATCTGATTTTAGAGTTGTCCCTAATTACAGTCGACTTAGATTGATTTCTAATCTAAGAAATTTAGAGTGTTGTCTTCGTTAGATGTGAAATCATTTTAAGCAGTTTTCATGAGACATAAAATTTCGCCATGAGATTGATATAATTTGGTGAGACTTTAAACTATGTTAACTCTCGACACTGAGGTACTATAAAGGCGAGGTTGGTTGCCCTCTCATCTAAAATAAAAAAGGGACACATCCATCACACCTAAAAGACTGAGTGAACTTTAAAAATGAACTTACTTTAGAAGGGTGCCATATTTTTCTGTTTCGACCTTGCCAAAATAATCTTCTAACTTGAAAAATTTGTTTCTAAATTATCCATTCTCTATTCTTCTTCTTCCTCCTCCTCTTCTTTTTCTTCTTCTTCTTCTTCTTCTTCTTCCTCATCATAAAATACCCCTAAGTTTGTATTGACGATTGTAATTCTTTTTCCTAAGTAACTATGTCTCAAGAGGGGCTTACCTCTACAAGCGTAGCTTTTTAATGAGCCACTCATTTTCATTTTCATATTGATATTCATTTTGATATTGCTACAATTTCATATAGATAACTGTTGATTTTTATTATCAGTATGGTAACATGTATCATTTCTGATTGTAGTATTTCTTATGTTTATTTTGTTGTATATATTTATACTTGTTATTATTGTTATTGTGTTGAGTTTGTGAAAATGAAGATAAAATCATATAAATGAATGAATGAAAAAGTTAAAGAGAAGCTTGAGTTCCGGGATGAGATGAAAGTTAATTTCTAAGCTTTCTCCGATTTGGAAGAATATCATAGCAGAAAATTCTCCTGAAGAGGATTTTTCATCAAATGCCCTCATATTCGAAATATGAAATAAGACAGCTTGAATGTTCGCCCCGTAGTCCCATATAACTATTTCGGTGTGCAGTATGTGCTTTTCAATAAGATAACACTGATTTTATATCACTGTGATGATTTCAATATACAAATATCTATGTACTACTTATCAACCTTCCCAAATGCTTTTGAAACAGTTTGATGTCACATGATCAGAACTGAACTTTATCTTTAATGATCAACTACGTTTTACAGTCCTTTCTTGTTGTGATTATGACAACGAAAACACGGGTTAATGATTATTTCAGTTCCATAAAAGTACGTTAACGTCCATCTTACACCTCCAAATCTTCACAACGGTATTATTTTTAAAAGCTTATACGCATACCCAGTCTGTAATGAAGACCAAATCATCAAGTCTGATGTAAAAACATGAATATTGAATTGCCAGTAACAGATGCAGGATATGTTTCTCAACAAAACATCTACTTCTGGCTCTTGGAATGATATCCCAATGTTCGTTCACCTCTAAAGCTTTGCTCATGAAACATGTCATACACTGCTTGACATATCAGCTTGAGACGGACTTGATGTGAAGTCCCCGAGCTACCCTCTTGAAACTTGATTAGGGATGGGTATTGTTAATCCTCTACACGTGGTTGTTTTAGTAATACGACGCATACGTACGTGCTCGATCTTCAAGTGGTTATGTATTCTCACGGGCGTCGCTAAAGGCACGGGTGGGAGTGACATACCATTCATTTTTTCCTGCTTTATGAGCAACTGCTGCTTTCTGCTTTTTCCTAAGAACAAGATTTGAACCTTTAACTGCAAAGAAGACAACCAATATTTACCCTTGTCAGCTTACGGCCTTCTTGTTTATCCTGTTTATATTGAGAAATATTCGACTTCATTTTGCCAGAGTTTGTTCGACAACCCCCGGTTCGACATAGCATAGCGTCGCCCCTTATGCATGTTTAATAAAAAGAAACTACTGGACCCTTTGTCAATATTCGCCAGACGCATTCTTCCCGTCCTCTCTGTTGAATATTCACAAGTCTCACCATCCTGGCACTCACTGCCGTTTACAGATATCGATCGAACGTGAAAATTTAGATGATTTATTGAAATATAAATAGTGCATACTTCAATTACACGAAGACACCTGATCATAATTCGAATCGGGACTGAGCTTATCTGCTGAAAAAAAGAAAGAAGATAAAGGTAGCAACGAATGCAAAAGGGGATAAACTTAAGTATTAATGAGGTGCTTTGCAGTATGTACTCCCATTGAGATCTGTACTCCTCCGAGGAAGATAGGCAGAAAACCCGTATCTGTTACGTTGTTACGAGTCGATTTGTCTCCCATTTCCTACAAACTATTTGCCAGCTTCCGTACCACACGAGACCAACTCAATATCCTCTCGCATTTATTAAACGCTTGCGCGATCAGAACTATTATATTGTGTATTCTGAGGCTCCGTTTTGATAGTAGACCTCCTCGAGTGCGATGGGTTATTTTCGGGGTTGACTATGCACGAAGGGGGTGTTAATGACCTCGATTCTAATGTTTCATGTTGGAGGATAATCTGGGGAACAGTGAATGAGCTCCGAAGCGCGGTTCCTTCAACGGTATCGATCCCATGCTTTCGGTTTCGATTCCTTCTGTCACATAATTATTTCAGGCCTTCTTCGATTGATCTGCCTGGTTACGCGGCCATGTTTTGTTTTAATTTTTCTTCCCTCTCCGCTTGTTTTCCTGCTTTTCGTAAATATATGTATGGACTTCCACATTATGATTTTCTTCACCGTTGATTACATAAACAGGAGTGAATCAATTCATTCCATACTTTTTGTCTGCTTAGAATAATGTCTGGTTTTGTGTTGACCCTAAACAACGACGCATGTGCTTTTTATTCTAGTAGGTTAATAATTTTTTTTTGTCAGAACGGAAAATGTATCTCTCATTTTCTGATCCCGGGTTCCCCTCTTAAAAAAAAAGAGGATGTTGTATTGTGATAAGTACCATGCTTGTGCTTGTTCTGGTTCATTTTCTTTAAATTGCACTTTTGAATTTTCCATTTTAAAAATAAATTTTACCCAAGATCGAACTAGAAGTGCACAATTCGTCTACTTCGCCAGTTCTTTTGATTACTTTCTCTACCCTCTCTCACTGTTTTAATAGTCAGGCGGTATTGGACGTTGTCATTCTGTCATCTAAACACAAAACAAAAAATTAATTCCCCCTAAAACATATCCCTGTATTTTTTCGATCAGGAACCTTTGATGAAATCTGAATACAGACTCATATAGCTACACTTAGCTACATTTCCTGGAAAATTCAGGGCAAACCCTTCAGTCACGCTTCAGTAAACACGACCTAAATGCAAAATTGTCATTTTTTTAAGTTCACAAGCCTCGTGCCATAACTTGATGCAGTGATATCGGAACATACTTTAGGTTTTCCGCGTTTGAAGGCATGCAACATAAATTTTATTTGTGACCAAACATGCCAAATGAGTTGTGCACCAAATTTCATGCTTGAGTGAGCAAAAGATGAAAATTGCAAAAACTGCAGTTTTGACATCTTTTGCACGTTGAATTTGATCTAATGCGGAGGAATACATGTTTTGGAAGGGTGTTTGCAACTTTTGCAATAGATACCTATCAATTCACGGTTGAATGAACACATAATAAAAACAAAATATCACCATGTCGAAATTATCCAGTAATCACTGCCTTATTTTTGTGCACTAAAAATCTTATTGATAAAATTTTTAGCACGTTTATATGACCGGTGTACATGTATCAATGATCTCATGGCATTTAATGGAAAGCTCACGCTTCAATGAGGACGTGGGACTGGAAAAGCTCTTCTTTCACCTATCGACCAAAATTCAGTTGCTTAATGTGGTTAATCATCATAAGTCTTCTTGATGAGTTCCTCTAATTCGATTTTCATCGAAATCCCGATCTCTTACGCTTCAGTGAGCAAAAGAGACAAGAAAATTAGGCAAATGAGCACAAAGTTTAGCGCGTTGTCCCTGCTCCGTGCCGCATCGGATACTTAATTTGGCATAAAATCCTGTCAGTTAATGACCTCCTGAAGGTATGTGCTAATTTTCATGAAATAACCCCCAGTAGAATGAACAATAATCATCGATGAAATTAAGCGAACATTCACTTTTGTTAAAATTCTGCTCCCTAACTGTACATAGTGTCAATGGGAGAGGAAATAAAAATGAAATCTGGCCTATTTTTATCGATGATTATTGTTTAATCTACTGCGAGTTTTTTCATGTGAAATTTGGCACATATCTCCCTGAGGTCACTAACTACAAGGATCTTACGCCAAATTAATCATCCGATGCGGCACGGAGCAGGGCCAACGCCCTAAACTTTCACCTCATTTGCATAATTTTCTCGTCTCATTTGCTCCCTGAAGCGTAAGAGGTCGGGATTTCGACGAAAATCAAATCAGATGAACTCCCCAAGAAGACTTATCATGGTTACCCACATTAAGCGATCGAATTTTGGTCGATAGTTGAAAGAAGAGCTTTTCCAGTCCCACGTGCTCATTGAAGCGTGAACTTTCAATTAAATGCCATGAGATCATTGATCATGTTGTTACATGCACACCGGTCATGTAGACATGCTAAAAATGTTATCAATAAGATTTTCAGTGCACAAAAATAAGGCAATAATTACCAGATAATTTCAACATGGTGATATTTTGTTTTTATTATGTGTTCATTCAACCGTGAATAAATATTGATAGGTATCAATTGCAAAAGTTGCAAACACCCTTCCAAAACAGGCATTCCTCCGCATTAGATCAAATTCAACGCGCAAAAGATGTCAAAACTGCAGTTTTTGCCATTTTCACCTCTTGCTCACTCAAGCATGAAATTTGGTGCACAACTCATTTGGCATGATTGGTAACGAATAAAATTTATGTTGCATGCCTTCAAATGCAGAAAACCTAAATTATGTTCCGATATCACTTCATCAAAGTCATGGCACGAGGCTTGTGAACTTCAAAAAATGACAATTTTGCATTTAGGTCGTGTTCACTAAAGCGTGACTGAAGGGTTCGCCCTGAATTTTCCAGGAAATGTAGCTGAGAAGTGTAGCTACATGAAACTGTGTTCAGATTTCATCAAAGGTTCGTGATCGAAAAAATGCAGGGATATGTTTTAGGGTGAACTTATTTTTTGTTTTGTGTTTAGATGACAGAATGACAGAATTGTTTTGTGTTTATATATTTCATTCATTACTAACCTGTTTCCTTCTTGCCGGTAATGATTTTCTTGATCTCTATGGATTTTTTTTTTCTTTCACCTTAATTGCCAGAATTTGTGTTAACCTGGATGCACTTCCCTTTCCTCGTTACCTTTCCCAGTTATACCCTCTTGACCCCTAGCCCTTACTTCTCTAGTAAAGGGGTTAATAACCCCCTTATTACAAAATCTCCAAATGTCTAAGACTCTTAATACCTCCTCTCACTCTCCCCATGCCTTTCTCCCTCTCTCGTACTCTCTCATCTACGTCTTGACCCCCTTCGCATCTCTGTCTTACCGTTTGTCTTGGCCCGCTCTCTCTCTTCAATAACTAGCCTTTCTTCACCCTCCAACTCTCTAGCTCCTCTCTATGTCTTTAACAGTCTTTTTAAGCATGTTCAGTATATCCCCTCGATCTCTTTGCCAGATAGTGTTACACAGCCAGACGTGCCCTATCTCATGCTATCGTGTCATCTTCGATTATGGTTTGCCACTACGCATTAATGTGTAAGTCTGTAACCCCATTCATACCAACAAGACCCACACCATACCGATAACAGATCCTACAAAACATTACATTACCCCTTGTGGATAAGAAATTGTCAGTTTGAGTCGTCGTGGAATCGGTTTGGCGGTGTAACTGACGTATGTCGACATGTATTCTTTAAAACCCGATCAGGGACCGTAAAAAAAGGCCTATAGCCCTGAGAAGTAGATTTTGATGTATGCCAAACTGTGAATATACATTGTATTCCCGCACCAATGAAAAGGGAAAACGGTTATCAAATCGTCGGGGTTGTCTGCAAGCTACATGTTTGCACAATATCATAACTCAAAAAGCCTCATACTACACAGATAACATCATTGGACTTGGGGTAACTTTTTAGTAGTACTTGGTAGTATAGGGGCACAGCGCTTCATTCACTTGATGCTCAGTGGGCTGAGGGATCAAATCTCAGCTCGGTGCGTATGTCCTTATACAAGACATTTCAGTACAGTTCTGCTCCTTTCCTTACGATATGGGAAAGAATCAAGAATCTTCAACTTTCTCAAGATGCCATCCCTTTTTATACCATTGATCAGACGTTTGCTTCTTCTTCGTTACGTCCAAAATGTAGAGTTGGTGTTTGGTACAACTTTGGGTCCAGGACTGAAGCGGGGATATATTACTGATACTGGTCCTTAGGTTATCCAGAGTTGAAGTTCAGAATTCGGTTAAAGTACAGAATTAACCGTGGCGCAATTCATCACAGGAGCATGTCTCGTACAACGATCATACCACCAATGTGTCACGTGACATTCCTAATTCGTTCGCTTTCCGTCTTCCACACCATTAATCATCGCTCATCGCCAAGTAACAGATTGTCGAAAGATTCGATCCACTTGAGAGACGAAGCGCTCGGTCTGTCACAATCCATACCTTAGTCCCATATATCTAGAATCACGTCATGGAGTTAAGTCCACGTTTCTAGTACTCGGTAATTTAGGTGCATTCGGGTGAAACAGCACCTTGCTATTTGGAAATGCAGCTCAGATACCAATATTGCCTGACGGTGAGTATCCTATTCCATTTTAGGAACAGTAATTACTTTGATTGGTAGCAGATGATTAATGATTCATCTAGCAATCCTTCGTTAAATTTTCTTAATGAAACCTTCTGCAAGTTCCGTCAGATGAATATTTATTTGAACAAAAAATACTATTACCATTCACTCTGTCTCGATTATACAGAATTGACTTAGTTTAAGATACTGCTTGTCTCCATTAGAGAATAGTTCTTTTGAATACTCCTGATTTTGTCGATCTGCCCTATCCCTGTGTTCGAGGTATATAATGATGCTTCTATCCAGCAGCGAAATCCGCATTGTTTTCTCATCCCAGTAAGTCCCAAAGTCAGATATCAAGGTCTTGCGCTTCTTATGACAGAGAAAGAGAGAAAGAGAGAAAGAGAGAGAGAGAGAGAGAGGAAGAGAAAGAGAGAGAGAGAGAGAGAGAGAGAGGAAGAGAAAGAGAGAGAGAGAGAGAATGCCCTCTGAGACGATGACCAAATCTTGCATATTTAAGGCCGATTTTCAAGGGCGGGTATGGTGGCCCTGAAGTACGCTCGACAACAGGTCATGTGTGACGTGAATTTCGCATCCTGGGTCCTGAACTTCGCATCCCAGGTCATGAATTTCGCGCCACGGGTCGTGAATTTCACGACTGGGGTGCAAAGTTCGCGCCACGGGTCATGAATTTCGCATCGCGGGTCGTGAATTTCACGACTGGGATGCAAAGTTCGCGCCACGGGTCATGAATTTCGCATCGCACGTCGTGAATTTCGCGCCGCGGGTCATGAATTTCATGACCTGGGATGCGAAGTTCAGGACCCGGGATGCGAAATTCAGGACCTGGGATGCGAAATTCACGTCGCACATTACCTGTTGTCGAACGTACATCAGGGCCACCATAGGCGGGCGACAGATTCACAAAGGACACAACTGTGGAAAAATTGCAAAGTCTAACACTCGTAGTTTAGTCTCCAAAAGTTCACCAAACTTGCCAGAGGTTTCGGAAGCGTCGTCAGATTTTCGTGTTAAGTTCGGCGGGAGTTTAAAAAAAGTTTGAAAGTTTTTTTTTGTGTGTGAATGTTTCCAGCATTCCGTAACCATTTCGCGAACACTTCCGAATCCCACGCATGTTTGGCGAACCTTTGGAGCCTATAATACGAATGTTGGACTTTGATGTTTTTTTTACATCGTATCCTTCGCAAATCCAGTGAAAACCGGCCTTCGGGTACAGCCTGCACGAGATGATACCTCCGTCATACCGCCACGCAGATTCCTAACCGACCATTTCTTGGTCATTGAGATAACGCTTTGTGCGTGTATGTGTGTGTGTGTGTGTGCGCGTGTGGAGGGGGGGGGGGGGGTGTTTGGTGTGTCGTCGGTGAAAACTTGAACATTATTAGGAAAACAAAAAGTGAACGAAGCAGAGATTCGAAAATAACCGCAGACCGTGAGATTAAATTTGTGCGAAAGGATTATTCAGATGAAGATCAATTCTCCAAGTTATGACCGAAATATTTTGTAGATGTTTAAATGGGCGCTTCAAGCTGTATATTTTTTTCTCCTTAGTGTTTTCAGCAAAATTAATGATTGAAAGTGTTAAACTGAATGAATAGCATTAGACCTATAATGGCTAAAAGTTGCATTATTTGATATTATTTGAGAATTAAAGAATGCAACTGAAAATAAGCACCCGTCAACAATTAAAAAAATAAAAAAAACCCGTTAGCCTCTCGTTCTATTCATAAATCAACTCATTACCCAACTAATCAACCAAGCAGCTAAGCGATCAGCAAACTATGATAATTAATCAGTCAACATATTAACTAGTCATTCAATTAACTGAACGTACTATAATGACCAAACCATAAACCATAAAAAAACTGCTGCAACACCCCCAGAGCAGAATCGAAAAAAAAGAGAGAAGAAAATCAAACCAAAACTAAAAATAAGTATATACAAAAATCCGTACCTCAGTCAGTCAGTCAATCAGTCACGAGAGATCACAGATATACATTTAAAACTGCATAATGCTCAGATATTGGTAAATTTGAGAGACAAAACAATCTAAAAAGCCCCTTTTTTCATAATGCAATATAACTGACGAGATGACATTTTGAGAAAGTCGGGTAGTCTATGCAGCGCAGCGCGTCAGAGTATACCAAGTGATAAGACAAACATTACTCAGTCTGAATCTGATATCGGAAAAGATCAGTTTTGTTTTAGTACGGATCTTCCTCTCGCGACTAAAAGGTTCTCACCTTAACGTACGTGTCATTTTTCCAAGAAAATGAAGAATAAGTGGTGTGTGTTGAAAGATGGGAGAGGGAAAGAGAAAGACTGAGAGACAGGAAAGAATACAAGAAAATACAGGACAGGATCCGAATGTGAACATTATAGATGAGAGAGAGAGAGAGAGAGAGAGAGAAATTGAAAGATATTAATGCAAAACAAATAGTAGAGGATTTGTCCGAAAGAGAGAGAGAGAGAAATGTAAAAATTAAAAGATATTAGTGTAAACCGAATAGAGGAGAGAGAGAGAGAGAGAGAGATAAAAATCGAGAGATATTAATGCAAATCAAAATACTAGTACAGGATTTGAGCGAAGAGAGAGAGAGAGATAAACATTGAAAGATATTAATGCAAAACAAATAGAGGATTTGAGCGAAAGAGAGAATGAGAATGATTCAACAGAGGAAGAGGAAGGCCATTAACAGAAAGACACAGAGAGAAAGAGAGAGAGAGAGAGAATAAGAGGGAGAGAGGAAGAGATAAATAGAGTGGAGCGCAAATAAATCGATGAGAGTATAAAACGTTTAAAGTTGTTGGACTTTGCTCGATTTCATTGGTCGTAAATGCCGAGAAAACTATTTTGTTTGTCTTATTCGAGGCACTTGTCGATTAAGATGAATCTTTCACCAATCTGCCAATGGGTCACTGCTATTTTAATCACTTGGTTTTGTCTCGAGCGCGGGTTACCCTCATCTATCTCCCTTTAATTTGAGCCTCATAACGCAACTATGTCACGTTTCTAATGCACGTCAGAGGAGTCATGCGCGTTATTACGTGCGCTAATAAAACCTGCGGAGGCGACAAGTGCATATGTTGGCACTTTTTTGCATTTTAATGCAAAGAAATAATGCAGTTCAATAGCATCCTCAATATTATGAGGATGCTGTTTCTGATCTTCCATTTTCTCTGATGCTCGTCACGAATGCATCATCAGATGCGCCAATCCAGCCCGTTGAGGCAGGAAGTGAACGCCAGTAAAACAAAGCAGTCTTAGTACTGTTTTGCTTCATTTGTACGATAACACTCTCATATGCTGCGTGAAGATCCGAGCCAGTGTCTGACGCAATCCTACATCAGGCAATCGACTTCTCGTAAGCAACAGGCTTTTTGAAGTTGAGACATTCATGCAGAGAAAATCACTACGACGTGCGAAAGAAAGGGTCCAGAGAGGTAGATAGATAGAGAGACAGAGTAAAAACGTAAAAAAAAACTTAAATGGAGAACAAAAAGGAAAGATTTTACCGACTTCAGAAGCAGGAAATGAGAAGATGAACTACCAATTAGGCATACCTATCTGCATATACCCCTTCTAAACTCGCATACCCTTTAGCTCCAGAGACTGCATGAATAAAAGATGATGGGCACATGAGCTCGACATCCCGCCCACGATTTTCATCACCTACATAAAGCCGTACCGAGTGCATCGATTTGATTTTTTTTTCTGGTCGACTAGCCTTCGGAAAGCTTAGAGGGATAAAGAAGGACAAAAGGCGTAAAAATGGACAAATTAGGTGATTATGTAGAACGATTTAGGCGTCTGGGAAATCCGTGACAGTGCCTTCACACCCTGGTTCTTCCCATCTTTCATCCCATTTTTTTGATGCCCAAAGAAGGCAGATTAGTTGGGGGCAAGAGGGAACTATTACACTTGTCACGGGAGCGATTTTTATCGTTGACTATCGCTCCCGTTTTGGGTTTACCAGAGCGATTCACAGCTTTCCAGAGCGAAAATGCCCTTTCATTTGGATGTTCAGATCTGCAAGAGAAACCCAGATCCAGGATTTTACAAAAATAAGTGCTCAATATCGTAAGAGTTTCTGAAAGTAATAATAATAAAAAAAAAAAAAAACCACCCCGCCCCCAAATGCCCCAAAACAAAGAACGAGAAAAAGTAGATAATACTGCAGGTGGAGAGAAGGGGGGGGGGGGGGTCCAATGCACACAAACTTTTTTTTTCTCCCCTACAAATTATTATGAAGACAATACTGATGTAAAGGGCAGTCCTGGGATGGGTGAGCATTCTCCCCTCCCCCTCCCCTTTACGAGTACGATGTGAGGTTTCTGCGAACAAGATGGAAGTTTATGGTGTAGATTGTTGAAAGTTTAGAAAAAATGATAATGTTGTGAATTTTGTGTAAGTTGTGACGAAGGGTGTAAAATGCAGCGTGTATGTGCGAGGTATGTGACTGAGTGTGAGAGGTGAGAAAGTTTGTGTAATAGCACTGCTCGCTCAACCTTGGACTCAATCTTGCTTCATCTCACTGTATTTATCATTGATTTGTAGGCATGCATTAATATACAATTTGATCTCCTTTACCTTTCATCTTTTCCTTTTGGCTTTCGTTTTATGCAACATGAGTCATCAGTTATTGTTATATTGTGCTTTTTGTACGCGATATTATTTTGCCAAGTTTGTTGTTTTTAGTCAGTTTTGACACCTTGAATATCATTGCCAAATCTGTGACTAGTGGCTACAAAGTGCAATGTCAATTGAACATTTTCATTTCGATCTATTTCATTATCATTGCACTTTTATAAGAAGTTTTAACTCATCTCACATGTAATATTAGTAGCAAACATGAGAGAGAGAGAGAGAGAGAGAGAGTGAAAAAGAAAGAAAAGAACAACTATCGCCGGACGAAAAGTAAAGACAAAAATACGATTATTATTAAATGTTTTTTTTTTTCGGTCCGTAATGTTTTTATTCTGTTTTCATCAAAACATTGCAAATTATTCTTTAAAATACAGTTCTTTTCCAATGAATTGAATCTTTTAACAATTCATACCATCGATTGAAAATCAGACAAACTTGAATGAAATCAGTTATAACAGTTCTTTGGAATATCTACCACCCTGCCCTCTTCCTACCACTATGTACCACCCACACCCTCCCCATAAAAAACACCCACTGCACTTTTTTTTTGTTTTTCGATAATGTTTTATTCTGATTTCATCACAATTACATTTCAATTTAACCAATTAACATTTCATATCAAAATCTTACACTTCAAATTTCATATTTCTTCATTTTTCAATAACTTAATAGGTTCTATATATACATACATATATATACATACGAATCATATGCAACTTAAGAAAAAAATAATAATGATGAAATCAGTTATTACAAAAAAAAGTCATCCCCCAACAAACCTTTCGCTATCAAACTTGTACTTTTTGTAGAGGACGATATACCGATGCTGGGAGCATAAAAAACACACAAACAGAACAACAAAGGAAACCCAATCAAATACTTATACACACACACCCACACACACACGCGCGCGCGCACACGCACACCCGCACTCGCAACCACCACGGACAGACACTAATACACACGCACACACACACACACACACACAGGCACCCTCACCGATTGCAAACAGTCTTGATTAATTCACTAAGAAAATAAATGTCGTGAGAAAGGATTAATGCGAAATAAAATTGAATTTATATACACAATCACGCACGCTGGCACATACACTTTTTTTTTCTTGGGGGGGGGGGGGGTGTGTGAATTTAACTCATTTCATATTCTTAAACAAAAGTGACACTTGTTTTGGGGAAGTTTTTAGAGGAGAAGAGAGGGAGAGAATGTCCGAATAAACATGACGCCACATGAAAAACGCATTGGGGATGTCAGAAGATGCATAGCTGGGGATGTTGCTAACCGCATTACACGTGGATGGGTAACCGCAAATCCCGACCGTATCAATTCATGGGCAAGTTGGAGTGCATCGAGAGCATTCTGTAATGAGGGATATGCGTATATAGATTAGAAGGAGGACGTTGTTGGAGGGTTGATAAATACTAAGAGATAGTGAAAAAAATGGAAGTAGGCATGCCCAATGTAGAGAATAGTTGACAACTTTTCATTTCACAGGAAAAATATCAGTATATTATTCAGGGAGGTAGTGGCAGGTATATACACATAAGATTTTCATTGAATAAAAGTTTGATTAAAATTATGTTTGTTCGCCACAAATGACAATTAATTGTTTTCTTTTTAAATCTTTAACCTAGATCGTTTTCCTGATTCCGCCGTGCTCACATCGAGTGCGTCCACATTCTACATATTCTAGTGCTAGCGACAACGAACTCCGTGTTCTTATGAAGGTGGGTAATTATGTGAGGTGACTGTTATATTCGTCCGGTTAGTGTAATGTTGAATTCATTTCTGTATTTAAGAAAACAAATCAAATTCATCTTCAAACAACGTTTAACCGTTTTTTCCAATTATTATTTCTAATAATAATTATAATAATAATAATAATAATAATAATAATAATAATAATAATAATAATAATAATAGTACATAGAATTTCTGTAGTGTCATTTTCCATTTCGATTATGCTGAAGGCGCTTAAAAATACGGACATAACAAAAGAATGTTTGAACACATCACAAACGAAAAAGTGTCTGTCTTCAGACTTTAGAACCTGCAAATGCACTTACTTGATTTTATTCACAATGAATAATGAAATCCATCAGTATCCCAAGAGACAAACTGCACTTGCACAAAATACTTTTATATTTACTACCCGAAAATTTTGGAATTCCCTCTCCAGAGACATATGAGACATTAACCATGTTAACAGTTTTTAAACGCAAACTGAAAAAAAATGGCTTATTGAACATGTTGAACTCAATAGACGTTGATCCATCACTGACAGGTTAAAATAATAATGTACAAATCTCTTAAGGTAAAGACTAACATCCATTACAAACAAAATCATCTATTACAAACAAATTCTCCCATGCCTTTTCCTCCCTTCATGTCACACTCTCCTTTTCTTTTGTCTTCTGTTTTAAAAATTCTTTACTGTTTACACTCTAAAAAAGGTTTACCCAATATTGGGTAAAAGGGAACATGTATGTTTGTTGGGTGAAATGATCCCAAATACCGTGCGAAATTTACCCAGAGTTGCGTTAAAATTTATCCATAAAACATGCATTTTACCTAATATGGAACATAATTTTACCTAACAAACATGCATGTTACCCTTTTACTCAATACGGGGTAAATTTTCACCCAACCTTTTTTAAAACTTACTGTTACCACACAAACTTTCGTTTGTTTTTCTAAGTTAAAACATTGATAAAACGATTGTTTCCATAATTGCTTATCAAGGCAAGGACCCTTTTCCCCTTTCTTCCTTCTTACATATCGTATTACTTTCTTCATTCTACCTATTTTCTTTTATTTTATTTTTGTTTCAAATTGTATTTGTATTCTGTCATTTTTGTATCTGTTTAATGGAAAATGCATTTCTACTTAGTTCTATGCAGACATGTTTTAGTTGGTATTGCAGGACCTTCTAAGTACTTAATAACCCGGGACCAGTGGTATCTTTGCTGGTCTTTGCTGGTCTCTGTTTTAATTTTCATTTTTGTGTTCAGTTCTTTTTCTTGAAATAAAAATTGTTTATTTGCATATTGGTTTTTATTTCATACTCATTAACTTTTCTTTCTTTTCCTCTGTTATATTATATTTGAAATATGATTGATATTTTGAAAAATGATAAAGAAATTACATCTATATGAAAAATGTAATTAAATCTATGGATCTGAATCTGAATCTGAACTTGAATTTACAAGGAACAGAACCCGCAGAGCCACGGTCGTAGATACGATACTAGCGTACATCGCCCGAAGCATAACAGATTATACCTAAATGTGGTCTTCAAAAAAAAATGAAACCAAAGTAATATCATAAAGTTGTACTGAGAATTGCTCAAACCGTTGACTACATGATTTTTATTTTATTTTATTTTATTTTTTTTTAGCATCCAGAGGGTTAATAGCGTATGTCACCATATCTCCGTGTACCAGGAATGTTTTCTGTCTCTGTATACATTTTTTAAGCGCTTAGGGACTTTCATTATGTAAGTGATATGCGCTATATAAGCAACGTTCATTACTATTATTATTATTATTACGTCAGCCCAAGCATGAAAAGACTATCAAATGTGATCTTAAAAAAAGAAAGAATCAAACCAACAGGATGTAATTTAGATCACTTGTGGGCGACATTGTTTAACGGCGTACCTCAGGCCATGTATATATGGAAATGATTGGACCGGAATGGTATAATTCCAATCAGTACGTGAGTTGCACGGGGAATTGTTGACAGCTAGTTACCAATGATACATAGAATTTTAAATAAGTTGACAGCTAGTTACCAATGATACATAGAATTTTAAATAAGTATTATACGACGATATGCGTCGCTGCCAGTAAATTCAAAACTTGATATGAACACTGAGATGTCTTTCTTCAAATTAGACTTACTTGCTCAGCTTATACATCTCTTGGTACCGATCAGTATACCCCACCTAATAATTCATGGGCCATCAGTTAGAAATCACTACGAGTATTTCGGGCCCGAAGCAGTCCAAGTCCCCGAAGTGGCATATCCATTTGCATATTAATTGCATGACGGCCCGTATCCTGCCTGGCGACATGCATGTCATACAAAATTATCTACAGTTTTATTTAGGAGTGCAAGGGTGGGGGGGGGGGGAGGGGAATGGTAACCCCTATAAAGAACTCCTTTTCTCTTATTGTACCTGTAACTTGTCACGCGCTCTATGCTTATTCAGAGTGACAAACGATATTGCAATAAAATGCTGGTTGAGCACAGGGTTGGATACGGATATAAATGTATGCGGGAGGGGAGGACGCCAAATCATTTTGAGTGGAGGGGTAGTGAACCCCGTAGGGAGCACTATCTCGGTACTTCAATGAAATTCGTATAAATATTTTCACGTTTCGTTTTTTGTTTGATTGTGTTCATTACCCTCTTTGTACTATTGTTTAATAAAAAACATTAATAAATAAAAATATTTTCATGTATTTCATGGTGTACCTGAACTTTCCACAATTTGTGTAAATTGGCTCTGAATTGCAGTATACGAATGCTGGAACAACGAGCTGAAAAGCTTTATTTAGCTATTTTGGATAGGTTAATAGGTATTGGAAAGGCTTTTGTTTTGCAAGTATCACTAGGAAAACCATTTTTCCCACTGACTGGATGACATACCCACCTCCTCTTTTGAATGCAGTTGTGATTCGTCAGACGCCCAATCCTTTCAGCAGACCTTTTATCTCTGACATCCACACTGTCAACTGCCAGAAGTACTTGAGAGTCTTTGGTATTTTGGTATTCTTCTCTTGCTTCCAAACCTTAGGTAGCTTGGAGATGTGTTTCATCAGTCTTTAGATTAAAGGCAGTGCCGGTAGGAACAGAGGGGCATGGGGAAACATTGAATGGAGATAAAAGAAAAAAGACAGAAAAGGAGGAAGAGAGAGAGAGAGAGAGAGAGAGAAGACAGATGGGAAAAGGATGAGAAGAGAAAACGATAGAACCTCCTTCAAAAGAAGAAGGAGGAAGATAAAAAGAAAGAAAATAAGAATACGAAGAAGAAGATGATGAACAGGAAGAAGAAGAAGAAAAAAGAGAAGAAGAAAGAGAAGGAGGAGAAGGGGAAGGAGACGAAGTTGAAGGAGGAGGAAGAGGAGGAGAACAAGAAAAAGAAGGTGAAGAAGAGGAGAAAACAGAAGTTGCATTTTTTTCATTCTGGTTAAAGCGAATCATTATCTATATTTCTTTAAAGCACTGTTTCTTACCCACCGATTAGTATCCAGAGGGATCGAGGCGGTTTGCATTTTTAAAAAATCATGGATTGTTGAATAAGATGCATTTTGTCTCATCTAGCGCGCAATAGATGAATGTTAGAGAATAATGAAAATATATATACCCACACATATCTATGTCTTAGCCATGGGTGGCGCAAGAGTGTTATTATTCATGGGACACGGTCTTAAAAATTCCTTGACAAGTAAACAAACCAAACATGACTAAACAAAACAAACCTTTTTCTTTTGCTGTCTCGAAAATGTCTCACAAGCGAACATAAAGAGATAGAGAGAGAGCACGAAAAAGAATGCCTAAGTTTTTTTTAAACGCATATCAGAAAACATTAGGAGGCATTGCCCCCTTGATTCTATAGTTGCTTAGAGTTTGCTAGCTTTTAAAAGCTTTCTTAATATCCACTTGTTATTTATTTTTTTTGCTTTTCACTTGTCATTCATCACATATTTTCACTCAGCTAGGTCCGTGTCTCTTTCTCTACTTCTTTGACTCCATTTCTCTAATTTACCTCACTATCTCTCTTTGTATGCCCTTTTCGTCTTCTTTTCCTCTGTTTGTTTGCTTTTCCCCCACACACTTAGAATGAAAGGTTCAATTTTGCACCCTAAATACATCAATGACAGCAACTTTTAGGGTGCACCCTACATGAAAAAGGTGCTAAGATGCACCCTTTTGTCCTTGTTTGTACCCGGAAATGCCCGTCTGCACTTAAAGGTGCAGAAATTTTTACAATCAAAAGGGTGCAAATCTGCACCTCCCCTAAAGTGTATAACTCTGCACCCTTAAAGGAGAATGCAACCCAGGCATCAGTAACAAGAAGAGTAAACAGTGAAAGTTTGAGGAAAATCGGACAATCTGTTCAAGAGTTATGAACTTTGAAAGTTTAAGTAAATCCCTATTGTGGTGATCCTTGAATTGGCAACTTTGCCAGCATCAGTGATGTCATCGTGGACAACTCTTCATTCATTTTGTACACAAAATTTAACATTTTCTTTATTTTCAAGAAAAATAAAAATGCTTTTGATTTCTTGTTTTAGTATGACATGGCTATATCAATTCTGCAAGCATTTTTGGAAGAATTATGTTGATTCCTGACTTGAAATTTCATGTAAATCAATTTTTTTGAAAAATTATGTACAAATCGAATTGACAGTTGTCCATGATGACATCACAGATGCTGCCAAAGTTGCCAACTTAAGGATCCCCATAATAGGGATTTACTGAAACTTTCAAAATTCATAACTCTTGAACAGATTGTCCGATTTTGCTCAAACTTTCACTGTTTGCACTTCTTGGTCATCTTTATTCACTAAGAGCACCCTGATGCCGGCTTTTACTAAACAGTCGGGTCGCGTCGCGCTGGAAAACACTCGGGTCGCGGCTCGCCGGGTATGGTGCGCAAAGTGTTAACTAGGTTATTCGGTCCAAAACTACAGTCAGTAAAACCAAAAACCCCACAGCCACGAGAACAAGCATATTCTAGTAAACTGATCCTCCCTCCCTCTGCTCCCTCTGCTATGCACAAAGTGTTTGTTACAAAACAAAGTCAATGCCCCGGCGAAGTGAATATAGCAGGCTCAATGAGAGGTCATAATTATAAATCCTGTCTGTTCATTCATATTGGTGGGAGGTTTTGTTGCAAAATCGTCTGTTGCATTTCATTTTGTAACGAAATGGTACATGATCGTGAATTCTATAAATAAATAAAATATTTAGTGAACTTTTGACAGTAAATTGTGCAGTTTTGGACCAAATAAGTTAGTTAACACTTGGCGCCCCATACCCAGCGAGCCGCGACCCGAGTGTTTTCCAGCGCGACGCCACCCGAGTGTTTAGTAAAAGCCCTGATGCCTGGGTTGCATTCTTTAAGCATGTTAAGGGTGCGAAATGTTGTCCACTGCACCCTTAATGGTGCATAATGCTTCTTGAGTGCTTCTTTGAGCTCCCAGTGCTGCATTTGAAGGGTGTAAAACTGAACCTTTTATTCTTAGTGTGCACCTTCTTCCTTCTTGGTCATTTTGGGCTTTTGAATGTAGTAAAAGTAGGCAACGAATTCCCCATTGTCCGGATAGACAGGTCATTCTGGGGACCGTTTCATGAAAGTTGTCAGCTCTGACAAGTTGTCAGATTCTGACAGTTACCATAATAACAGTCAGTGCGCATTGCTTCTCAGCCAGTCAGAACCAAGGATTTTACTGAACTTGTCAGAGTCTGACAACTTTTCAAACGTGACAACTTTCATGAAACAGTCCCCGGATTCCTATTAATAATGCATAATCATGGTCTTCATTGAAGCACTCATTTTATAGGGATGCATAAAAATGTGGTATTCAAATGGCTAGGGTAAGGAACACGAAGAAAAAAGAGATAAGTGAGATACGGATTTCTTTTTCTTCTCTTAAGATGCTGCAAGGGACAAGTTTGCTCTCACGTAAGCAGACGGGCATCAACTTCCCAGTTACCTTGCCCATGGTATTATTTTTTTTTCTAAACAGTGGGATCATTTCTCTGGAATCTCAGATAATGTCACTTTTTTAGTTCAATCGTTGATCTCCTAGAGTGCATCAAAAAACAAAAAACAACCAAAAACAAAAAACAAAAACAAAAACAAAAACAAAAACTCAGAGAAAACTAATCAAAAAGGGATGCCTTACCTTGTATATACTTTTTATTGGTTTGGTAAATCATAAAATGTGGTTTAAGCTTCTTAAACGCTGGAATTGAGTGGGTAAAATATCGTCCACTTTTGTGGATCTTATCAAGCCCACTGGCTTCTCCGCAAAGTGTCGGGCTGTCTTTTCATTTCTTGATCATACCAAATATGCCATTTTATCCAACCTACTGTGAACATATTCCAAAGACATTGCTGGACATTGGATGCAGAGTACATTTAAATGACCTGGAAATGAATCTGTTAACACTGCACAACTCCTTTTCTCGTATGCAGCCTGTTCTGTCCATCTCAATATTTTAGACATGTTTCCTCTCTTCTCAGTCCCCCCCCCCGAAGCAAATACTCTCCCCTTTTAATCTTCTTTGTCCATTCTCTTCCACCTACTCCATTTCTCCATCGTTCTTCTTCAATCACCTCCCTCCATCACTTCGTCAGTCCCCATCACCAACATTCCTTCTCCCACAGTCATTGTCCCGAATCCCAAGGGAAACCTCGACCCGAGACAACATCGTTACCCATCCCACTCGACCCACTTGTTTGCGCCAGTCCCCAAGGATCGCGCAAAGCTTTACTTCAATTATTCCGCCCAGGTCCGCGATAATTGGGCGAATTTTATATGAAACAGAAAGGCGGGATTCATACTCTAAAACCAACCTGCGATGATTAAGTACGAATAATTATGTGTATGTCTTCAATTTAAGTTCCTTAAGACATCGTCACAAAATGCAATATGTCAGAAAGCTGAGACGGATTCAAGAGAACATTTTAGCGCGGACGATGCCCCTTAAACTTTCTCACGTTTTCTTTTGTCTAGATTGTATTGTGGGACGTCCTTGAAGTACATCCCTTGGAGGAAAAATCGACTTAGTCCTTGTTTCCAACAAGAACATGAAACGAGATTGAAAGTTCCATTCTTCATTCGGGTTAACAACCGATAAAATCTTTGAAATGATCCTTTCGAAGCCTGAGTGTAATTGGTCAGATTCGACTAAAGACAAGAAAGTACGCACATAATTATAAGAACTATCCTGGCTCCAATCACACACGCAAATGGCGATGAAATGATGTGCAAATCTGACATCTCTACCCATTCTCCTCCTTGTGGTATCACAGTATCATTAGATTGAATACGGATGAATGGATGCCTCAGTGTTTCTTAAAAAGGAATCCAATTAACAGATTCGACAGGGGAAAATGTTCCCCATCCGAAGTGCTCCGATCCCTCATGTTTGGAGCTCGAACGGCGTGAATCCATCTTTGGTATTACCAAAAAACAGGGCAACCTCGGACATAGGAAATCATGCATTGCTTCGGGGACCCAAGGTTCATTAGGCTTGATAGGTTGCCTGCCAATGTATTAATGATGTGTTGCCGGGAAGCTTTTGACCTACACAGTATTCTAAATGCAGCTGTAATAGTTTTGCAGTACTTTTTGGCTAATAATATACTCACATTTCTGAAAGACTGAGATGCTTCTGAAGTCTGTATTTTTTGAAGTTTGTAATGGTTAAAGATCTGGCTACGTAATGATTTTGGCGTATGATCTTCTTAAAGTGGCTAACTCGACCAGTCGTCAGGTCGTAGGAAAGAAAGTGTCTGACTCCGTACTCTTAGCCGTTGTTATCTTATTAATAGCCCTGCGAAAATGTGGAATATACGGTATTTGAAACATCATTTCCCATTTAGATATCTAAAGTATTATTGGAAAATGTTTAATTAACACGATTTCACAATTGAGATTAGAGCTCAAACAATAATTCACGAAACTCAAGTGTAAACCTGGTAAATGAAATCGAAAATGAAAATAGATTACTTCTTTCTGCGCGCCATGCTGTGCTAAGTAACAATTCAAATCATGCAAATGATAATTGTTCTATTTCCTGTCACTCATCCACCCCATCATTTACTTAGCATTTCACCTGACCCTAATGTATTTAAATATAATTGGTCGCACGGACAATCGCTTTTAGACGACGTCCCACAACGGGGAGGAGCTTGTATGTGACCCGCGGTATTGCCCGGTCTAATGGTAAACTCATTATGGCCTGATGCATAATGTTAATGGTGATACCATCAACCCTGTGGCATCAGAATCGATAGGGACAATTGGCTGCCCCCTCTACAACGACGAAGCTCTTATAGGTTGGATGGTTTTAACGTTAACCTTTCCGTTAACTACAGATAGTACGTAATCAACCAAGGTGCTTGAACTGCGAAATGACAGGTCAAAATGGTATGAGCGCTTAGACACACTGTAATGATATAATGCTATTTGTGGTGGCATTTGTAGATTTATGGTTATGATCAGATAAAAAATTGATGGAGTAAGACTTTACAGACTTGTATTTATGATGATCAGTTTATAATGAATGAAGACAGTGATGAGACGCTACGGAATGCATGTTTTTTTTCTAGCTCTTTTTCTTTCTTTTTAAATCTTGGAGGGAGAATGGTTGAACTGGAAAATGACAGTTCAAATGATATGAGCGATTGGGTGACTGTTACGATAATGATATTTGTTATGGATTTCCGAAATTTTTGACTTTCCTCTTTTAAACAAAATGCTTTGGTATCATGTGCCCTTTGTATAAAAAAATTGAAAGAGGGTACAATTTCGAGGTTTTGTACTAGTAGGGTATGCCCCTTTTGGTTATAACGGCCTGGTTGTGCCCCCAATTCCACTAGTAGTAATGAACATGCAACAGTGTAAATGTTTCAATATCGTTTTTCTTATTTTTGGGGACGACAAACATTCTAGAATATTTCCATTTAAATAATTTCACTGTAATTTTAACATGGATAAAAGCCCTTTTCAGAAGAAAAAATGAAATTGATTGTTTTTAATCCATTATTACTTTATAAAGAAAAGGGAAAGTCTATCAATAGTTTAAAAGGAAACTAATATTATACAATAACTTTAGAATCCCTAAAATTTTCATTAGCATTTTAAGTGATGCAACTTGTACAATTAATGAAGACATCATACATATTTAGACCCATCACTCACATTATTTTCGGTCTATGATTTTACAGCATGACATGACAAGACAAGCAAGTTAAGCCTCACCCCCTCCCCCAACGCCATTATCACCAACTCGACACTTCGTGTACGCGTGCCATTATGCCGATTCGCTGCAATTATACGTGTTGGGAGCTCACCAGATATTGAAACAGAACCCTGAATTCTTCCCCGATTATCGACGCGGCCCGACGTTGGGATTGGAATTGCCGTCTCTATTTGATCAAGCAAGGCAAATGTACACCCAAGAAGTGACGTGGAATATCTTCTCTGCTCTAGTAGACCTGGTTTCCCCTCACATTTAGCACGCTCCGATGAGTGACAAAATATATACGAAATGGGAGTTATCTTCAGGTCATTCTGCTTTTGTTTTTCGTCTTCACAAATCTGCTTGGTGTGATTGAAAAGAGGCATGCAATGTTACTGCGTTAAAGGTGAAAAATCTGAAATGGAGGAACATTTCAAGGGAAAGTGCATAAGTGTAACCGTGATCCCAGCTTTCTTTTGTGTCTAAGGACAGTGCTTCACTTAATGGCTGAAGGAACAACAGCACCACAGCGCCAAGAAACATAGTATTAGGCGCGTTATAAATGTGCTCTATTATTATTTAAGTGGGTGACAATGTAACTTTTAAAAATCAATATCTGATCATTTTTAGGCAATATGGATGTAGTTTACATGGTTTGGCTTAAATATTTTAACTTTCGTCACCCAGACCGTCACCAAATTTTGATATTTAAGGTGAATGACTATAACCTTTCCCATATTTTGATATTTCAGTATCTTGATAAGAGCATATTTAGTAATAACTATAATGATAATAATGATTATGGTGCAACTACTAGAAAGCGGTGACAGTCATTGGATCAAAGGAAGGCTTCCGTTAACAGTCCATCTCTGGTGGGTCCATGTTGTGATGGAGGGAGGGGGAGGGGCGTTGACGTTTGACAGTTGCTGCTAGATATCCCTTTACCTGTTTACCCAAATATTTTCCAAAACAGTGTCGAGCACGAACTCTCCTTTAACTCTCCTTAAATGCCTCACATTTTATGAATTTCTTGTCCAGTTTGATATTCCCTTTCGACCATCTTAAATCCTCTCCACTACAGTACATCTATCTTAATCCTTATAAGAACCCATTTTCGGTTATATTTGGAATTGTGATAGCACATCAACATTCAACTACTCTTAGCACCCGAATGCCCTCTTCATTTTATTCCTTGTTTAACCCTTGCTGCACCATTGATCCCCTTTTTGCACAGACAGATCCCATCCAAGAGTGTTCTAATTTGCATTCATGGGGTTAAGCGTCACACTCACCTCGTGTACTGTGAAAATATAGAATTGAATGGGATCGTGCGTAAAGCTTTCTTGAGTTTCGCGACGGCGAGCTCCAGGGGAGTCGCGCGAGTCACTTAAAGATCTCGAGACCGTTCCACCAGCGACATGGTCTGCGCTTGAGGGCGTGCTGAGCCGCTGGGATCGGCGTTGAAGTGGTGGTTGATTACGTGAAAAGATGTCTCCTCCGTTTGCTCGGTGATCGACGTTTCGCATGGCGGAACCGGAAGGTGAAGTGGGCTTTGAGGGAAGGGGGACAGAGGCTGAGTAAGAGAAGGGGGGTGAGATAGAAAGAGAGAGAGAGAGAGAGAAAGAGAGAGAGAGGCTAGGAGAAGAATGGAGGGAAAAACATAATGGGGACAAAGCATGCCATAATGTTGAGGTTGGTTGCTGGCTTGCGGGGAGTGTTTGCTTCAGAGAGGGAGACAGTCATAGAAAGGGAGAGAGGAAAACCAAAGAGAGACACACAGAGAGGGGGAGGGGGTCTTTTGGTAGATAGGGAGATGGAGAGAGAAAGAGAGAGAGAGAAGGGATAAAGATATTGACAGCCTGATGAAGTAAATGTACACAGAAGCAAGTAAATATGCAAGGATAGGGAGACATGCAGGGGACATTTGGAACAGATAAGGTTGGAGATGTGAAAATAAGAAGTTGTGAAGGCACATCGCTATAAAGATAGGAGAAGTGAGCATTTCAAGGAATGAATTATGTTTATCGCTCCAAATAATCTTAAAAATGTGTGAATAAACAGAAGGTTCTTGTCTTTAGTTCATGTGGAGTTAAACAGTAACATTCCTCCGAAAGGATGGATCATTTCAATTGCACTGTCTGCCCAGAATCCTCCACGTAGACAGACTTCAGTGCTCGATGTTTATAATCTTCTGGCACTTGAACTAGCGAGGGTGCTTTTAGTATCAACTTACGTCAGTCGTAAAAACCGGCGCTACTCTACTGTGTTTTCCCCCATGTATATAACGTAGGCTGTTGAACAGATCAAAGGTTTTTCATCTCTTAAACAGCCCTGGATATTCATGAGCAAAAAACAAACAAACAAACAAAAAAAAAACAGTCATAAAAGATATATCAATACACGCCGAAGCTGTTAAGCCGGGAGCTTGTATAGTTTAAGCTAGCCTTTCATGGCCGTTCATGTGACTACTGTAAATCAAGTTGCTACAACTTTCATCAGCGTTGTGAGAACAGAATCACAGTAGTTGCATTAGAAAAAAAAAACACCAAGGAAAACTGGTCTTCGATCAGGCTCATAAGGCAAAAGATGATTATTTTTGAAAGTATATTTACGAAAGCATGCTAATATTTGGACTAAGCATAGAGGGGTTGGAACTCGGCTTGCGATTCGGTGTTTAAAGTGTCCCATTCACAGAAAACCGATCTGTATAGCTATGATGTACAAAACCCCGCAGAATTTTACCTGGCATTCGATGGGCATAAACATGCATCCGCGGAACGCAACTAGGACACGGGAGAGCGTATGGGTGCGTCGACAAGTCCACCTCCAAATTCGGCTTTAAGTTCATTAAGAGTGTAAACCTGCAGTATCTTCTTATAGAAGTAATATTAGAATTGCAAATTTTAGAATTAGAATATTAATATTTTAAATTCATTTAGCCTGTAAAATCTAGAGCCGAATATTGCTCCGTCAGTTGTACAGTGTTTGGGTAAAGTGTTGGGCAAAGGATGGAAGTTAGGATACTTCCTTCAATGTAAGAGATTGATTGCGGAGCAATAATGTCGCAAATACACGTGTCGTACAATCTGAGGAGCATAACTAATTACAGTAGACAGGCGAAACACCATCATTTGGCCTTGGCTGACTTTCAAACCTCCGACTTGGATTTCATATATCTTATCCCTTGGAAAGCTAGTAGACTCGCTTGTGGCTTGCATTATCCCCGCACCGTGTTTCAATTAACCCTTATCCTCAGCACAGCGTAGAGTCAAATCCAGCGTATGTATTGTTTTCCCTCTTGGCCAATTGCTCTCCGAAACGAAGCAACACAGCGTATATGTCCCCCTCCCCCAATCTATCATCGGAAAACACCCTGAGGTCTCCAATTTCCCATTAAATGGTAGATTTTTCCATTAAAGAAATCGCGAACAGGAAGACGTCTTCTCCAAAGAAGCAAATGATTTTCTTCCACGTTTCCGGAGGAAGGTGGATCTGTACCTTTCCCCCTCTTGCTTCCTTGTATCCTTGGAATGAATAATTTATGTTTGTTGCGTGGCAGGCCGTGTGGAAGCATGCTCGACGTGATACGTGTTTCACCTTGCAGAGTGTCATTGATGTTGACATTGATCTGCGTCCGCAATCTGTGAACTTTGGGTTATTAACCTGTGGACTACTGAATTCTTTCGTTCCCATAGACTAAACACAGGGACACCCATGTTACTCCCAAGCAATGAGTTAAAATATCCAACTGCAGTATGATTACTTTGTTATGGATGTTTCTGAAGATGATGACAGAAAAGTTTGAGGCAGAAACGTAAGAACACTAAGTTCACATCAGGGTTAGATAACCTTAGAGAGAGAGAGAGAGAGATTCTCGGGGACACTTCCATCGGGAACTGTAAAGTCTTATGCTTCATATTCTTTATATGGAATTGAACAATGAAATAATAAATAGTAGTAGTAGTAGTAGTAGTAGTAGTAGTAGTAGTAGTAACAGTAGTAGTAGTGGTGGTAGTAGCAGTAGCAGAAGGCTATTTTAATGGAATTCCTCAGTCTTTGGACCCTGATTTCTTCTCAGGTTAATATTCGTTTGGATCTTTAACTCTATGCATTTACATCACCAATAAACGGAAATACTAAGATAGAATGTCAGACATGTGAAAGAATACCATGGAGATCGGAAAGGGGGATGGAAAGGGGAAGAGTGAAAGAAAGCGAAATGGGCACCAGGGGAGCGTTTCATGAAGAGTTTTGTCAGTGATTTTCACTGACAACTGTTATAAGCTACTGAAAATCCTCGCATCTGATTGGCTGAGAGCAAATTAGTCAGTGAAAATCACCGACAAGACTCTTCATGGAACGCTCCCCTGATGGGCGGTAGTGACTATTGGACCTAAGGAGAGAAATAATAAAAAAGGGGTGAGGAGAGGGACTATAAGAAAGGAATACATGAAGGAAAGGAAAAAAAGACTGAACGACAAAAGAGAGGTGCACTGAAAGAGGAAGATAAATGAAGAGGGAGGGATAGAGAGAGAGAGAGAGAGAGAGGGGATGGGGGTTGATAGATAGATAGATTATTCTTACCTCGCGCTGGGATACACAAACACTGATGCCACAACTTCATGAAGAACTTCAGGAAGTTCTCGCGGTTATTGATACGGATCAAAAGGATATCTCGTAAGCTGTAACACAACATCCTCTTAACATGCTTAAGATGATTACAGGAAAGGGGGCTTTAAAAAGACTTTAAAGCCGATCCCAACTTGAGCTGCATACGTAATTCTATCTTTCAAAAAGCACCCATTGTTCAGTCTGGTCTTAAGTTTTTACCGCATTCCCTTAGTGACACCTGCCTGGCGTTACCGGTCGATATGGAACGTAAGGTGTGGTTAGGGCGCGATACATATGGCATTAACCTGTCGCCTTGCATCGGTAGTTAAACTCCGTAAGCAACAGCTGGCGGGGAGGAGTGGTGTAAACAAACTTATGATTTACATGCCGATTAATGTAAACTCGTGAATTTCAGGCTGTTAACCTGTAGTAAACTTGATACGTGTTCTATGGAATCATTCAGATATTTCACTTTATATTACACTTTACACCGCGATGGGTTTATGGAAGGTTGATGCTGCATGGAGGGACACAACACGATGACAGGCTGAATTAAAGACATGCTATAATGATGCTATATCGTCCCCCATTCCGGTATTATGATGAAAAATGGAATATCGAATTAGATGTGACTGAATTTGATCACCTTTCTGTTTATATTTCAGCAAACTAAGGAGAGAAACCATTTTCGGGAAATGTGTCGTTTGTATTCGATACTTCACATTTGTCCATATTTTGGTAAGTCAGAGAATCGAAATGTATGTCAGTTCGCAGTTTTACGGGTTATGTAATAGCAGCACACGCTGTAAAGGTCATCACACCCGATGCGTTCACATCTGACGTGACTAAAATTCCAGGAAAGTGTGACTCTTCTGGCCATTTGTATACAAAGTGTCTAGATATGTCACAGAGAATAGGTGTTTGTTGACTCCTCAATGGAGTCAACTTAATTGTCCTGCCCTTTCTGAAATGTCATCAACTGGAGAAAAGGGAGAGGAAACACACACTTTCTCTCACACACACACACACACACACACACGCACAGCTGTACATCACTATACTACCGAGCACAACAATTGGACTTCTATTGTCCCCTGTCCTCTCAAGGCTGACGGAATAAACCCAAATCCTTTGTTTGACAACTGAGGACTATTGTTTACCAACCGAGGACTATTGTTCTCAGGAATTTTCTTTGTTCACTGTCCTCGCTTGCAAAGCTATACAAGTACACCCGCGCACACATACAACGCACAGACACAGAAACAGACACAGAAAGAGAGAGAGAGAGAGAGGACAGTAAGAGAGGATGGCTGAGTAATAACTCTATTGTTCTCAGCCAAGAGCATAAATCTATCTGTAACACACACACACACACACACATCCACACCCATACACACACCCTCACAAAAAACTTCCTGAAAGTTTTTCATTGTAGACATGCGCTGCATCATGTTCTTTTTTTTTTTTTCTTCTCTTGATATTCGACCCCAGACGTTGGCACTAAAAGCTTGAACGTGACGGGCAAAGTTGTCTTAACTGCTTAAGACGTAGAGAGTACTTTTTATTCACTCTCTACCGAATCTACTTCATATATTAACCTCCAAAATCTAGACAGGGAGAATAAAGAAGACGAAGAGAGGAAAGAGGAGGGGGGGGGGGGGGGGAGGGAGGAAAAAAGAGAAGGAAGAAGAAAAAGATGAAGCAGGTGGAAACGACAAAGAAGATAAGATGAAGAAGAGGAAGGAAAGAAGAAGAAGAGGAGGTGGAAAAGAGAGAAGAGGAGGAGGATGAGGAAGATGAAGAAGAAGAAAAAAGAAGAGGAAGAGGTAGAGGAGGAAGAAGAAGACGAAGGAGAAGAACTCTTTCCTGGCCTTATCTATTTCGTTCATTCCTGAGCATGGTATCGCTCAGATTTGAGGTGAAGTTTTTAATCCTGTTTTCAAGATCCATTTGTGATATTGGGCCGCACACCTGTGTTGGATATCATATGACTTCATCGTCTTAAGGAACAGGTGTATGCTTTAAAGTAAGATTACAATTTCTCCCCTGGCTGAAAGGTCAGTGTCTGACAGATACATCAATTTTACCCCTCCTCAAAGAAACAGTTTGCGCACTCAAATTTATTGATATTTTCGTGCCCTAGACCCAAAAGATTTTATCAATATTAGCAAAGTAGATAGTGATGCCATTTCTTAGGAATTTCAGTTTCACATAATTATTACTTTTCTTCTCAATTATAAGGTTCTAAGAAATTTCCGCTCGATAACATACATAAATGAAATATTACAGTTACACTTAGCAGTTATTGATGACGACAAGTAAGCCAAGATGTACCTGTGAAGGACTTTTTTTCAATAATCGTAAACTGCTCGTTCACACACTGACGTGGAAACCATGACGTTTCCCTGTTTTAATTTATTTTTTAGGGGGATATCAAACGTTTATAAGGGTAGAATAGTACCTGAGGTCGAGCAGGTTCCTACCCGAATTTGCTGATCTACGTCTTGTACGCATGGAAATGTGAAGAAAAGTTCATACGTTGGTCTATTTTAGCAAATGTGAACGAGGCTTAACAGGTGTCTATAGCAAGGTACGTCACTTGAACTGTTCAAGATACTCGCTGGACTCACGTTACCGCTATTATTATGAAAGCCTTGCAGGATTGTGGAAAGGACAACGAAAGAGGAAATTTGATATTTTCTTATTATGATGAAGACAAGTGGGGTTGTCAGTGACGCTAGCATTACGTTGGAAAATGCTTTTATGAGATGAAATAGAAGCCGTTACAGGACGTATTGCATCCCCTAGGAAGCCCCTTTTTTGTCATCTCGCCCCTTTTAGACCAAATCTGATAACTGCTCGGACAGCAGATCTGGCGAGGGCTGTGTGATTTTTTTCGTGAATGACTGAATGAATCAAGAGTTCGCAATGATTTTGTTGCTGTTGTTGTTGTTGTTGTAGTGGTTTAACCAATGCGTAAACACATTAGGATATGCGAAAATACAATGAATTGTTCCCGATTAGTAATGATAGGTTTAAACATACAGAATGATTTTTTTTTTCATCTAACATTCCTCTTCGAATGAAATTAATTTTGAATTTATCAAATGAAAGACAATGATGCCAGCCATGTTTGATTGGAGACAAAATGGAATGTTTTGTTAATGTATTAGTATACAATATGCCCTGCCTAGAGAAATTGCAATCAATAAAAATTTCCCAAGGTGCAAACTTTACTCCTTAAAATATCACTGAGAAACATCCTATTCAGCAAGCATCATAGCGAACCCTTTTACCAAAAGGAAAATTCAGATCCAGCAGCATTTGTTTCTAGATAAACACATCCAGTGGCGTAATGAGCCAAATATTGTTTTTATTTTTTTTTGGGGGGGGGAGCTGCGGTACCACCTCCCCCAAAATAGGAGGGGTCCAGTTGCTGAAAGCGAAGAAGAAGAAGAAAAAGAAAAGGTCTTCAAGGAAAATGGAGAATAAAAGAATAATGTGATTTGTGTTTGAAACTAATCCTTCTTTATTCCTCTTTTAAACAGAGAAAATTTGAATTCGGTGCATGTTGATGCATGTCCAGCTGGAAATACGATATACTTTACCACAAATTATTATCCGTTCCTGATTACAATCATAGCCCGAGTTCATTATCTTCGAGATTTTTTATGACCAGGAAATGGCAGACCTTAATTAGCCAGTAATACCCAGTGGCCAGTCGTTAAACGTTGAAATTATGTGTAAATCATGTTGGGTCTGTGCAGAGTTCAACGCCTGGAAATTCCATTAAGTTGTGTTCCTCACAGATACCGTATCACATTCATCAAAATTTATTTTTGTGTCCTTGGGAGAATATTTTTCAATGAAAGTTTACTTCATTGCATTTTTTTTCGTGCCTAGGGCGTGGCAATTTGACGGTCACTATTCTGTCAATATGTACTAGTGACACCCATGATTAAATGGAATTTTATCAAAAAGTGATGGATGCCAAAAGAATTACCGAAATTTCCCCTTTTCTGTGCTTGATATACATTAAGGTTTAAAGACTTTTATCCTGTGGAAATATAAACAAAGCTTTATCATCCCCGCAATAGCTGTAATAGTTAAAAAAAAAGATTTAAAAAAGTAAACATTAATGCTGCATTGACGTCAACAGCCGCCGATTCTAATAAAATTACAATGAATATTCCCATTTTACCGATTCCCTCCAAAATGATTTTGAACATAATACATGATATCTAATTCCTTATTTAAAATCTTATACACGCGTCTTGGTAGTATGATTAGTGAAAAAATACTATGTATTATTTAACTGATTCCCTCCAACACTGACTTTCCATATAATACTTATTATCCATTGACCTCATTAAAATCATCTACAAACATCGAATAACCACGACCAAAGACAATGAATATTTTATATTATTTAACGGATCCCCTTTAGGAGTGACCTTCCATATGATCCTTAATATCCTATGTCCTCATTAAAATGATATACAACCATCTAACCAACATGACTTTGGAAATAAACTCTAACATGTCTAAAGTAATGTATTATTTACTTGCTTCCCTATAAGGATGATTTTGGATATTATACTTAACACCCAGTGTCCTCATTATAATCTTATACAACCATCCAGTCAACATGAATAGTGAAAAATACAAAGAATGACTTTCCATATAAAACTAATGTCCTCATTAAATATCATATACAACCATCAAGCCAACATGATCAAGGACAATAAATATTATGTATTTGTCGACTTATTCCCTCATAGAATTAATTTCCAAATCCTTTTTGTTATGCATTATCCTTATTAAATCATATACAACCATTTAGCTAACATGATCAATGAAAATAAAAATTTTGTATTTCTGAACTTATTCCCTCATAGAATTATTTTGAAAAGCATGTTTGCTATCCAATGCCCTCATTAAATTATTTCCAACTATCTAGCTAAGATGATACCATGATAGTGAAATGATAACAATAACAGAATTGATAATAAATAAAAATGATAATGAATAATAATAATAATAATAATAATAATAATAATAACAATAATAATAAAAATAATAATTATAATAATGATACAAATGAAATGACAGCAATAGTTAAAATAGAAATGAAATAGTTTTAATCTTACACTTCCTTTTCCAAATTGTTTTCCTTGTCATATGTCAATTTCATACAATTATATGTTTTATATCTTTGTGTCTATATGTCTCTGTATCTTTTGATTATGCATGTATGCTCAATTGTATTTGCATATAAACAGAACAAATATCCATATATGGACAATAAACGATGAATGAATGAATAAATAAATAAAAATTAGTATTTTTGTATTTGTTAACTTATTCCCTCAAAGAATTATTTTCATATCATACCTGATATTGAATGTCCTCATATACAACCGTCTGGCCAATATAGTCCATGAATAAAAACTCTAAAGCAATGTATTTGTTAATTGATTTTCTCGGAGACCGATTCTGCATAATAAATCCAGTCCCTTAACAAAAACACAAAATCATATGCAACCCTCTTTTCAACGTAGTCAATGAACAATAAACTCCAAGTAATAAATTATTTCAACTGATTCCGAGTGAGGTATATAGTATCACATGCAAAAATCATTATTTGAGAGAACAAATGATACACTTTCAGGGTTTATCCAGTTAAAATGTATAGTCAACCATCTCAACCATCTCATCGATGAAAATTAATTTTATTATGTATTAAAGACTGATTCGTTATAATTTTTTTTTTCATATCATTAAGGCCATTTTCTAGGTGACGCACCACACACCCACACACCCTCACCCCCCCCCCCCCACACACACAAATCCCATAAAAACGGAGAAAAAATGATAACGATTCACACCGTCTTTATGAGTTTCCTCGCAAAAGAAAAAAAATAATCGAGAAGTTTCTCGTGAGGAGATGAAAAGACGGCCTGGATTAAAAAGCGACTAATCAACAGAGTCAAAATGGTATTACTTTATTGATTGAATATACGAAGTCGAGTTTATGAAACAAAAGAATACAAAAAATTCACGCAGAGCATCTTGTGCCACTTTTTATATTGTCTAAACATGCTAAAGGAAAAAGTTGGTTGGGTTTCCGTGATTAAAAATTAAAGCAAAGGAGAGATAACTTGCGTTCCCACTTAGGAAAATAAGTTGTCATAAGAAAGAAATCTAGCCTATGTAAGACTTATAATGACTTGAAGATAACGAATTCTTCCAAATCAGTTATATCATCACACATAATCAATATTATCACATCTCTTCTGAAAAAAAGCATATCGCAAAAAAGTATTTTCCCACTTTGCTTATCTCAAGTGGACCTAATGAAATTACATTATTAAAATATATCCATCCTGCAGAAAGACTTGCTGATTAAACTCGAACATTTCTCGGGATTGAGATGGGATATCTAACAGACAATTTAATTTGCACCTGTCAAGGGGAGTATACTCTACAGTAATTGGTAATCTTAGATTCTGTAATGTCAGTAACTAATTGGCTCAGCTGAGATGATTTCGCAAGCTCCTGAAAAAGGGAGGGGGGGGGGGGGGTGCATGGTAATCGTAGATTCCGTAATGTCAGATATTAATTGGCCCAGCTTACATGAATTTGCAAGCTTCTGAAAATGATGGATTATAGTAGATTCCATACCGTCAAATAATGAACAGATGAATGGCCATGATCCTGACAAAACGATGGGTTAACGTCGGGTATCAATTGGCTAAGCTTACATTGTGATGATGGAATGGGATTGGTGATTTTATATTCTGTGTGATAATGTTACGTAGTAATGGACCAAGCTTCATGACTTTTCCAACCTTCTGAAAAGGAGTTTGGTAACCTAAGAGTCTGTAATGTTACATTCTGATTGACTAATAAATCTTACATGATTGTGCATGCTTCTGAAAAGCGCATGCGATATGACATATAGAGATCGAAGAAAAGAAACCTAGAACGTCGATTCATAGCTTTAAGCGGATTATTTCTTAGAGTTTGACATTTTCCTTTTGAATACAGATAACTCTCTGAAAATGTAATAAAACAAATTCTGCCTGGAAAGCAGGCTAGATGAATCCTTGAACATGGAAGTTGATGATAGCATCACTTTTGATTGGTATCGGCAACATTCGCGGCTTGTGCTTGAATCCACCAGATCTGTAAGCCTTCGTTAAAATTCCTTTCTCTGGCTTTAATTCATGGAAGAAGGAGGCCGAGGAGGAGACGACGTACCAACATATTCAGGTCGAGATCATCTACAGGGAAAATGTAATAAAATAGGTTATGTGATGACAGAGGGTTTTCAGTAGGCCAGACAAGTGGTGTGAGAGGAGAGGGGAAGGAGGGGGCATATTTTCTGCAAGTGATAGCAACAGTCTGTTGATTATCTGTAATTTAACAAACTTTGCAAAATCATATTATGTCTTACAAGAGGGCCAAAAGTCCGAAAACATTTATGGACCCTTCTTAAAGAAGAATGAAGGAAACCCTGGGGAAATATCCATTGTAATGAAAAGAGAGAATAGAGAGAAGCATTATAAAAGAAATGTTGAAGAAATGAAAAAGTTATGAAAGTTTGAAATGTATCAATCTACTCTCTATGGCAATCCTCAAATTAGCAATGTTGCTTCAGACCTTAGTTCAAGATATATCATGGGAAAATATATTTGACGCAATATATGCTGAGTTCACAAATAGACAAATAGTATCTTCAGAGATAATAGAGAAAATATCAAATTTTGTGTACAAACATAATGAGAGTTTTCCTTCTAAACCTGCCATTTTGGCATTGGCAACTTTAGGATCGCCATAAAAAGTAAATTGAGACTTTTCAAACTTTCATATCACGTTCTAATTTCGTAACCGATTTTGTGTGAACTTTCTCCAGGGTTGCATTCTCCTTTAAAATTGAGGAAATGTGTTGATTCCTCTCTGCAACTTTGAAGAACTTGAACAATAAATCATGATTCCCAACTTTCTCTTCTACTTGTGTATATGATGTGAATGGGATGTAAGTAAAACGAATTATTCATTTCTTCTTTTTACGACGTAGACCAATATATCTAAAAGTAAAATGTATAATTTGAACTCACGATAACCGATATATTTATTGGTGCATTTCTTTGGAAGGGAACAGTTTCATTGCGAATCATATTTGTTTTGTTTTATTGATAATTTACATAGAAAATGGTAAAATGAGGTAAGGATTAACGCTCTAACCTTTAATCCTCAACGATGAAGAGAAATATATCATACCGGTGATAAAGACGTCAAAATGGTTTCGTAGATGAGTGGAGGAGATAGCGAAGCATCTCGTTAGCTGACACCGATATGCATATCACCCGGCGGGAAGAGCTCTCGGGAAATTTTCCGCCCAGCGTGTGGCCGGCGTTCGGCGCGTCACGATCGTGCATTAACCGCAATCTCTGCAATTAAAACCGTGATGCGGTATTTGTAATACCGTCGAAGAATTTCTTGTTGAGATATCATGACATCGCTTTGATATCTTTTATGTTTCTTTATCATTTTGATAGTTTTTGCTAAGCCCAATGAATGATATCCAGCATATCAAGTTTCCCTTCAAACATTTGATTTTGACCGACATTATCTGATTATGGGAGCATTGTGGCATAGTGGTGAAGGCACTTGCCTCTCATAATACGAGAAGTCCTGGGTTCGATCCTCGCCTGGTGCATTCATCCTTGGACAAGATGTTTTGCTCACATGTGTCCTTCTCTACCCAGGTGTATTGAATGGGTACCTGACAATGCCGGGTAATAGTAATTGCAAAGGCTCGCAGGAAGAGCAGTGATAATACTGATGTGGCTTCCCTGGGCAAATAAAATCCAGTTATTATTATTGACTTCAACCCATCAATCGGGAGTTTCGTTTGCGTCGGATAGTTTACCTAACAGTGAAATGCAAGTTTCAATATGGAACCTTAACAATCTCCACATGCAGCATTAACTCACTGATGTTGACCAAACGATAGTACAATTTATGCCGAATGTTACATTTTAGAACTGCTCCTAAAAGATGCCGAAAAGAATCAGAACTGTTACCAATTGACATACTTACACCGTCTCACACACAATATCATCCCATAAGGTGCAAAGTGAACCCTTTAAAGTTCAGTGCTTACATAAAATGCACCCTTTGAGGTGCATGTCTGCACCTCTAAGGTGTTGATAAAAGTATGAACGCTGTTTCTTTCTGTGCACTGCCTTAAAGCTTCATTAGTTGTAATTTTCTATTTTTTCTTCCGACACGCAAAAAAAGGAGTTCAACACTGGCAGTAACTTTTTTAGTGCAATCTTGCACCTACATGAAGGTGCAAAGATGCACCCTTTTGTACTTGTTTGTACCCGGAAATGTCCGTCTGCACCCTTAAAGGTGCAAAGTTGCAGAAACTTTTGCATTCAAAAGGGTGCAAATTCGCACCTTCCCTAAAGGGTATAACTCTGCACCCTTAAGAGTGCAAATGTAGCTCACTGCATCCCTCAAAAGTGCAAAATGCTTCCTAGGGTGCAAAGTTGTACCATAAAGGAGCTCCAGTGTTGCATTTGAAGGGTGGAAATTCTGATTTTTTTTTCTTAGTGTGTAAGGTTATTTTGCTGAAACACATTATTTTACCCATAATAATTTGCAATGGCAGTTATACCGGAAGTCAATTTTTATTGCCTCAAATGCAATAATATTAGACCAATTTAATGATGGAGACATGAATAAGCTTATTGTAAACGAAAATTGGGTCATAAATTATTTGCGGTATCCTGAACAAGAATAATTTGGCTACTCATGTCCGATTCGTTTGTGGCATTATGGGAACTTGTGAATCATCAACTTTCTGTCAAAACAACCTCATATTCTCGGAATAATTGACAATAACAAGCAGACGGCTGTAATAATACATGAAACCCGATCTATAACGAAAAATATCATCTCCCCTATTCCTTGTAATTTCAAAATCCTCGCCAGGAGTCAAACTATGATAAACTGCCCCGCCGGGGTTTTGTCATTTTTACTTAAAACCAATGACATTACGTCGGTTGTAGATGAAAATGAAATGCGAGATCGTTTTCAGAGATTTGTTAATGGTGGATGAGAGCTTTAACGGGTTTCTGTTATTAGCTTTCTCAAACAAACGATGGGTACTTCTCAATGAAAAGTATGGCTTGGCGTCTAAGATGCGCATTTATAGTTTTGAATAACAACATGAAGAACAATCAAACATTTCATTCGTTAAGGATTTGCATACGTAAACAGGTTAGAAACAAAAATATACGGAGAGGAGGATTTTTAAATGTGTTTTACAGGAACAGCGTAGATGCATGTCTTAAAACCCGCGTGACGGGTTGTTGTCCTCACAAGAACCATACAGAGGTTTAAAAGTTCGCCAACTATCCTTGCGTTTCTTCTAAGATAATATATACATTCCTTTTTGTAGTATCTTAGATTGTCGAACATGGTTCTGAATGTAGTTTTCCTTTAAAAAATAGAACTGGAGATGAAGTTCAATTATGAAACATGTAACTTCATGTTAAGAGGAGACTAATATACTTCATCTACTCCAACAAGAAAAGATAACAGTATAGATACATCCACTGGTTTAAATGCTTTAAAAATATGGGGAAAGGAAAATTTCAAAGTAAAGACGAAAGGATTGAGCTGAGGAACTGCAAGGTTAATGCACTTTTCGTGAGATTTTGTTATTGCCTTCCTTATCACCTTGCAAAAGTCCTCATTGCATTTCATCCTTTGTCAGTTTCACTTTTCACACCTGCCTACCAGAGACTGGACTCTATTTCGATGAGGCCAACCGTGAAAGAATGGTGATATCAATATGTCAATCAGGGCGTTCAAGTGAGAGCTAGCTCGTCGAAAAACAAGAAGTCCCCAGATTTTGGCTACCTTGTCTCAGGGCAATTAAAGAAATATGAACTTCCATGATGGCATTTCCTTCAGCAATTGGAATATATCGAATTCGGGTCGAAATCCTTCCTGCCGCGCACCAAAAAAGACAAGAAAAATAAATAGGTATTATTTGTCTTGAGCAAACACATGGCAGCTCGAGCGAAAGATATCGTAAGTGATTTCTTCTGTGTGTCTTTTGATATTTGCTTTGAGTTTCTAGGGTGGTGTGGGCCTGAAGGAGTTGGAGGCCGGCACGTGTTCAGGGGAGGTTAAAAACCCGAGCGGAGGAAATGGCAGGTGGATTTTTAACTTTTACTTGGTTGATGAAGTTATGATTTCGCTTCGAGCGTGGTTTTTGTTCGGAGGTTGAACGAGGATTTCTCATATATCTGTTGTTCCAGATTGTTAAGTCGAGCAATATCAGAAGATCACACGCTTCAACGAATATTTGCAAGGTGCAAAGTGCAATGCACGAGATGATACGTTTACATGACGACGGGTCTAATATTTTGTAACGAGGATTGAATGAATATTAGCTTTTTCGTATTTGCTGCTCCATGTTTACTTCTGAACACAACAAAAAAGTAACTCCCCCCTATTTCCAAATATCATAACTTTTTAATGAAAAGGATTTGAGCTAAATAAATTTGCATGAGTGTTTCTACACTTATTGACTAAATTACTGACTAAGCTTGTTTCACATACCCCCCAAAATGACTCTTGCGACTTTTGAAAAAAAAATGACATTTTTGCCTTTAATGTCTGCTCACTCATGCATGACTTAACGGACCAATCTCATTTTCACACAGAAGTTAGTCAATAAGTGTAAAAACACTCCTGCCAAATTATTTTGCTCAAAACTTTTTCGGTAAAAAGTTATGCTATTTTGAATTAAGGGGGGGGGGGTACTTTGTTGTCTTTATATTAAATCAGAGAACCTTTTCCCCCGCGGAATTGTCGTTTAAAGCTATTTTTCAATAAATGTTGCAGCACAAAGGAATAATTATCAAAAATAAAAACACACACACACAAAAAAAAAACGTATCAAACATTTTTGCATTTGACCAAAGAGACTCTATACTTTTAAAAAATCATACTGACAAAGATTTTCATACAGATACAGATGTATCTAAAAACAAGAATGTGTGGCATCAGAAATCTGACACAAAGTTGTATACTATTTTTAATATTCTTATAGGGAATATCAGAGCTTTTCAGAAGCATTTCCAAGCAAAAATGTGCGTTTGATAGGGTTCTTCCAAATGGGCTGCGTATGGATGTGATGTAAACCCACCTAAGGTAATAATACACCCGCAAAGTGAGTCATTAAAATAGGCAGGGCAGAAAGGTTCGCGACTGCATGCGATCTGATCGATTCGGCGATTACGGAAGTCATCCCATATACCCGAAACAGCAATGGATTACTGACTGTTCTCGTTTCAAACTGGATTATTGGGTGGGAATATGGGGTAGATAATGTTGCTACATGGGTTTATGTATTCTCTATAACTAAGAGTGGAACCCATGTGGGTTAGTTTATGTTAAGGATCCCTTTATTATGGAGTGGACATTCATTCCAATATCATTAGAATACACTCTCAAATTAGTATTTCAACCCGAAGTAGTAGCGTATATAAGTATTGACTTAAACATGTAAGCGGTCCAGGGATGTTAAGCAGGTCTATCAGAGTGGGGGGGGGGGGGGGGACGAATTTGTAGGATTTGGACAAGTTATTACCTTTGTTATGAAGATGTTTTAGAAAGAGCTCATACTCAAGGGGACTTATCACCCCTGCTTATGGCAGGTCAGTTACAACTCGACGGAACCGCTTCATGGGCTGTGTGCTTTGGACGAATACTCTGGGAAAGTTTCCATCATTGGTACCATTGAAAGTTCCCCATTGGTACCACTGAAAGACATATGGCATGAGGTCGTCAACAAATGACTAATGCCTTTTTGGCATGGGGATGCCACTGGCACGATGACTATCGATACATTTTTTAACAGAAAAATATTTTTTTTCAGAAAAGGGAAGAGCACGTTCTGATACGCAACGTCAGGCTCTTACTAGTCATCTTGGTGATATCAAAGACTAGCGAGACAATTGCAGTATAAAGTAAGAAATTAAGACGAAAATCAAGTTACCACTGTGGTTCGGCTATCGGGAGGAAAGCTATTTGCTGTACTCGTGTGTGACCGAATTGCTGTGTCCATAGGATTCTCGTACAATTTAAGATCTATATTAATTATACGGGCTTATGGAAGGCACTTTTATTTCCCTTAGAAGAATTTAGAAGAAAACAAAGCAATGATATCCTGCGTTGTTGGCAAGGTTGGACTTTGCGGACTATCTTACAAGATAGTTTTGATGTCTTAAGAAACAAACACGACTTACAATTTCCATTACAAAATACTATATTTGTTCAGAAACATACTTGGCTGTAGACTTTCTCCTTTTTAGCTTGAGAAGCACTATCACAATTCTTAAACCCTTCCTCTGTGAAAATCAAATAAGGACTTTCATGTCGGAAATGGATACTCAATGATTGTAAAGTAATTCAAAAGCAGCGGTTGTTCACCAATTTTGTGGTTACCTGTTTCCATGGCTCTTGCTTTGTACGGTGTTGAAACCAAAGTGCGTACGTTAGGTCATAGCTTAGCTCTCACAATCGCAGAATGTGGTATGTTGGAAGCATCATCGCGTTGATATCATATTTCCCTCTTGTGTATTTATCATGTTCACTGACTCCATATCAACTTGAACTCTTACTGGCAGTGATAAGTTGTAGTTTTATGTCCCATATTATATTATGCATACTTTCTCCAAAACTGTAGTAATTTCTATCACGGTCACAGTAAAGGCATGAACATTAATTTAGTCACTGATTCGCCTTGTTCCACCTGGGTACAGGTCGGGAACTGCACAATTAATATTGCACTGCCATGGGCATGATAGCTGTGATAGGAACCCCTTAGCTTGTTGCAGTGGATCAAGGATCAGATGTGTTTACTTTATCTTTTCAAAGATCCCTTTTCAAGGCAATCTACCGTGCCTTCCTACATGTAATGTATCAACGTCAATAATCTGCTTTAAAACTATACCCACCACCAGTAACTAATAATATTAAATCGTTTGCAAAAATGATGCACCTACCAAATACTCATTATACAGTGCGTCCCAGAAAAAACAGAACAAAGGCTTATTGTGCGGAAGCAATGGGGCGTATGACTGAAAAAACAAGTTCAACATAAACTTTGAACTTATGGTCTTTCAAAATGATACATAAAGCAAACTTATTTATTCATGCGTCTCTGAGTACCATGACTTTGAAAATTTAATGTCAAAAACCATTTGCTGCACTCGTTGGCTTTGACACTGAGCACATCAGGAAAAGAAAGAGATGGACACATCTTAGTCTTAGAATAAACAGAAACCTAAAACAAACCCTAATTGTATGGAATCACTGGGGTGTATGATTAAAAACAAATGTTCAAAATTAATTTTGACAATTATTCTTTAAGTTTGGTAAAGAAGGGGTGTTCATTCACCAATTCATTTGCTTGATTGATTCATAACGCAAGCACTCCCCCTTTTACGACACATGAGAACATTGGAAATCATTTCAATATTCAAATGTTATGCATACGTTTTGAACAAACTGAGGTTAGGTTGCTTTTGAAAGAAGCTTGTCTGAGGATTGTCCGACATAGCAACGACTAAGTGAATAATGTCAGTGAACATGTCTATTGAAATAAATGTCCATTGTCCTCATCTGTCGTAAAAGGGGGAGTGCTTGCGTTATGAATCAATCAAGCAAATGAATTGGTGAATGAACACCCCTTCTTTACTAAACTTAAAGAATAATTGTCAAAATTATTTTTGAACATTTGTTTTTAATCATACACCCCAGTGATTCCATACAATTAGGGTTTGTTTTAGGTTTCTGTTTATTCTAAGACTAAGATGTGTCCATCTCTTTCTTTTCCTGATGTGCTCAGAGTGTAGCAAATGTTTTTTTACATTAAATTTTCAAAGTCATGGTACTCAGAGATGCATGAATAAATAATTTTGACAATTATTCTTTAAGTTTAGTAAAGAAGGGGTGTTCATTCACCAATTCATTTGCTTGATTGATTCATAACGCAAGCACTCCCCCTTTTACGACAGATGAGGACAATGGACATTTATTTCAATAGACATGTTCACTGACATTATTCACTTAGTCGTTGCTATGTCGGACAATCCTCAGACAAGCTTCTTTCAAAAGCAACCTAACCTCAGTTTGTTCAAAACGTATGCATAACATTTGAATATTGAAATGATTTCCAATGTTCTCATGTGTCGTAAAAGGGGGAGTGCTTGCGTTATGAATCAATCAAGCAAATGAATTGGTGAATGAACACCCCTTCTTTACCAAACTTAAAGAATAATTGTCAAAATTAATTTTGAACATTTGTTTTTAATCATACACCCCAGTGATTCCATACAGTTAGGTTTTGTGTTAGGTTTCTGTTTATTCTAAGACTAAGATGTGTCCATCTCTTCCTTTTCCTGATGTGCTCAGAGTGTAGCAAATGGTTTTTTACATTAAATTTTCAAAGTCATGGTACTCAGAGATGCATGAATAAATAAGTTTACTTAATATATCATTTTGAAAGAGCATGAGTCAAAGTTTATGTTGAACATGTTTTTTTCAATCATAAGACCCATTGCTTCCGCACAATAAGCCTTTGTTTTAGGGTTCTGTTTTTTTTTTTTCTGGGACGCACTGTATAGGTGCAGATAGATAACAGATAGATGAAATAATCAATGGATACTTTCCTTTTTGATGGAATATGATTATGAATAGACTGGAGAATATATTTAATTCACCAGAAATTGAAGGTAGAAACGAGAATATTTTATGTTAGCGTTTGTGGACATCATGATACAGCTCAATTAATGTGTATTTATATTGATTGACTAAACTATAACACCTGTCGATACAGGGGAACAGGTGTGTTTGCATTTTCGTTTGTTATTTCCTTCTTTGTGATAAAATGGATATTGATACTCCAGAGAAATATATATCTTTGAACGTTATACCCATACATTTTTCAGTATACTATTATATCTAGTGTTACAAAGCAAATGAAATGGAGGTGATTATTATTCAGTGGTTATACCAGGCTGTTTACAGAAAAAAAGTTGCCCTTGTCAGGTTTTTTGTTTCCTGAAAAAAGAGCACATGAAAAAAAAAAGGCCATGGGAATATGATCTCCTCTGAGTTTTCAGTGACTATTCTCGTGGCTATCTTACACCGAATAAGAATAAGATCGACGTTTCGCCATTCCTCTCCCTTTTTTTTTATTTATCTTGTTCCTTTTTGTAAAAACGCACACGTTAGTATTTTTTATGTACGATACGAGTATTTTAAAGTAACGTGCCTGCGATCGAACCTCGATTCTCGCGTCTCCAGTCAAGTGCCTTAAACCACTCGACTACGGCACCTCACGACACGACACACCCACCCACCCACCCACACACACCCACACACCAACACCCTCACTACAGCCTCACACACTAACACACTCACGCATAAACTCACGTACAGAGTAGGGCTATCTTAACGATGTCACATTCATCTTTGTTAGATATTAAACTGTTTTTTCACGATGAAGTTTCACGACGCTAAAGGTCGACATCCTTGGACTGCTTCTAAATTAAAATGAATAATTAAGTTATTAAATAATGAACATAGCAGGAATAGTATAGGCCTTTCAAAGATTGTGAAAAATCGCATCCTGCTAACGAAAAGACGGGTTCTCGATGTACAGCTTTAGCAGACCACATATGAGAATCTCTTTATAGTGGTCTCATTTACATCACCTCCTCTTTGATGAAGAGGACGTTTGAGAGAAGGAAGGGTGGAGTTAGTTTGCAGGCACTAATCTTGGTCTGTAGAAACACGTTTATAGGGCCTGAGAAGTAGACTAAATGAGGTCAATCGGGATCGTGTACTATAGCTGCTCCAGCTATAGGCTTATATAGACACAGCCAGTAGGCACGTGGGCTAGGCTTCTCTCAAGACCCAAATGCATTTCAATGAAGTGTCAGTTAGGTTTTGTGCATGCAGACTGGGGAGGAGAGAGGTCGATGGCTCCCCTACTTAAAATCTTTGTTCAAATGTATCGCTTATTCGTTTTGAAATGCCATAACAAATGCCTTATTTTCGTCACGTTTTGGAAATTGTGAAGGAATAATTATCTAGGAGGAAATACGTCAAAAGAAATAAAACGAATTTTCAACTTCTCCAAACAGTTTGCTTTGGTTAACTGTCTTCAAGTTAAAGTTAAAATTGAAATAATACATTTGTGGTCCAAGGAATCAAACCATGTTTAATGCCACTAAACACGTGCTAAATGGGGATACCGATTAGATTGTATATTTTTAAATCAAATTTATTTTAATGATGGTGATGATGGTGATGATGGTGATGAATTGAAGAATAATGTATTTGGCGTCACATATGCTTGGGATGGGAAAAGCGAACTGAATCACTATAACCCTTGAGTCTCTCCTCCCTTTGTAACTGATTAGGATGTGCAGGTGTGCCACTACATCGAGGATTTCCTCAACGTTCACCATTTCCACTAAGTGGTCACACGGGAGAAACTCCAAGGTTTCATCGATTTGGTTTTTTCACTAGTATCATGTTGACATAAATAACCATACCAAGTTTTGAAGTCAGTCATTTTCTATTGATATAACTTGTTGCTATTATGGCATTCCACTGAATAAACACACTACCTAGCTTTGGAATAGACTAAAACCTACAGCCCGAAGTAGGAAGGGTTTGGACCGTTTTGAAGTTCTGCGTGCTGAGCTGTCATTTCCTTAAAAGCTTGTTATTCAATGCAAGGCGATAGCCATAATGTGTCTCGCCACGTTCATGTGCTATCATTCTTGAAGGTAAATTTTACCATTAGACGTCATTTCATCTTTGAACTACATACGCGACCCTTTACCCCAAATAACTATGAGGTCCCTGTAAGGCATCTACCATCCACGTTTGGTTACAAACGGGCTAGTGGTTCAAAAGTTACTGACCCCAGTAGCAACTTGCAGGTAAATTTTATCATTTGACCTGATGTGACCGTTGACCTAAATACATGACCTTTGACCCCCAAATAACATTGGGGTCCCTATAAGACATCTACCATCCAAGTTTGGTTACAAACCGGCAAATGGTCGCAAAGTTATTCAAGTTTTGTAAGCGTCACCGACGGACGGACGCCGCGGTGACGCGCCGCTAATGATCCCTTTCGTAGTCTCGCTCCACCTCGGTGGCTCGACAAAAACTTTTACTAATGGAATATGAGCAAAGCTTGTTTTCATGGCAGTTTCCTTAACTATAACCGGCAACATTAAAGATCTGAGTGACAATGATATATGATAGAGCGACATACATATTTCTCAACCTCAACATCCTGTACAACTGTAGGCGTTAAATGCAGACAACCCTCAAGAGAAAAGGCTCCATTGTTGCATGCCTCCTCCTTTTTTTTTATATCCACCCCCATCTCTCTTATTCATCGCTTCCTCATGCATCTTAAGCTTCTTCATTGTAATACACGTCGTCTTGACTTCTCTTCCTTGGACCTGCTTTCCTTTCTCTCATCCATCATCGTCAAACACAGCTGTTTCCTAGGTCTTTGCTTGACTAGATGTGCCCAAAATGGAGAATATATTTCTGTTTGTCGTCGGGTTTTTTGACGCTACCGTATGCACCCCGCGAAGTGCGGTTTCGCCATACCTGTGTTGGCCTAGTTTTAAAACCTCTTTTTAATCGGAATGACTGAGTGTATAATCTCAGATGGCTCAGCGATAGAGCAATGCTCTTGTCAGAAGAAGGTCCCAGATTTAAAAGCAAGTAAACACATCATCGGTCTATGGCAAAGTATGAACCTCACAGTTAGCACTGAAATAGCACCTAACACTGCCTAACGTTGAAGATTTCGTTGTATGTGTCTTCAAATGTTGTCATGTAAATTATGCTAATACTGGAGGACTTCCCAAATTTTAATCATGAAATGTAGTCTTTGGTTAAAAAAAAAAAAAATCAGAACGTGAATTCGTCGATATTTGTCATTTAGGGTGAAGACGTAAAGATAACAAGGCAGCATCCTTCAGCAATCTTACTTTCATCTTCACATAAACACACGTCGTAAGCAAGGAGACAGCCCTCTAAAATATGTGCAGATGGAAACGACAGTCCAGAAAGGGCAACAGTTCTTTGTCATGTATCAGTTACACAAAATTTTGCCAGATATATGTGAAAATATGGGGGAACTTCTACCGACTGGTTACGTGATTTAAGTGATAGTCTCGCGTCAACGGTTCCGATATATACTTCATGCAGCTCCACCATTGTGAAACTTCACACTTTTAGTGAGATCGCACCTGGGAATATCTTGCGTTCCCTACATGCCTTAAGTCCCAGTTAATGTAACAGGTAATGTAATTAACCTCAGTGCATCTTCCCCGTTCGCTTAAAAGATTTTCCGCTTTACCTAGAAAATATGGGATAGAGGTATATTGTACTTAATGGGGTTTTAAGTAGCAGTGAGTGATAATGATAATTGTGAAGCTGATAATAATGGCTTAGTGTGATAATGATGATGATAAGGATAATGCTGATACTAATAATTATGATGATGGTGATGGAGATGATAATTATAATTATCAAAGAAATAACAGTGATGATGATGACAATAATACTACTAATGAATAAAATTAACAATAATCAAAATACCACTAATAATACTGCTACAACAACAACAACAACAACAACTACTACTACTAGTTCTACTACTGCTACTACTGCTGCTGCTACTACTACTACTACTAGTTCTACTACTTTCCTCCTACTACTGACATAATAATATTGATGTTTGACTTCGTCTTATTGCAAGAAGTGAACTTCTAATCTGATGCATCGAAATAGGACTGTTAGTGCAACTCTGGATGAAAATTCAGTAGTGACATATCGATTTCTATGCGTCCGCCCACCGAAGGTAGGCGGACAGTAGTGACAGTGACTTTACGTATCGATTTCTATGTGTCCGCCCACCGAAGGTGGTGCCGGAGGCATGTTTTCGGGCGTTCGTTAGTCCCGCTTTTTCGTTAATGCGAACCGCGTGAGGTATGACCTTCAAACTTGGTGCTAGTATGTATCACCATTATGAAGACGAAACAATTAGATTTTGGGGTATGTAGATCAAAGGTTGACAGGGCCGTACGCAGAATTTTTTTCCTGGGGGGGGGGGGGGGGGGGGGGGGGGGGGGGGGGGGGTAGGGGTAAAGACGCATAAAATTTTTCGAAAGCTCGTCGCGAGGGCGCGTTTGCATTCTTAAAAGTGAAATTGAAGGATTTGGTGCACACTTTTCATGGATTTTGTGAGAATTTTCAGTAAAAAATGTAAGTTTTCAAAAATTCGGGGGGGGGGGGGAACAAATGCCCCCCTGCCCCCTGCCCCCCCCCCCCCCCCCACTGCGTACGGCCATGAAGATTAAAGGTCATAGAGGTCAATTCCAAAATTTGTAAGGTTTTATCCTAGACGATATTTCAAGAACTTTTCAAAGTATGAACTTCAAACTTGGTGCTAGTCACCATGGGAAAACGATCTGGTAAGATTTTTGGGTACGTGGGTGAGCGGTCAAAGGTCAGATGTCATACGCGTGAAAATAAAGATTCGTTAGTTTTGTTATCTCTACATTTCAGCTACTTATATGCATGTCTAATGAGGAGCAAACGTGATTGGACTTTTTGGTTCTTAGGTTAAAGGTGCAAATTCAAAGATGTTAATTAATGTGGGCAATTATAGGCTTTTTATTCTGGTTATCTCATTGATTTAGGAACATTTTGAGCCACGTAGGCCGAAGCATATAGGAGACGCAGTTGCATTCATCTTGTTAAAAAGTATTTACAGGGAAGTATTATTTGGTCTGTTGACGATGATTGGTTACCTACATGTGTTTGTGATTATTATCTCGTGTCCTACCTCCGTTTTATTAGTTATATGAATCCGATATTCAAACCAAACCAAATGAAATTGCTAATAAAGTAGTATGAAATAATCAATTTAGTGAACACATCGGTACATATACATCCAAAATCACTCAAAGACAACTCAAACTAGCCACATGAGATGGTTTTTACTTGCCACAATCTTCATTTACTTGTAGCTGAAAAGCAGTCTTATCAGAAATAGTTCCTGGTGCAGTTTAATCACTTTGCAGAAAGTACGGTTTAAGAGACCAGGGACCACACTCAAAACATTACTTTGGAAAACATGAGAGATAAAAATGACGTTAATATTTGGGTTACAGTTCGTTATTCCGAAGGTTCGTTAGTCCGAAAATGAAAGAAAGGTTCGTTATTCCGAAGGTTCGTTATTCCGAAAACGAAATAAGGTTCGGTAGTTCGTTAGTTATTTTCGGAAAAACGAATACTATTTCATTTTCGGATTAAAGAACCTTCGGAATAAAGAACCTTTATTTACTTTCTGACTAACAAACGTTCGGAATAACGCCACAAATGTTCGGATTAATGAACCCTTTTTCATTTTCGGACTAACGAACATCTAGGTGTATACGCAATTTGCGTGTTTCGGAATAACGAACATCACCCACTATTTCTGGCAGAGCAAATTTAAGGAGAATGCTTCATAACGTCTTTGTCTGGACTGTTTTTCCAGACTGTTAGGAAATATATTGTCCTTTACTTTCACAAAAATTAGATGACGTTCAAGTGGTTTTCGAAGGAAATGAGAGCTATTCATTTCTTCCAGATTTTTTTTCTCCATAATTTGCCGGAGCTATTCAAAGAAAAGAAAATTTCTTTCATGTTATATATTTTTACATGGGAGTATGAATACTACATTCTTGGAGGTAAGAACAAGCATTACAGTCATCCTTCGCCTACCTTTGAAATATTTCATATCCATGATCTTTCGTACGAATTCAGAACCCTTGAATCTCCTTCAAGTTTCCATTTCCCCTTCTAGAAAGAAACATTTGTCCTTGAAATTTACTTATTCTTCAAATTTTGAAAAGTTTTTGTTCATATTTGTGAAACCATTAGCCTCGCAATTCATGAAAGTTTCTATTCTTGATGGAGTGTATGAAAAATTATAGAGGAATGGAGTATTTTGTTTCACTCTCTGAATGTCCCCGGAGGGCAAGCACGTTTTATACAGCTGTAGCACTACTATCGTGATCCCAAAGTATCGATTACATAAGTGCAAACGGAGATATCTGGTCATTCGAATTTCACATTTTGAGTGAGCTACCTGACGTATTTCTAGGGTGAGTTCTCTGCTAGATTTTGTTTATTTGAATATTCTATGTTTTCATGAAGTCTTTAAATAAGAAAGAAAATGGTCATGCACAGCTTTATTGCTAACTAATATTACCATTGAATTTTTGGTGTACTGGTTACTTGGAACTTTTAATTCATCACAAAGACAAAGCATCGAATCCTGCATTCTATGTAATGAATTCCTTAAGCATTTTGGTATTGTCTTTTTCCATATGTCTAGCATATTATGCAGAAAGAAATGACGGTACTGTGATACTACTACTACTACTACTACTACCACCACCACCACCACCACCACTACTACTACCACTACTACTACCATACTATACTACTACCACTACTTCTACTACTTTCACCACCACCACTACTATTACTACTTTACTACCACTGCTTGTTATATGTAAACGGATATTGTGCAACTGTTGTATACGGATATTCTCAATTGAGCACTTTAACAAAAATCAGAAGAAAAAGGAGATATAGCACTAAAAAGAGAAAGCATTCAGTCGTTTGAGAAAAATAAAATTTCAATAGGGATAGTGTGCATCAACATGATGGAGGGAAGACGAATGTAGTAAACAGGAATATGGCGGATGGGGGGGGGGGTAGAAGTAGAAATTTTATGATTTTAATAGCCCTATAGGCTTTCCTCTTTATAAATGAAGTATGAAGTACCAAACGACTGCACACATTTTTTTTCGAAAAGTACCTCACCTCAACCGCATCTCACCTCAATAATGGACAAGACGAACATGAAAATGGAGTATATAACTCAGGTCTAAGAAGCACTTCGGTTTTCAATGGAATACTCGGAATTCCTTCGTGAGGGTTTACTATAATGTAGTCATTAATGGTCCCAAGGTGAGACATTTGACTTTCAAGAACAGATTGACCTATGGGTATTTCACTGTAGAAGATCATGAACTTGAAAGGGGAACTTTCTCTGCGCCTATGCGTATTGAAAAGGATTGTCCTCAAATTTCCCCCGGCGGGGATAAGATTAATAGGAGAACCGGGCCAAATACTTTGCACAATGTTATAAGAAGAGATTCTCACCTGGGTTGCTTAAACTATATAAAAGCGAATATATTCGGGCAATAGCTGAAAGCTATGTCGCTTTGGAACCAATCTATCATGGGGGAAAAGATTCAAAATACTTAACAAAAATTTAGTTTCAACCGCCATCTCATATCGCCTATTCTCCCTTTCCTTTTGAGAAGGAGGAGGAGGTGAAGAAGGAGAAGAAATTGAAAAAGAAGATGAAGAACGAGAAGAAGAGGAAGAAGAATAAGAAGAGGAGGTGGAAGAAGAAAGAGACCCCACAATTTAGATTCATTTAAACCTGACAGATTCATTTAAACCTGCATCTCGACTGACTTTCCTCTCAAACTGACCCCCACCAAAAAAAAACACAACAAACAACATTGTTCTATTATCCGTAAAGAGATTCATCAGATTGGTGATCTTCTAATAAACAGAGATTTACATCTTTGTTCTGTTGCTAAAACATGCCATCACATCGGAACATTTTAAAATCTACTCTTTTAAGAGGTAGTTTAGGAGAAATGCACCATACTCCTCGATGGGTCTATTGTATAGGATGATTCCAGTAACCAATTTGTATTTGAATATATATTTCTTGTCGACATTATGATTAAAATTCTGGGCTGCAAACTTGCTGTGTTTTTCTTATCTTATTTTAGTCTTCTTCATTTTCAGTTTTCTCCTTATTCTCTTACTCCTCTTTCTCCTTCTTCCTCTTCTTCTTCTACTTCTTCTAGTTATCCTTACTCTGAAACAGATATTTATAAAGGATAAAAACACTATACAGTAAAGAATTCATTTTATGATAAAAGGCAATAGCCATGTGAGAGCCGAGAGCGTAATACCAATAAAAAAGAATAATAATAATAATACAAAAAATGAATAAACGGAGGTCCCTAAACCGTGCGTGTGCGTAGGAAAAATTTGTGTGTAACTGTGTGTGCTTTCCTCGATTGAAAGTTTCGCTTGCGCGCTCTCCCTTCATCTCGCTATCATGGACTGGTGCGAGACATTGGGCTCGTCACTATATCCCTCCAGTTAAATTGCTTCCATCGATCAACTTCACTCTCGCCGAGATGTCCAACGTGCCAGCTACGCTACGTGCTTCAGAACTTCCCGTTAACGTCGGGAGTCTGGTAACTCCATGACAGAACATTTACAGTCATTTGATATCTCTCCCACATCCGCAGCGTCTGGTTGCAGCATTTCTTTAGGAAATTCACAAGTAACGCTTTCAATTAAGACAAATGTTTTATGCCATCTGAGCCATCACTTCAAGTTTCAAGCAATTTCGTGAATCCGATGCCTGCAAATGATAGATAGGACTACAATAGTTGTGGCTATTCTAAACTATACCACTCATCTAAAGTTGATTTCTGAAATTTGACCGCCGAAGGACACTATCGAAGGAGCGTTGCACATGCAATATGATAGTTTAATTTCTTGTCTGTTGCAGGAAAACTATTACTTGATGAACTCACCAGATACTTGTGAAATTCTATCGACGTTTTGTCGGTCGGAGGAACATTGTTAAAGCAAAAGAATATTATTCATTCTTCGGGATTAATTCAGGTAAGTGCATTCAAACTCTCTTCAAGACAATGACAGAAGTAAGTCTTTTAGATACATGCTGAGATACATCTGATTCTTACCTTGCTCCAGGCATGTTTTGCCATTTTTTTTTTGTTTTCTTCAAATTCTACTGCTTGATAGTTCACATTGTTCGCCATCGTTTTGGACATGCAAACTACAAGATTCGCTTTCCAGCATGCCTCTCACTTCGTCAGATGTAACAATTAGGTGATTTTAAGTTGTCGTTTATCCAGTTTTTGTCGATTCTTAATCGACAAGACTGTAAAAGGTAAGTGTAATACTGCAGGTTTTATCAAATTTGAAAATCATTTAGATGCCATCTAATAAAGTGCTTATCCTGAAACCGAATTAAAAAACTGAGTCCGTTAAAACGGTGAAACTGATATGTGCATGTATGATAAATGCATTATTTATAAAATGGAATATTGATTGACTGATGCAGTATGTGTATGTTGCTTATTTCTTTGATTAAAAGCCCTGTATAGGGAGATACCACCTTCTGTTTTTTATTCGATTAATATCTAATAATCACAAAATGTAGCCGTTTATGAAATAATCTTTTCCCCTATTTTTGGTAGCTCTTTCAATCATCTACAAATTGAGGTTCAGTGAAAAGCTGCTTTCAGAGGTTTATATATTTGAAACAATGATTTTGAGTGGATCTCGTTGTTTGTGGATATCTTTGTGCCATTTGCAAAAAAAAAGAGAAAAAAAAGAAGAAAAGAAAAGAAAAAAGAAAAAGAAAAAGAAAAAGAAGAAAAAAAGAAGCTTCACTTTATCGCATCCTTTATCATTGTCATGTCAAAATAGGGGGAAAAAATGCCAACAGAAACAAAATTAAGTAGTGCTATATTGAAACCAAGTAATGAGAACCTCTTTTGCCGAAGGAAAGTAACGCAATATAATACATTAGTTTAGTATATATTTCTTTGTAATGCACTATACGTCACCATTGACGAAACAACGAAATATACACGACGTACATGTACACTGAAATGAAAAATTGAGTTATTCATATTTTGATACGGATGCGAGCAAATATTATAAAAACTGGCTTAAAAGCAATACCCTAGTCGTTGTTGTTGTTGTTGTTGTCTAGAACTGTATGATAGGCACACACCCATGCGAACACTTTGGCACTTCATATCTAAATATAGATGTGGATAACAAGGTTTCACTTTTTTCGATTCTTAAGAGGCACTAAATGCAAATTCTGGTTCACATCGTTCCAGTCGTTCTGTGCTAGGGCATCTAAATATTCTGACGTTTTGACGAATGTTAAATATTCTTTCATTTAAAATGCTTACCTCAGAATAATCTAGCAAAAATAGTTCTTATACCTGAAGAAAATCCATAATTTTATGATTTTAAATCTCCAATCAGTTGAACGTTGAGAAACAGTGGAAGGAGGAAAATAACCGGTTTCGTCAAAAATTTTAGGTATACATATTCACTACTTTTTAATTAGAGGAAAAACCGTGAAATGAAAAACTATGATGATTCAAAGCTGTTTCATTTACTCTGGCTTGAAATACTAAGAAAGGAGTTCTTCATGATATCAATGTGAGAGGCACGATTAACATGATTAAAGTTTATCTGCAAGTAAGAAAACACAATAAAACTAAACTCAAGGTGTAATTTTATTGTTGTGTTTTGTGTTATGGTGTGTACGTTCCCTGACCCTGGGCAACATTACTTCTCCTTTATCGTACTTAATCGAGGAAACCTTCAAATCCCTACACACAGGGAATGAGATTAATACATGTCTATGAAGGCTAGTTCACATATGAAGTGGAATCTCCGTTTTTTTTCTTTTTCTCGTAAATAAATGGCATTTGAGGAGGGGGAAAAAACCCGCCGAGGCAAAAATCATCTCTTTTTGGCCTCTTAACATTCAATTCATGTTTTTCACAAGTGGGCAATAATTTTGCACATCAGGTGCCTGCACGTAAAAAGTCATTCAATTATTTCCTAGATGATCCTAATTAGAATTAAATATTTTTTCTCCCACAAAAAATGCTTGTGAAGTGTACACTTTCCGAAAAGTACTGGATCCGATGACATCACTAACTCCTTCTTGAAAAAAAAAAATATATATTATGGCATCGTTGACCCCTTAATGCATATTTTTTTAGCTTTTCTCTAAACACGAGAAGGGTACCTGACAAACTGAAAATTGATAAAGTAATACCTCTTAAACCCCCCAACAACAACAACAAAAACACACACAAAGGGATGACCAACTCAGCAAAAATTACCGTCCTATATTCTTATCCAAAGTCCTTGAAAAAACTAGTCTACACAAGGACAACCCCTATTCTATTTTTAAAAAATCTCATTCTGGGTTCCGAGAAAATTGTAGTACTTCGCATGCAGTTTTATCCTTTCTGAATAAAGTTGGCACTTCCATTGATAAATGTTGTCATACTGTCTCTATATTTCTGGATTACTCCAAGGCATTCCATAGACCATAAAATTCTTCTTCATAAACTTTCACACTACGGTGTCAGAGGGAAGGCCTTCGAGTGGTTCAGAAATCATCTTACAGATAGAACCCAATTTGTATAGTAACTCATCAACACTCCCCAATCAACCGTGGAGTACCGCAGGGCAGCCTCCTAGGTCCCCTTCTGTTAATCTATGTATCATGACATTGTAAAATCCTCAAGTATACACTGCATTCACACGTTTTGCATGCGACTCCAACTTTATTTCTCTCTCACTTCAATGCAAACCATCTCTTCAGAATAATAAACTCCGAACTCACAAATGTAACAGAATGAATCCAATAAGCTATCACTGAACTTGCAAAAGACAAGTTATATGTTGTTTAGCAATAGAATCACAAATCTCCCTGGTTACTTTATATTCGATATACCGTTTCTCCAACAGGTCCTTACAACTAAATTCTTAGGCGTCCTTATTGAAAGCAAATTATCCTGGAAACCGCATATCGACACAAAACCATTTCACGAAGTATCGACATTGTTAACAAACTTAAACACTTTCTTCCTTCTCTAATCTTATACGCACACTATTACCATATATAAATTATGGAATATTAGCCTGGGGGCTGAGCTCTACAAACAGAAAACATGATACTTTTGCTTAGAAAAAAAAGGGTTGTTGTTCATGCACACTACAGATCCCACACGGATATCTCCTTTTTTGAAAACGACATTCTCAAGCTGAAGGATATCTGTCTTTTTCAGTTGGGCCAGTTCATGTATAAACTAGGTAAATAAGTATCCCACAAGACAAAGTAACGCTCATGACCTACCATTAACAAGATTTTTTTTTTCGCAAAACACATTGTGGTATACTGGGATTCTTTAAAAAAACGAAATTAAAAATCCCCAAACCTCAACAGGGTTAAACGGAAGCTCAAAATGTCTCCTCAGCCAATATCAACAAGCCAAGCCTATACGACTTATACCAGAGGAAAGAAAACATTTTCCCCCTTTCACTTCCTTTTCCTAAATTGTAAAAACACTGACAAATGCTTTCCGATTCATCGCACTGTCCTGCCCCCCATCTCCTGTTTCCTGCACGTCTCTCCGATCACCTTAATCCTTTATTTCCCATCTCTCTTTCCGTAAACTTATCCAAGCGTTAGCAAACTCACTCATAAACTCCACTGTATTTTTTGACCGAAAACTATATATACGTTAACCAATTATAAAACTAAGTTTCGGGGGCTTGTGCCTTTAATACAAGCTTTGATTCTTCAGCATGTCCGCCCATTTCATTGTTCAAATTTAGGTCAGCATTGTTCTGTATATTTTAGTTATGTTCTCCACAAATATTAATACATTTTATGATGTTATTAAAACAATATATACTTTGAACATGCTTGAACACATGTTCACATTGAAACAGAAATAAATCGAATCAAATCAAACTAGAAAGGAAAACTAAGCCTACGAGTACTTTAAATAATGAAAATCCTCTTTCAGTTGTCCGTAGTCATGGCAAGAATATTGATTACAAACGTAAATCGGTCGCTAGACATTTGCGCTCTTACACTGCAAAAATTTTGCCGTCAAATCCTCACCGCTAAAGAGGTCGTGCTGAGATGGGGTTTCAGGGTGGAAAGGGGGGGGGGCATTTTGGATTTGACATAGTTTCTCAACAAACTAAACTGATTTCAGGACATGTAAGAACAACTTACGCTGAATAATTGGCCAACATATTTACATCATATGTATCATTCACAAACCAAAAGCTCTACATAGAACAATAATTATCGCAATATTAGACGCTTGAGTGATCCGTTTTTATCCCCATTGTGGAACCGTGCCTGTATTGAATCCTTTTTTCCCTCTCATCTCATCTTGTTTTGCGTATCTCGCCCCCTTTCTCTCCTATCCCATCCGGGCTATTGATGTTATCCTTTTATCCTTCCTATTTATTTGTTTCTCTGAGTGATGATTTTTTTTTGAAATGTGAGATGTCTTTAAAGGAGAATCACGTGCAAATGATATCTAGGGAATTTTTTCTGTCTTGGAAGGGCATTTTAGTAGTTTCCTGTTGATACCAGGCTCCTATCTGAATAATTGCAATGCATTTGACGTTTTAATACTTTTTAAAAGAAAGCTCCGATAATTAATTTTCTACGCTTTCTTCCGAAATTCCAAAGCAAATTTTACTGTATCCCTTTGGTAAAGAGCGAATCTCATTTATTCCATCATTGTTTTATGTCAAATCAGAGAAGGCTTCACAAGTATCAGGGTGAATGTAGTAATAACAGAATATTTACTATGGTTCACTAATCATAATAATGTTTCTTCAAAGTCAATAGATTTAGAATGATTTACACATCTTTCACATTATCTTAGAATGGATTATGGATGTTCCACCGTCCTTTCGTCACCATGTATAAATTGCATTTCCTTAATTCAATTGTCCGCTCTATACCTGTTTTGAATACTTGACGAGAGGTATAATGTAGTTTTATATGCAGCTAAAAGGGAAGAACTGTTTCAAAAAGCGCCGTTCCTAGATTTCAATCTAATAACCTACGCCGTTATCACTCTCTTCAGAATGCTAATGTAGATTATTGAACCGATTTAACTTGAATAATGCGGTCCTTGAACAAAATTGAAGAACCGCACCCCTTACAGTTCTTTCAGAAAACCTCATAAACAATGCAAAATTTAAATCTTATTTAAACTGTTCCCTCCAGTTTGGGGCTCAACTAAAAAGGTAACAAAGAAACACACAAGCGAAAAAGAATCCAGAATACATGTATTGATAATAATGATAATAATATTCCGTTCTTGTATAGCGCATATCACATTATTATCTAACGTCTCAATGCGCCTCCAACATTATGTCCAAAGGACTTTGGATATTATTACCCTGACTTTAGCCAAGCGCTCTATTACAGCGCTCAAGCATTTCAAGGAACTAATTTTTTCCAGGTACCCATTTACCTCACCTGGGTCGAGTGTGGCAAATGTAGATTAATGTCTTGCCAAAGGACATCAGTGCTGCGCTAGGGATATCCTTAGTGATATCAAGAGCGCAGTGATGTATCACTTGTGAAATCAAGTCACATCACCAGATGAAACAATATCTGGGGCCCCGCCCGTTGCATAAAACTTACTATAGTAACTTTGCTATTATAGTAACTCTTCATGGAATACTAGATTTTGATTGGCTGTTGAGCAACATGCTCAGAGTTACTATAATAGCAAAGTTACTATTATATCAAGTTTTATGCAACGGGCACCTGGTCTATATCTTCACTCATCTTCACCATTTCCACCCTTCTCACGCCATCATCATGATCATGATGCACTTTTTCAAATGGTTGAATGATTGATCGTTTCTGATCCAGTTTAGCTATACATTTACTGCTAGTTTCCTTTGTCATCACAAGAACTATGGGACATGCTCCTTTTGATCTCCAGTCATTGTTGCCGGTTTATGGATTATAATGGTAATTTTTACTCTTAAAGGTCGTGGCCTCAACCGCAATAACGAAGGGGACATGTGTTATGAGATACTGCTCTTTTCCCGCTTGAAACCGCAACATGCAATGACATGTGAGCAACTGTCCTGAGTCGTTAAGTGAACATTTCTCAGAAAGCCCCACTGACATGACTGAAAAACAAATATAATGACAACAACAAACAAAACAAAAAACAAAAAACAACCAACCAACAAACAAGCAAACAAACGAAACAAAGCTAAAACAGAAACAGAACAAACCACCCCCTTCCACCCACAACGCTCTCCCAAAACCAGCTAGACAAAACAAAACAACACCCAAACATGGCAAAGATACAAAAGAAAATGAGCAAAGACGACGATAGCAAAAACACTTAAGCAAAATAAGGGAGAAACCGCTTCTCTCCCGTCTCCTCTTAATAAATCTGCTGATAAAACACGTCAAAGTTGTTTTTTCACTCACATTCATTTCCTTTCCGGGTAACATACATGCATATTGTAGAAAGATGTCGTTTCCAGGTCCGCACAAAACCCTACAAGCATGCCAAGAGTGGGGTCAAGATGTCCGAAAAAATGTTGTATTCACAATCTAGATCAGTGTCTTGACGTTCTCCAGTTGCCCAAACCACAGTCATTAGGATGAAATGGCAATCCCTAAGGAATATCAGGCATCTATATTGGCATAGTTTTTGATTACCGGCAGATTTTTTATTGTATGCAGTAGCATCGTCATGATCGTTGAGAGCTCTGTTACATCACAGCGCAGTAGAGTATATTTATAAAGTAATTGCGCTATATAAATGTATCTAATTATTACATTAGCAAATTTAGGTAAATAATTAATGCAGTTGTACTGTAAAAGAAGCAGCCGATTATCTGAAAATCTTGAATTGGTGATACTAAGATAGATATAGGCATTATTGTACATATTTTGATTTAATCTTCCAAAAAATCACAAAAATGAAAATGTGTGAACTAGACACAAAATCAATACTTGAGACAACAATAACATAGCTTCACAATTGTCAAAAGTTTAGTAGGAGTTGTGGTCATATGTGTAAAGTGAGAACTCTTCTGGCGCAATCATTTTCATCATAGCATCAATTTCTTGTCATTATGGGAAAAAAGAAGGATGAGAAAGTCACGAAATCATTATCTGTATCTGCAGTCAACCTCGTCTTTAAACCGCATCTCTTGAAAATTTGCTGACGCGATTGTCCTTTTCTCCTTTTTGAAGTACAGTTTGTTGGAAAGGGTATTCGTTTACGTTTCTGCCTCTCTCGATAACACCTAATGACAGGTTTACATAATAGGGCAATGGGATCCCTTTGGTCATATTCACACTGAGCACAGAGGCTTGTGAATGTCACTGAACTAAATCGCACAAAACATGCACGAATTAAACTGCTAACTCTTATTTTGGTATGAAATAAACCACCAGTGTTGTTGAGAATTTCAACATCCACATCGAACATGGTGAAGTTGAAAATTGTTCTCTTTTATCAATACTTGGCACACAGATAAGCCACTTATCTGGAACGTCATTTCTCCTCTCTTTTTTCTTGTGTACCTCGGAACAGGATTTTTCAGACATACGGCGCCTTAAAAATTATTATTATTATTATTATTATTATTATAATTATTATTTTTATTATCATTATTATCATTATTATTATTATCATTATTATTAGTATTAGTATTACTATCATTATTATTATTATCATCATTATTATCATTATTATTATTATCATTATTATAAGTATTAGTATTACGATCAATATTATTATTATTATCATTATTATCATTATTATTATTATCATTATTATTAGTATTAGTATTACTATCATTATTATTATTATTATCATTATTATCATTATTATTATTATCATTATTATTAGTATTATTATTATTATTAATTTTCATCATTAACCTGACGTTTTCATTCCTTATGATGACTCCATGTAAAATATTTAGAAGAAAATCAATGACTGAATGCTCTTTTGGACGCAGTGGGATGAGGACTAAACAGCTATCAGAGGTTATCTGGAAAAATTATTCTCCTCCCCCTGTTGTCACATTCATTACGATCTGAATGCACTGACGAATGAAATCAAATAAAATCAATTCAGCATTACGAATGTAAAGAGACACTTGTTGATTATAGAAGAGGAGGGGGAGGAGGAGGAGGAGGAAAATCCAATTCATTATGTCCTGTAAAAGTCAGGACCTAGCAATAACACGTCAAAGTCTTGGAACCACCTTTATTGGTCTAAAAACCCTTCCCGACAGAATTAAGTATCAGGAGACATGTGGCTTTTCCAACCATGGATGTGCCATCGACTGTCGATTGTATATCCATGTAGGTAGCGAGAGGACGGTAATCAGTCCCACGTTACAATCCAGCCTTAAGCAGTTACAGCAATGTAGGACGAGTGTGTGGTTAAAAGCTGCTGGTGGATTGTGCCACAAGCCTGTCTGGATTAATCACCGTGAACATTTTAACACGAATGTAGAGCATGGAACATTTTTGAGGCAGGAGCTTAGCTAAAATACTCCCTGCATCTTCGAGAAGGATGGGAGAGGCATTAGCCCATGGATAAATATGTTTTAACAGTTCACTTTGCAGTCACGTATTTGTGCGATGTCATTTTCACATTGCACATAAAAGATCACACCAGTCTGACGTAGTTTTGTGTCGAGCAAAAGAGACATTTGTGCAACAGGCATTATATGGCCACTTTTAAAGAGAAGCTTCACTTCTGTGAAAGGTGAAAAAATAATTTTTGGGCTTTCTCATTCTTTCCAGGTCAGTAAGAAAGAATATCATAGTAAAAAATGTCCCCTAGAGAGAGTTGCTTTTCAAATGCCATTTTGGAATATGACCAAAAAAAGCTGAAAAGTTCGGTGGTTAAACATTCATGCCAGATTTGTGTGTGGTGCAATATACTTAATTCTTTGTGCAAATACGTTTTGGGGAAATTAAGTGCATTTCTTACCAATGCGATAATCACCAAATCTCACACTATACACCTGTGTTTTAATCTAACTCTCACAGTTGCTTTGGAACAGTTTCCTTCACTTTGCAATCGCATGACCAGACTATCTTTAAAAGCAGAATCCGATAGTCGTTCTGGGGGTGTTTCATAAAGCTGTTCCTAAAGTTACGAATGGCTTTACTAGCGACTTGGAAAGATCGGAAAGGTTATAGCATACGTCATATTGTATCCGAAATGACTCTCCCGTACACTGCGCATCATTAAAATTCAAGGCATAAGAGCATTGTAAGAGGAGGAAAACGTGCAATTTTTTTGGAACTGCAGGGCAAAGAGACATTCTTTAATAATTTTGACTGTCTGAATAAGCGCGATAATCTATCAACCAGATTAAGCATCTTAGTACATCCTGTACAACTGCGGAATGACTGATAAAAAGAATGAAAATATCTCCTCAGCAATCACTTACTACCAGGTGCATCTCGAAAGCTAGGAAAATACATACCCGAATCATCACGATGAATCCTCCTCAATAATTCATCGGGGTTAAACAATATAACATGGTTTTAGCTTGATGGCAATGCCGAGTGATAACCAGCAGTAGTATACGCATGGAACCAATATCTTGAATCATTGCTCATTAATAACAGGGGTAAGGTGCTTAGTCTGCAGCTACTGGCCTATGCATGGAGGGGCACAGCTGCAGGCCCACCTTATTTGAAAGAATGTGCCCCCTTCAAAAGGCCCTTTTAAAATGAGACCTTGCATCTCTGATTCTTCTTCATTATAAAGCGCAAGGAAGGGGAGGGTCACTTTTTCTTTTCGCTAGTCAGATTGTGTTTTTCGAATGTTCTAATTTTCGATTTTTTAGGATCCGCCTCTGTTTTGACTTTGATGCAAAACTTTTGTTTCGATGACTACTCAAACGAGCAGTCCAGAAAGCTTCCCTGCTTTCTAAAATTTTCCACTTCTCTTTGCTAATAAAATCTTCTGCATATGTTCCTTCAAGATTTAGATGGCATACGCTTGAAAAACAAAAAAGAAGACCAAAGGTAATTCGACACCTGACATGCCTAAGTATATAAAAATTAAGGTACCTTATGATTTTCCGGTTAACCTCTTTCACGTTTGCGAGTTCTTCGCACGAAATAATTTCTTCAGGAAGAAAACATTTCAAAGCGAATTGTCGAAGCAAAGAGGAACATTGCTGATAGCTAATTGACCTGAATAAGATACACGTAAAATCCAGGGAAACATTTCAACAATATTTTCCAGTTTCGAGAACTGTTCTCTTTTTGCTCAAGACCTTGTCCGTGTTTGAAATAAAGTATGTTTTTTCCCCTCTTAGTCTGTTTTTATGAGAGACCCTCCTGGCTACTATGAGCGTAAGTGGTGTATCCAATTAAATGAAGAATTAAGACTAAAGTTTCGGTAATTCATGACTATTTCGAGAGGGAATTAGTTTTGTTTTTCAGCGTCAGAGCGCATTATGAAAGGAATACAGCATAATTTCCGCAGAGATCGAGTTAGAATGACAGATCATGTTGGGTATTACGGATGCAGTCATTTTCTTCGCACCAGGCGAGAACCGCCTTCGTTTTCAGTTTTGATTTTATTTGTGTATGTGCGTATTCGAGTGCTTGTTTCAACTTGATCTATGAAAATGCAACTCGTTCTTAGATCTCTGCCTTTGTTCAGAAGTAACAATCAATTTTATTTACTTCATGTTTCATCATGGAGTCTTAGTAGGATCCATGGTGTCATTGAGCGTGATTACTTAGGTAAGCATAATTGAAATGTTAGAGGGTGGATGCGTGGCGCTATGTCGTATGGTAGACAGGTACTTAAAGTTTACTGAGGCTTTAAGGTTCTCTGTACGGAAAACCTTGATTTCAGATGAAAAAAAAAATGACAATACGGACAAAACGTACCTTACAATGGATAAGAATAATTCCGGGAAATCCCGAAAGGATTAGGGAGATAGCAATGCACCTGAGGGACAATCTTGGCTGCATCTAAAGAAGAGTCGGTGGTCTAAACTAGCAGTCCTCCTATCGCAATCCGAATTTAATCCTCGTCCGAACGTTGCCGTGGCGATTTGATTGGATGAAACTTAGCTCCGATTTAAGAAGCTTGTATTTCTTAGCTTGTGGATGTTTACGACAGGTGTCACGTGATAGGATTTACCGGGCGGAGAAATCACGTGTTGATGACCGCACATCCCTGATGACTTCACGAAGTCACCTGTTCCGAAAAGTACAGAAAAGGGTATTTCCGGGCAGTCCATGCATTGTTCGCGAGTTTCAAAGATTTGCAGGACATCACGTATGTAGATATGAATGTAAACATTGATATTTATCAATGATCGGTATTAAGGGGAATATTGCATTGTAAGTACATAATAATTGGGAATGAACTGCCTCATTGTTCCCCTTCATTTTCTGGGCCTTGATGCTTGAAATTCAATCACACTACAAGACAGCAAGATCAACTGTAAACCCACCGCACACTATACTAAATCTGTCTGCGATCCGAAATTGGAAAAAAAAATATTATATGAACATTCATACATCGAAAGTCATACTGACCAAAGTTTTAAATAGTCGTATGAATACTGAAATAAAAATCCCGTCTTTTGCGAGGCTCCTTGTAGGAATAAACACGAAGTTAATTTTGGATCGCAGTGACGTCAAAGCAGCCCTGCGATTGTCTACGATTTGAAGCACATTTGGTCTTTACCAAAAGGCTTACAGTTAACTAAAATTTTGATTTTAGTATTCCTACCATTATTCCGAACTTCACATAAGATAATTTTACATGTCTAAAATTATTTGATGCAAAATGCCATTTGCTGTATGGTGGGCTTAAATTGACCGATTCTGGACCATTGGTGGTATCAATTTTAGTTCCGTTGTCGTTCTATAGCGTCAGTATGGTGCGACTGGGGTTGAGATTATTTCCTTATCAGTCAGAGAAAAGTCAACCAGAACTAGTTTGAATTACGTTTCTGGGGAGTGTGAACACAAAGCTCCCCATGAACATGATGAAAGTCAATTACTGAATTGAAATGGAAACTATTTGGGCTTTAACTGTGTTCTTTTTTTTCAATCCCCGTTTGATGTTTGATAGGTTCAAGGGCCGAATGTGTTGAGATCTGAATGTTGTAATAAATGTCATGAACTGAATGTCCTTCAAGACAATCGCCTGATCATTTTTTTTTACCCTTTGAGCTCACCAGAGCTTCCGGTATTAAAAAATAGAATGGCATTGCCACATTTAATGTGTAGCACACACAAAGACTTCATGAGTTACACGTGCAAGATCCCCGAGTACACTTGTGCTTGGACCAAACTTTCTCGAACTCCCGAATATTTCTGGCAAGTGTCAACGCGACACTTGTGAAGATGTTTAAGTACACCCATTGCTCAATTATCTTCTGTTTGATTGACATTGTCTCACGCAGTGATGCTATTTGCAGGATATTATGACGGGAATGATCGCCTGTATTTCGCAGTAAACATCGGTATGCAGGGAAAGTAATATGGTCATATTTTACCCGCCAGGCAGAGTAAAGACGACTCGACATGTGATTGCATACCGTGCGACGTGTCCTCCCTTGAACTTTCGGAAGAAAGATATAAGCTTTAGTCGCAGTTAAAAAGAAGTTTGAGTGCAGGCAGTGAAAATAAATTGTGATTAATTTTCATTCTTATGTGGAATAAAATTTCACCGATGTCACACATGTGATGACAGGTGAAAAGGGATGCATAATTCGGTAGTCCCCATATATTTAAAAGATAACTAAATATCATGTGAAAATTCGCATCAAATCTTGATTCCACATGTGTATTGTCCGATAAATATGCTCATCCACATACAGTGCTTCTCACTTTGTCCGATTTTTGAAAGACTGAATCGGCTGTGTTTTTACGATTAAAATACAAGCAAGCAAACAAAACAAAAACCCTCATAATCGAACTTTCAAAAATTTGGCAAGAAAGCCAGCGAAAGGAAGTGTACGGTGGTATAAAGAGATATGCATGAAAAGAGACAGAGAAGAGCTGAATTATAATATTTGAAAAAAGATGAAACATCACAATTAACTATCGTTGGCAGCGCCTGAGAAATAGACGTCACAAATCGCCCTCGCTTCTGAAACCTAATGGCACGTACTTGTGACCTGAATATAAAATCACAATCTGGAAGACATTTGACTCTCGATCGCTAGACGAATTCATCCCTATTTTATCCGAATTAAGAGATTAATTTCATAGGGAAAGAGTCATTTTTCGAACGTGACTGAACTCGAATTTGCTTGTAAATGACAAATAAGTCCCAAGTCTTTGATAATGTTGAACAGATAAGATTTCTGCCGTCTTTGCGAAACGCTAGAGATTTAATGATCCTATGACGTAAGGTCAGATAAGAATTGAATTATGCTTCTGATTGTGGTCCTTTTTGGTTTTTAGGATTTGTTTTTACTAATTTAGAATAATATACCCAAGGGACAACCTAAAATTGGGTCATATTAAGAGCTTTCCAAGGTTCTGATTTCATGGTACCATAATAATAACCGAATTACATACCTCTATCGTTCTTAGCGTATCTCTGAAGAATCATTAAGTTATTGTCGAAACATAAACTTTAAGATATGCTATGTAGGGTTGATCGATAATGCACTCTGCAATTACATTAACTTATGAATTTATCTTCCTCATTTTAACATTGTTTAATACAAAAGATTTGAAAAGAGAAACCGAAAGGGAGAGGTGGGGGAGACAAAATGAAGGAAGATGAGAGAGGGAGGGAGGGAGGGAATAATGAAGGAATGGAGGGAGGGAGGGAGGGAGAGCTAGAGATGGAGAAGAGTGAAAGGGTGGGGGTAAAGGAAGAGGAAATAATACAAGAAAGAGTGAGGGAGAGAGAGAGAGAGAGAGAAAGAGAGAGAGAGTACAAAACAGCATTGAACATAGCATTATTAACTTCTCAATTATAATTACAAAAATCTTATAATAACCAGAGACATGTTGTTATGAAAAAGCATTATGAGAGATATCACTGAAAATATACAGTGGCATGGTAGAACTGGGGGGGGGGGGGGGAGGGGATCAGTTAACATGGTTAACTGATTAAAGGGATACATTAACCTTGTGGAGGCTTGATTGAATGAATTGTTGAATTTCGATGTTCAGAACGATATATAAACAGCCAGAAATATAAAGATTTTGAAATATAAGATGTTATTCTCAAGATATCTGTTAACATGGTTACAGAATATCGCCACTTTCAAAACGTCCTGGGTATTCTTTTGCTTAACACTGAAGTCTATGAGTAAAAAGGGTCTGGTATTTCCGGTCACACAATATTATATACACTGATAGCATGTAGGGCCACGCAGTTCAGATTTTTAGAAGTTGCTCAATGGCTTTAAGATACGAGGAAGTTCAAAATCTTATTAATGCGGTAGTCCTTATCTTCAGACTATCCAACTCACATGAAATTCCCATACACGCCTTCACGATTCCTGTTCCTGTGGTACATGACAATTAAAGTGACAAAATGACATGCTGTTATAAACAGATATCAAACTTTAAAGAGATGATGGATAATAAGGTCTTGCAGAACATGATAAACCTCGTTAGCGTGACCTGTTGACATGTCGATTAGTTTCATATATCAGATCTGAGCTTATCATCTGTGACGACCATGTCAGAAAATATACAATTACCCTCATGTCATAGTAATAACAGATTTGTCATGCGATACAAACATTGGGTGTCTCATTAACAGCGTTACAGTGCATATCCCCCTCTTACCTGAACGCCCGACTCTCAAAGCCAGGCTTTCAGTAGGTAGCGATTGGGAAGCTCGTGGAGAAATGAAGGCATTAGACGCTAAAGACATGCTGCGAACTTTCGCGTGCTTGTATAAGGCGGTCTTTGGAGTTGGACGTTATCAAGTAACCTATCAAGTAACCTAATTTAGGGGGCCAATATATCAACAATGACAAGCATGTTCAGCTGATAAGTCAAACCTTTATGGGAGATCCTACTCTTGTTCATCATTACCTAGTCCAAGGTGATCATGGTGATGGTGAACAAACAGAAAGGAATTGGCCTTGTCAGGGCTCAGTCGGTCCCGAGCGGGTCCTAAGATCAAATTCTTCAACAGTCTAATTTTCAGCGCCTTCCAAATTGCGTGCGTGTGCCGCGGTGACACGACTTGCAGAGTGTGGGCCCAACATTTCCACATCTAACAAAGATCATTCCTGTTCTACCCTATCTTGCCATTGGATAGTGTCGGACTGAACTTTAGTTTAAGTAAAATTTCAATCCAGTGATGGGTGATTTTGCAATTTTTGCGTTCATTTTCATGTCACCGGATACTACTGGTTGGCTGTGCATTGTTCTGAAGACAATCTCTCACCTGACCGTTTTCCGAAAATCTTCGGTTCACTTCAAGAAACTAGTTACTACCGGTTGCTACTAATATTAATAATATGTCTCGTTTACCCGCCGTGGCCTCTTCTATACCATGTATTGTTCTTCCAGAGGGTCCTGAAATCATATTATTGTCTTAGCACGGCAACTGTAACACTCAGTGCATTCCAGGAATACCAGTTACACACTCCCTAGGCCCTACACCTGGGTCAAGTTTGGCACATGCAGATCAATGTCTTGCCAAAGGACATTAGAGCTGGGACCATTGGCGACAGGGATTCGAATCCCGTACCTTGTGGTTCACAGTCCGGATACAATGTCCACTAGACCAAAACACCTCTACTCTGAAGCATGAAAATTCTGCAACCAACAATTCGCATGATTCTCTAAAATCAAATCTGATTTTTGAACTAATTGAGGAAGTGGGAAGAGCTTTTCTTTCATAAACCAAGTAAACAGTAAAACACTGATATTCTACCAGACATGCTTCAGATGGGTCATTAGTTCTGTTAATAAAGTCGCTATTTTGCCATATATTCAACTGGTCATCTTCCAGGTCCCTCAGATTGGTAACATTCATATTTCTTTCATGATTCCTTTCCCCTTTTCTTTTATTAACTCTACCATACACTGTTTTCCGTTTCCTTTTGTGGTTATTATAATGATATGTAGCTGATATCAAACTATATAAAGAACTATGCTGTTTTGAAATCGAACACGTCTTCAGCGGCAGCTGAATTTTCAAAGTATCCCTGAGAGTCATTGGCCGAGCTGAATTTCACCTCAGTTTTTACCCTTTTTGGCTACAAGTTTAATGCTTGTACACCCACGTGACTACGGCCATTAAACAGTTTCCTGTGTATTCTGATACATTGACGAAGTGATAGCTACAGGCCATTCTTCATAGCATCCTACCCGTTATTGGTTATTAACCGCTGCGTGGGTTCTCGATGTGCGTAACTACATAATTCAATTAAGAATGTCGCGGTATCATTCGCAAGTTTCGTAGTGATCTTCGTGTCTGCTTTTTAAAAAGAAATCATCATCACTCGAATTATTGATTTAGTTAACCCAGTGTCTACCAAATTCTCTTATAATCGTAAGCTATCACTGGAGGGAACCCGGTTCCAGGTCAAGGAGGCCATATTCCTTGAAACTTGACAATTTCTTTCTATCTTAAAGACATTGGTTAACATTGTCATGATTTAAAAAAAAATCTTGTTTTGATACTTGAAAATGGGATAAACATGAGGGTTATAGTGTAAAAAATACCAATCTGAAAGTTTCAAAGTATAATATCCATAGGAAGTATTTTTAAATATCAAAACTGTGAACCAATGTTTGAAAAATATACGAGGGTCGGTTGCACAGAATAGACACAAGGAGTGCGCATGCGCGTATGACTCACCTTACCGTACTGTGTGTGTTGGCGTATCACGCCGCGGGAGGCACATAACGGCATTTTCAAATTGAAGCAAAGTGGTCCTCTTAGTGATTGTCTCGTGAGACGAAGGATAATAAAATCGCCGTTTGCGTCTAACTTACACTTTTTCATTCATTTTTTCAAATTATGATTGGTTTCAGGGTTTTTGAGTACAAATACAAGTACTCATACACATCTTTCATCTTAGTTTGAGAATTTTTTAAATCAGCTACTCACAAAGTTAGCCAATGCCTTTGATATTGTTTTTGTCTATTCTTTCAGATCAGCTCTGTCCTGGAGATGCTGGAGGTTGGAACGATCTCATGTCAGTGGTTTAGTTGTGACTTTCATCGGCTATGAGGTAAGACACCCATTAATATGAATTGCATTGGAAGAAAAGAAGAATAAGTTATTGATCTTTGATGTTGATGCAGGCATAAGGGGTTCGACTCGTTTTTCCGAAGGTTCGTAATTCCGAACACACGAATTTCGTATACCTGGAGGTTTGTTAATCCGAAAATGAAACACGGTTCGCTTATCAGAACATTTGCTGCATTAATCCGAAGGTTCGTTTTCCAAAAATTTAATAGGGTTCGATATACCGAAGGTTCATTATTCCGAAAATGAAATAGGGTTCGTTAATCCGAAAATAAAATAAGGTTCGTTAGTCCCCCAAAATAAAATATTCGTTAATCAGAAAAAGAAATAGGATTCATTAATGAACCTTATTACATTTTCGGATTAACTAACCTTATTTCATTTTCGGATTAACGAATCCCATTTCATTTTCGGATTAACGAACCCTATTCCATTTTCGGAGAATCGAACGTTCGGAATAATGGACCGTGGGAATAACGAACCTTCGGAATAACGAACCTTCGGAATAACGAGCTGTAACCGGAATGAGACGCCTGCAGTAATGACTCTGATCTGATAGAGATTCCTATCATTGGAATACTAGTCATTTGATATGTATTCACCAAAGATCTTTCTTTCAGCTATAAACTAACTGGCTTTTATTCTGAATAGAACTTTCTATTAATGAGAAAGTTAGGATCATAACGCAAAGTCACTGGAAATAATGGCATTGCTTGTTGTCATGAGGAGGTAATGCACTTACAATGCTTAAGAGTATCTTTGAGGGCTTGGAATGGGTTTGTATGTCTTATCGATTTTTAGGCAGTTCTGTTTTATTCCCACTTTGCTATTCCAAACAGCCCGCCTATAATACAAGGGGATCTTTCGTACTAGATCAATATTTGGAGAGTTTATACTTTAATAAGTTTTCACTGAAACAGCTTCAGTATGTATCATAATCAGTCTCTATCCCTTTCTAAAAAATCATTTATTCATTTCCGGACGGCCGCTATAGAAAGAACCCGCTGATACAAGAGGGTCCTCATTTAATACATCTGTGTTTACATTGTTGCAATCAGCACTCTCACCCATGTCAGTGGTACCTTTTGCGGCTTTGTAACAAGCTATCATCAAGGCTTAAGTAAAGCTCACCGTACTAAGTATCCGAATTCACTTGCCAGGCTGTTGAAATGCAATAGCTTAAACGGCAAGTGATAAAGACTTATAGTTGGAGTGAATGAATCTACGCACAAAAAATGTAAGCTATTTAGAGTATGGTCAAAGGGGATATTTTCCACTCCTGAAAACTTTCCGACAACAGTGGCAACGAAAAGGGCGAAAACAGTTCAAAATACTTAAAGTAAGCATGCTGGAGGATCACAAATAAGTTTTATCACAAACCCCATAAAGAAATAAAACAAAAACAAAAACAAAAACAAGAAACAAACCAAAGAGAACTGACAAGAAACACCAACCAACAAAAACAACACAGAAAAGAAGAATATTCATAAGATACAAAAAAAGGGGGGGGGGCTTGGATAACTGATGGTGATTGATGATTAGTGATGCCCCTCCCTCCCCCATATACAATGCAAACAATGGCCTATAAACAGTGATAAAATGAAGTTTTCCTTTCCATGCTTAACTCCCTTCATCTGGATCGTAGCAGGCTGTAATGTACAACTGTTTGCCCCCCCCCCCTGAGACCAATGTATGGATACGCCATTGATTCTAGGTCTAACGAAGCCAAGTTGTCATCACTGGGATGTTGTTCTAGTGGTTAACTAGAAGTGGTATGAGTGAGTGAGATTATAGATTGTGCGGTCTCTCCTTTCGTCTTTGATCCGCCTGCAGGAATGTCGCTAATGAGCGTCTGTCATTTTTCAGTTTACGTAGTGGGTTTGAGTGCGCGTGTAAGTGAGAAACAGAGAAGGGGTTTGATGAATATGAAGAAAAAGAGGGGAAAAATCGAAAGAAATCAGAAGGAAAAGGAGAAGGAAAGAAAGAAAGACAGATAAAGAGTGAAAGTGAGACAGAGAGAGAGAGAAAACAATGGAGACATAATGACAGAGATAGATAAATAGATATAGACATTTACAAGAAGGAAAGTAGAGCACTGAAAAAGAAATGTTCGAAAAATAGCTCATGTAATTTGATGGATGCTTACAAATAAACAACTGATCAGATTTAGAAATCAGTATTTACAGAAAAGATGACAAGAAGACTCGATAAACTCTCACCCAGAGTACAACGGCGGTGCACAATGTTATGAAACAAGAGGACATAGTTATCATGGTTTATAGTTTGTGACATGTAAAAAGAATTATCTGTCATGCCTTATTCTTTTAATGCTGCTTTACCGAATTCCATATGCTGCGTGAATTTGAACACTTCGAAGGTTTGGAGGTTAAAGAAGAAAAAATGAGGAATGAAGGAGTTAACGTACATTTATAAGATAACAGAACAATCTATCAAAAGATAGAGACACTGGGATGTAGCCTCTTGACAAAATGGAAAGACAGAGTAAATAGAAAGAGAGAGAGAGAGAAAGACAGAGATAGCGCAGTTTAAAAGAGCGATAGAGAGAGTGCGAGTAGGAAATGGCAGAGCGGGAAAGAGAGAAAGAGAAAAAGCGGGAGAGAGAGAGAGAGAGAATAGGAGAAACGAAAGAAGGTAAAAAAAAACAAACAAAACCAATTTATAATTATGAGAGATAGAGAGGGGGGTAGAGAGAGAGAAAAAAAAAATAGGGGATCGAAATTCGCGTTTGAGGTTTTATTTTTTAAACCTCTCCCACGCAGTATGTAGGAAACTTTTAATTTTTAATTGACATTATCTGCATCACGGAATACTAATAAGGAAGTAGTAAGGAACTGCTGTTATTTTCAAACAAAATATGCTAATCCCGGAACTCGGAAAGTTTTTACTTCATTTTGTGATAAGATGTGGTTGGCATGATAAAAACGACAAGTACTATTAAGGCAAATATTAAGTGATTAGACACGGGCGCAGAATCAGTCGATTAATGATTTTTTTTCTTCAAATCGTCAAAGGATTTCCGGATTAATTTATTTCTTAGTTTTAAAGTTGCAGAGTTTTTTTCTTTTTAATCAAATATTCAATTACATTAAAATATAATAGAGCGTCTCATGTCGATGGAATATTCAAAGCACTGCTAATACGAAAAAAGTTTTGTCGATCGATTAATGTGATTTGCTAATCCGAAAAAAATTTCTCGATCGAATAATGTGATTTAGTGAATAATATAATAGAAAATAATAGAATAATGTGATTCATAGGGATGAGAGTTTTTATAATAAAGAATAAAACAAATGAAATTGAATATTCAACTATCCCAGACAAGTCATGCATGTCATGGGGAAAATTGTACTCTTATACCAGGGATCTTGAAGTCTTAATAAGTTTTTTTCCTTCATTGCAGATGCCCAAACCGTACTGCAGTAGTCGATGTGGGGTCTGCCCACTTGACCGAAGGCCCGCGAGGCCGACTTTTCTCGTATCGTACTTGTCTTCATCACAAAATAATGCGCTATCGGTATATGAAATAATTAGCATGTTTAGTCCTCGTTTCCAGATGTTCGACACCTTCATTGAAAAACATTCGCTGCCCTTTAATACTTATTAAACTTCCTTCTGGGACAGGAATTGGTCAGAGCGGTGTGATATCATAGATTACAATGAGCTATTCTCGGCCTCGCGGGCCTTCGGTGAAGTGGGTTGTCACCGTCGATATGGGGTACCCTGCTATTTACTTACCGTTGTGTTAATACCCTATGTATCTTCGTGCGCTACAAGTCGTAACGGTCACTATAATGCTGACATAACTATACGTCATACCTAACTAAAAACCGTATAAATTCATTTACTTTCCGTATGTCAAGGAAAAAAGAGATGACTGTTACTAATGATGAGTAGGGGTCAGTTATTCAGTACAAGGTCATCTTCCCTCCCTGGCCCACTCAAAGAATAGTTTCCAAGTCAGTGGCGTCGTATCGTCGTATAGTCAAGACATTGATGGGGGCAACAGCGTCGGGGGGGGGGGGGGGTGGCGTTTTCATCGGTCTTTCTGAATGGATTGATAAATTAAAGGACAATGAAATCCTGGGGAAAACATGAATTTAATGAAAAGAGTGGATAGAGAGAAGCAATTTTAATAAAGTTTCGTCAAAATCGGTTACGAAATGAGAAAACATTTATGAAAGTTTGAAAAGTCTCGATTAACTTTCTATGGCGACCCCCAAATTGGCAATGTTGCTTCAAAACTGGCAGGTTTTTATGGACAACTCTCCATATTATGCTTTGTTCACAAAATTTCAGATTTTCTCCACTAACTCCCAAGGTGCAGCTTGTCTCCTTAGCTCAAGATATATCATGGGAAAATGTCTTAGATGTTATGTTGAGTTCACAAAGAGAAAAGCAGCATCTTTAGAGATAATGGAGAGAATATGGAATTTTGTGTACAAACCATTGAAAAACCACAAAAACCTACCCTTTTGAAGCAACATTGTAAATTTGAGGATCGCCGTAGAAAGTAAATTGAGACTTTTCAAACTTTCATAACTTTCTCATTTTGAAACAGATTTTTGATTGAACGTTTAAAAAATTGCTCTCTATCCTCTCTTTTAATTAAAACTGATTTTTCCCCAAGGGTTTCATTCTCCTTTAACAAAGCTGGGCATGCTATTTTGTCCCGTACGTTAAAGACCAAATACAAGATAACAGGTGTATTTCTGGTGAAAGTATAGGAAAAAAACTTACCATATACTAAAGCTGGGAACTCTATGAATTATGAAATAAAAAGATGCATATGATGATTATCTAAAATAGCATTTTATGTTCATAACGCGATAATACTTTGTTAAATCAAAACGACCTAATACCTTGAACCTGCTCAGCTATTGATTAGTGGGGAGTAGCGTCTTTTTCCACGTTCACTTGCACCCGCTCCCCCTTTCTCTCCTCCCCTTTTTCATTTGCTGAGGGCAAACGTGACCTTATGCATGTTATGCCTCGTGGGTACATCTGTGATTACAATCAAACTTGCAATAGCATCATAAATACAGCACTTGTGGTGGTGACATGAGCAGGGTCATCCAAGGTTGCCAGAAGGGCAGTTATGAAAGGACACTTATTTACGCACATTCATATTTTTCTTTATAATACTGGACGTTTAGATGGCAGCAATCTCTAGATATCATTCATTCCTTGAACTGCTTCGTGATGATTTTAAGGTTCAGTGTTCGAATAATAATATGGACGCATTTGCTGTTCTTTCAGAGGAAGATGTTGTATGGCAAAGGAAAGGATTTTGGAAGGAAGCATGTTGAATATTTGCTTATTGGAAACGAAATAAACTTGCCAGAGAAATAACTTTTAGTCCATGAAACCTGATGAATATAAGTCCAATTATCTGAAAGGAACTCCAATTCGAAGCCACTTTTCAGATTTGCCCTTACCAAAACTCATCGATAGGGACATCACTAAACGCACAGACAGCTTTCTGTGTGTCTAGGATGTAAGAATTCAATCTCTTATTTCTTTGGTACTCCTCCACGAGAGGACAAAAGGATCACAGCACGTTTAGCATCAGCGGTATCGGGCAATTTATCAATTTAATCGAGAAATCTGGCAAAAAGTTATGGCGGCTTACCAAAACTATATACACGGGCTATAAATCTATGTAGGTCACTAGGCCATTGCCTTCTCATCATTTTAACTTCCTCCAAGACTTCGAAGCCATTATTCGACATCGTTTCAAACGTTGTTGAGTCGTAGAAATACCTCTCCCAAACAAATCGGGCCAGGTGACGAATGTCACTATGTCTCTTTCTATAGCCAAATGTCTTACTTTAACTTCCCAGACAGCTGCCAGCTCGTGCTAGGATGATAGTTTTAGTTGAAGGAGGAGGGAATATTCTATCATCAAAATGGAATGTCTAATACGTTGCGTCGTTGATTAATCTTGAACAATCACCGTATTAGGAAGATAAAAGAAGAGGAGGAAGTAATCAGTGAGGAAATGTATTCGGTTTAAAACTATAACGTCACTGATTATCCCTGCTTACTTAACGGACCTGAGAATGAAATCTATATTGATTGACAAGATTAGCATGATGCCATCCGGCTGTCATCAACTGTGACATCTGTTATTTTGGTTTTTGAGTGACCATGCCAACTAGACGTTATCCTCGCCAAAGCTTAAGTGGCGACTCTTTTTCCTTGTGAAATCAAGATGATATTTTCTTCGTGCCTTATTGACCTGAGTTTAGTGCAATGCGACTTTGGTACTACATAATTGAAATATGAACATCTTGATGCAGTTTCCATCAATTTATATCATACGAAAAATGGTAAAGAAGCACTGCATTGTAATGAGATTTTATCAAACCCCACTCCTTAATATGTATGGGCTGAACACATCAAGAAACTATAAAGTTTAAACATTCTCGTCCCATACGACCAGTACAACACTCTATAAGGGCCAGTCGCTGGCAAATTCCCGAACCGAAAGTCAATCCCAGTCCGCACCTGATCATACGTCGTAGAAAACATTTATTTTCAAAACCGTCATGGCCGATATTATTTAAGGTTGCAATACCCATTTGATTCGTGAGTAATGCATGTCCTTCGTTCAACATTTTGCCAAAGATTTCTGTCGTCTTGATTAGGGACTGTTCAGACCTTACCAAAAATGATCAAAAAAAATATTTTTGATTAAATGTACACCCTGCTATGTTGTACGTTTGCCTGTGTAAGAAAATACACAGGACAGCTTTATAGGGTGTACCTATAATGAAATATCTCGCTAATGATATTGTTGTCGGTTAGGAATGACCAGTCCTGTTGACAGCTTATCAAGATTCTGCAGACGGGTTGAATGGCTCTTACATAAACACATTAACCCTTAGGTTATCACTAGTATTTTCATCATTCTATTGAGCTTTGTCATTATCAAATTCCCAATCAGCGGTGATTTTCTGCCTTTACTAAATACAGTAAAAATTACTTTTTTCAGCATATATTTGGTGCAGTTTAATGTTTGATTGATCAGCTTTATGTAGAAAGATGGTGATATCTTTACTTTCTGGCTAATTATAAACTACTTAGGAGATGTTTTTTTTTTCTTGAAAGAAAATGTGAAAAGTGTCATCTTCCTTAGATATGAACATATAGTGATTTCTTCTATTTGATTGTTACCGGACATTTTTTTATCTAATAGCTTCTGTCTCATCATACCCCCTCGAAATCTCCAGATTAGACTTCTGCTCAATGCAACTGTTATTGGTTTCTGTTTTAAGCTTAATTAAATTCTTTTGGGTATTTTAGTAAATGTGTTTTTGGACGCAAGAAGCAGTGGTGCCCTTATTTTCGTGCTTCGTAATGGTATCAGTAATGACTTTTACAGTTTATACAAATTTGGTTATCAATCTGATCGCCTAATTTTCACATTTAACCTCTGAAAATTGACACCCAAATAAAGTAATTTTTACAGTGTTAAAGTTCACATTTTGTAGTGTCGCAGGCAGCAAAGCTTGTCTAAAGAATGTGACTGTTCCATCAGATATTTGACCCTCATTGTCATTCTGGAATTTTTGACAAACAAACATGCACAAACATTATTATCATAGAAAATATTTGAAAGTAATTGACATGTAGTAAATCAAAATCCTAGATTTTAATCTTAAAAATTGATTTATGAAAAAAAAAAAAAACCACGCAAGTCGAGTGTCAGAGAATGACTGAAACCGCCACATGGAATATGTCAAATGTGTAAATATGGTAAAGGACCATCCTCTATAAAACCTGTAGCCCTTTCTTGATATGCCTCCCGTTAAGTGCTGCGTGACAGAAACTTTTTAAAAACTGCGATGTTCCACTGTTTATTCCCTCTAAAATTTCACAAGCTTCTTCAAATGTATTCCGCAGGATATACTTCAGGTGTGTTTTTAGCCAAAAAGGCATCATTCATCAATACTTGAAAGATTCAAGCCCACGTAATTATGTAGACGTTTGTTCTCTAAACTCATCGATAACAAGTTTATGCTGACAAAAGTCATTTCTAACAAGATAGTCTAGGAAACGAAACTCCGTCGAGACTCTGTTAATTACATAAAATACAAATATGATATTTGGTTTCATCTGATTTTAAGCCAGTTAATGTTAAGATGTACTAAATTTACTGACTTGATAGTTCAGAGCGAAAAAAAATGTTTTCCTCAACAGCGAAATGTCCTAGGTAAATGAAGAAGAAGAAGAAGAAGTAAAAGATAAGCCAAAACTTCAACTAAACTTTAATAAACTTTCACGTACTGACATACTTGCCGCGCATTAAATATTCCAGTACTTCTTTGTCTTTCACAAGTGTTGTTTCCTTTGACATTTTCAGTGTATATTCTTTATTGGAAGATTTGTGAAATAGGATAAAACCACATGCGGTGAGTTTAAACTTCAAACGTTTACTAAGTAATGATGAAACATGAGTAGCAACCGTTACACAATTCAGTCTTTCGAAAACATTTGTGTTTTTTTTAGAATTCAGAATTCAGAGTTCATTTTTTTTAGAAATTAAAAAAATGTAAATGGGCAACTGAAATTGCCCACTTATATGATACATACATATATATATATATAAGAGAAATGATAGTACCTGACGAAAGCTCGTGAATAAACGATTATAGTGTTTTCAGCTACGTCTAGTCTTGTACTATCATTTCTCTTCTACAGTTATTATTCTGCAAGACACCGTTAAGCCATGTTTGAAAGTTTGAGCCTCATTCTTACAATTATAAATTAAATATATATATATATATATATATATGGATGATAGCTCTGGGGAACATTGAGGGAGCTACGCAATTCTATTCTTACATTTTCATTTCTTTCAGTGTTTATTATTTACAAGGGAGTTGCCAAACTTGTTTGCATTTGTCAAATTTCTTTCAATATATATATTTTTGATTATTCTGATGTGTACTCGGTTAAATATAAAAATGGGAAAATCACTAGATGAAAGGGTCAGCTGGGTGCAACTAAAAATGTAGTAATTTTTTTTTCTGTATTTTAGTCATTTCTGACCTGAATATAGTAACTTTCATGACTGGAGTTGCACCCAGCTGACCCATAAGCTACTCAGTTTAACTAATTGTTTTTAGAGTGTAATTAAGTTCGCTCAAAGAGAGCACTCAGAAAGGGTGCTGTACGACTCCCATGGATGTATATAGAAAAAACAAATCAGATCTCTTTTAGCCTTCTCAAGTATAATCACCAGAAGGTTTTGAACAAAGACTGCCATTCGACTTCTCTCCTTCTTCGAGCGTTCATTCACCCTAGGGGCGTCACCGTGATGTATCAGAACAGGAAAGGACTACTGGGCCGATGTGTCCGTGATATCACCATTTTATCATTCAATTACCTCCCTGGAATAATCCTGGAAGAGAGAGAAATTCATCACCGTAATATCGAGGTTGCCAACCGTTCTGTATTCATGTTTAATGTATTAAATGTGATTACCTCGGCAGATATAGAAAACAAAGAATATTGAAATGCGTCATGTGGCTATATATGCCGCAACGATCTTAATAGCATTGTCATTTATGAAGAAAGAATGTTTTTTTTTACATTATAGAAAGCTATTCAGTTCCCTCTTCGTTTTTCTTTTTCGTGGAAATGAAGTTTAAGAAGACTATTCTATTCTCTCTTATCTCTTTATGCCAATACATTGCCTAGAATTGAGGATTAATCTTGTGAAGAATGACATTTTGCTCTTTGGGAAAGTGTTCCGACTTTTTCAGGTATTATGTGCTCTGAATTTCTAAAATTGAAATTACATATAATTATAGGCAGGTCTTCCATTATTTTGCTTGCACAGTGCAAGTACCTCCGCTCTCTCAAAGAGAAGCTTGGGTTCTGGGAAAAGGTTAAAAATAAATTTTGTGAGCTTCCGAATTATTTTTATGTCAATTTGGGGAAAACTGAAAGTTTGAAATGTGGCAAGAAACAGGGGAGCGTTTCATGAAGAGCTTTGTCGGTGAAAATCACCGACAAATGTTACAAGCTACTGAAAATCCTCGCATCTGATTGGCTGATAGCAAATTAGTCGGTGAAAATCACCGACAAAACTCTTCATGAAACGCTCCCCAGATTGAGTATTCGGACGAACACTTGTGGGTAGTCCCATACCCATTCTGTGTGCAGTGCGTGTTCTTTTTCTAATAGCAAAATTTAGTTGATTTCATTTTCATCAATTAAAAAAAAATCAAGGTATACACCAGTTTTTATGTACTTATTAACCATGCTTTGAAACACTTTCTTTCGCACTGAAATGATCAGAACTCAGGTTTGTCTTTAAGGTATCCTTCATAAAGATCAATTAATCAAACTTTCTCTATTTAATGTATTTAGAGACTATGAACATCCTTGAAATTCGCGGAGGAAGTGACAATTAAAAAAAAAAAAAACGTTTTTAAAAATCTGTAATCATGTCATGATGTGAGGCTGGGATTTGGTATATAGAATTTTTTCATTTATTCAATGAATATTCATACTAATGGTATTTGGCCGGTTTTCATATTGCTAGCGTCTTTGAATTTTTCGTGTCGAATTTTACTACTATCTATTTTACCACTCACAAAATCGTTATAAATCAAGAGCCAAATTTCTTTCAATTTCCAATTCGCCATCGGGATTGGGAATTTCCCTCCACAAGGACCGACTTCTGGGCCCAGATTCATGAAACCTTCATAGGCTTAGTTGCCACCTAACATACATACTGTGACCTAATTAGTTGACAACTAAAAGTAAGGTTTCATGAATATGGGCCCAGGACTTTAAATATCATATAAGCTTAAGCTTACGTTCATTCTATTGTGCATGTAGTACAATAATCCTAGGGCTAATTACTTGAAAATAAAGAGAAAATTTAGTGCCCGCATGTACTGATAATCTCATTAGTGAAATGAAATATCAACTCGTTACCCCTTTTCTTCTGGGAAGGACAGACTTGGTGCTAAAGGTCATCCCTCTTTTTTCGATACTGAGATTTCTCAGCTTGTGCAATGCATTTTATTCAGTTGTACCAGCTCGTTTTACTCCTTCTAAAATTCAAATGCTCTCCATTGTAACTTGAAACTGGTCCCTAAAGACAGACATAATTTACCACAGATTTTTTTAGTAGTATATATAGTCTCTTGCATATCTTCTGTTCTTACTCTTAATTTCATAATGCTCCTTCGAATATTTTTTGTATGAGATGTTATAAGTGCATCGTCATCGTCGTCGGCGTCGTCATCGTTGTGGTTATACTTTCGTGATAACTATCTATCGAATGATTTATCATACAATCAATTATTCAAGTAATCAGTCACGCGTGCCACCTGGACATCCAACCGAGTAAAACCCATCCATTTCTTTTTTTAGTAGTGGCATTATTTTTGGGGGTCTTTTTTGTTGTTTGTTGTTTGTTTCTTTTTTTGGGTGGGGGGGGGTGGGGGGGGGGGTACATTCTAAGGGAGTTTTGGGATGGTGATTGTTAGATCATTAGATGTTGGATATCTCCTTTGTATTTTGGTCTTATGGGTATCCCCAAGTGTTTGATTTATTTATAATAGCACGATAATCAAGCAGAGTCTTAAATCCAGAGTGTAGTCCTTTTCTTCGATAAGGTATAGGTCTGTACATCAGTGGGATCATATCTCTTATTTCCTCTAGCTCGTTAATCCAGTTCATAGAATCATCGTGTAACCAAGGAATTTCTCCAAGAAGCTCTTTGATGTAACTTTATCAGTGGTTATTTATGTTTCCAGCAAAAGGAATCTACCGCAAATTTTCGCTAATGTGAGATGTGATGGGGAATACACATCGCCTAATTGTCAGCTTCTGTCAACGAAATCTGTTCATTTGTTTTTAAATAAACAGATTTGGGTGGGGGAATCGTGTCAGTGACGCTCTTGTCAGTTTTTGTGTTCATTTTGCTATCTGGAAACATACTGTAACGAGTTTGTAGATGTTATATGAATATTCGGTCTCCAGCTTGAGCTTTATTTTATGATCACTCAGTATTATGTTGCCGGGATAAGCTTTGATAATCATGATGTTTTTTTCTTGATGAGAAAATCCTATGGTTTGCAAATATTTCTGAATTTTGTTGTTTGAGTTTGCGTATCTTCCAGTACACCGGGCCTGCAAAATCGGGAAACATAATAAAACATCGCAAGAATACAGGCAGTGATGAAGGTGGAATACAGAAGTGTTTCTTGTTCATTCCTTTTTATTTCGCATTTCATTCTCTACTCCTCATCTGTGCACATCATTTTTTTGTTTTCGGAATCCAGGGGAGCGTTTCATCAAGTGTTTTGTCAGTGATTTTCCTGACACCTATTATAAGCTACTGAAATCCTTGCATCTCATTGGCTGGGAGCAAATTTGTCAGTAAAAATCACTGACAAAACACTTCATGAAATGCTCTCCAGAATATGAAAATAGTTGCCTCGATATAGAGGGGCAAATATAAAGAGAGAGAGAAAGAGAGAGAGAGAGAGAGAGAGAGAGAGAGAGAGAGAGAAACAGGGGAGGGGAGAGAGGGGGAGAGAGAGAGAGAGGGAGAGAGAGAGAGAGGGAGGGAGAGAGAGAGGTGGAATGGGATGGGAAGAGCAACAAATCTATAGAGAGATGAGGAATGTGCGAGTTTGTGTGTGAGACGGTGTTTCAAAACGTATAAGACGGAATATCCCTGCTGGAAAGATCACAGTGTCACACAGTGTGTTCACAGTGTGTTCACACGGTGGACTATGTGAAGATGTGATTCACGATGTTAAAACGCTCATATTTAACAGTATGAAGATAATTTCACACTGTGGACACCTCCATAATGTGATTGTTCACAGTGTGTTCCCATAGCGGACTCTGTGAATATGAGATTCACAATGTTAAAACGCTCAAATTTAACAGTGTGAAGATAATTTCACATTGTGTTTACATTGTGTTCCACAATGTGAACAAACTGTGAACACAATGTGGGACACTGTGTTCTTTCCAGCAGGGATAGGCGGTACTCGATGCAGAGAAGATTGAAAAAAAAACACAGTGGAAATATGAACGTGATGTATGATGATGATATGATGATGATGACAACGACGAGGGAATGCGCTGAAGAAAGATAGACAAAGAGGAACAGAAAAACAGAGATATAGAGAAGAGAAACATATATTTTCAAAATCAAGATATATATATATATATATATATATATATATATATATATATAGAGAGAGAGAGAGAGAGAGAGAGAGAGAGAGAGAAGAGAGAGAATGAGAGATGATGATAAAGAGAAGAAAATCTTGAGAAACCACGAGATTATGTGCACCCTGGGGCTACCAAATCCATCAGTATTTGTACCGTGCTCTATCGCTACAATACACCTGGAATTACGTCTTACGCGGGCATTTTAAGCCTGACATGAAACTCAAATCCCTGCCTAATTCCGCGGGATTAAGGCTGCGAAACCGTACATCTGCCAGCGAAAAGCAACCAAACAGTCGATTCGAATAGCATTAGAAACCGCTTTATATTTTCAGAGTAATTTGACGAAATAGCCTTGATTTCTTAGGGCCTCCGGATACTTTTCCGAGTCAATCTTTAAAAGCTAACTGCCGTTCCCGATTCCCTTTTTCGTTTCCATCTTGGGTATAAGCATGGTATAACTATGGACGTAGAGAGCAGTAATTTGTAAACCCGTCTAAAGTGTTCTGTCTTCCTAATTTTAGCTTGTTCCGTGGGAAGATTTTTGTTTTCTTCTTTTGACTCCCAGCCCGACGTCAGACTAGAAATGATTCTCGGTGAATACCTCCAACTTGCGATAGGTTAGTAGATATTTCTTACGATCTATTTTTAATATCAGCTCCCCTAGCTTACACTTTGATCCCACCAGCACGTCAAAATGAGAAACTTTGGGTTTTGGAAAGTGAAAAAAGTTGAAAAAACGGATCAAAAGACAATTATGAATTATTTTTAAAAAGTTGTCTTTTTCTCAAGGAGTTCACTATCTAACTGAGACAAATTAGAAACTGGGGCTGTACTGTCATGGGCTCAATAACAATTGTAAGCAAACCTAATTTCCTATTTTTTTGTTCTTTAAAACTTCTTCTTCACGTCACTGCCTAATCTAATATTTTTGCAAGTCATGTTAACGTATAAATATTCAAATGTTTATTTTCACATATTCATTTTGTTTACAATTTACCATGTTTACGGCCGAAATTTATTTTCCACTGTTTTAGACATTAATGTGTGCTCATAAGTGCATAATGCTTGAAATAAAAAGGACGGAACATATACGCACCATTCTGGTGGTGTTTTTTTTTTCCGATTGTTAATCAAATATTGACCTCCAATGTTTAACAGACGTTGCTGTGAACTCAGAAACTATACTTTGGAATTGTATTACTGTGATAGGAGTAAAGACTTGTGGGTTTTTTTTCTCTCCTTCCCCTCTTCTACCCTCTTTTCCCCACCTCTCTCTACAACAATTCATTGCCATCTACCTTAGATGCTCCCTAATTGTCAGCCTATTCTTTGTCTCTCTCATTCTATTGCAACCCTATCTTTCTCTACACCGAATTATTGCTATCTACCTATGCTCATCAATGTTACCCCATCTTCCTCTATCTCTCTCTCTCTCTCTTTCTCTCTCTCTCTCTCTCATTGTCCAATCCCACCCCATACTTTGCTACATAGAATCACTGCTATCTACCTTAGATGCTGCTCTGTGATGCCTCTTGTTTCTCTCTTTTTATACCAATCCCTATCTCTTTATACACCAATAATTCATTGCTATCTACCAGATACTCCTCAATGTTGCCTTTTCTTTCTCTCTCTCATTTTATATCCCACCCTCTATCTCTCTTTACACCGCATCATTGCAATCTACCTTAGATGCTCCTCAACGTTTCCTTTTCTTGCTTTCATCCTCATATCCTCACTCATATCTCTCTCTACACCGAATCATTGCTATCTACCTTAGATGCTCCCCAATGTTATGTTATCTCTTGTCTCCCTCTCTCATTCTCCTTGTCCTATCTGTCTATACAGAATCATTGCTATCTTTCTCTATATGATATCATCGCTATCTAAATTAGATGCTCCTCAGTGTTGCCTCTTTTTTCTCTCTCTCTCATTCGATATTCCTTCCCCTATCTCTCTCTACACAGAATCATTGCTATCTAACTTAGTTGCTCCCCAATGTTATCTCTTCCCCTCTCCCTTTCTCTCTCTTATTCTCCTTGCCCTATCTACCTACGCAGAATCATTGCTATCTACTTTAGATGCTCTTCAATCTTACCAATTTATTTGACGAAAGACAGACAATTCGTAAGCAGTCTCAGATTAGGCAGATAGGTAGTTTTCTTTAATTGAATTCAGTTTTGATGAGTGGTCAGCTAATTAAAAGGCGACGGGTTGGGCCAGTTGTCACCTTCTCTCATGCTCCGATGCATGAAGCGGCCCAGTCAGAGGCGCCAATGAATTACTCTCTGTCTTAGCATTCCAAATCTCCTCAGCTCGAAATTAAGCAAAAGCCGCATTTTCGTAAGTCTTCACAGTTGCGTGTCTTCTTGGAGTGATTCATAAAGAATGTGAACGTGATGTTTGAAGCACTGGGCGGCTAAGGCCTCTTCGGCTAAGGCCATTTTTCATCAAATATGAAAATATGAAAAAAAAAAAAACGAATAGAAATAGAATTATCGTAAATAAGGTTGTGAATACTGAAAGGAACAATAAACTTTCCATTTTGGTTTCCTACAATCAGTGTAGGCGGAGTAAGGCTCAAAATCAGCTCCAAATAGTATACAACCGCAATACTGCCATGGCGTCACTACGATTCGGATTTTATTTTGCCTTCTCTGTCATGCAAGGAGCATCGCGATAGCCCGGAGTTATCAATTTAGTATTCATTTGACTATTCAGGAATGAAATGTTATAAAATACTACAACAATTTCATTCCCAAAATCCCGGATAGCAGGCAGATGGTATAGTGTGCGGGATGTTAATCTTTTTTTCTTTAGGCGTCTTCCTCGGACTGATTATTGTTTTGTTTGTTTGTTGGTTTTTTTTTTGCACGGAGTATATCAAAACTAGCAGTGAGTTAAACATGTTAACTCATTAGCTACTGGAACCGGGTGGCCCCTGTATTAAGCCTTATGGGAATGAAAGAATTCAGCAGCGAACGGGTAAAAGACAAAAGATTGAGATAATTTTTATTTGGCTTACACGAAGAATGTACAGCGTGATAAAATGCGACCCAATATTGTGCGCACGCTTTTATCAATTTGAATTCATTCTCTTTTGATCTTGAACATGCCCTTTTGAGGCGTCGGATTTGAAGCGTATCAAAGCTGTCCACAACACTGGGTATGCACGGCTAGTTCTGAATATTCCTATTCCGTCGGTGTTTGTGCGTTTCATCAGAAGAGGTATATAAGGAGACATTTGTTTATATCATGCAGGATTTGTGGAAAATTGGACAACAGGATGGAAATGCTAAAATGATGATAATAACAACAAAAAACAAAGAAAAACAGCATCCCGTTTTTCATTGAAGGTTTAATCCAGGCTCCATATTTCAGCAGCTGCCTTTTTTGTACCTTAAGATGTCTTACGAAGAAATAAAAACGGAAGGAAAAACAAACAAAACAAGATAAGTATAAAGCAAAAGGGGGGGATGGAGAAAGGTATTTGGGAAAATAAGAAGGTTCCTTCCTGTAAAGTTCCTAGCCTCCCCCCCCCCCCTGCTCTCTGCACTGCTTTTCCTATTACTCACTGTATTATACCAGATACCTCACTTATCATCCTTGTTGCTGAATCCCCACCTCCTTGTGAGTTGGATGTTTGGTGTGAAAATCTAAAATAAAACCTTGCTGTGGCGGCTTTACTGGGCTTGGGTGACCAGCTGTTTTGGGCCTGCCCTGATTGTTAGAAGGGGATACACTGGCCTCACGTTTGTAGGGCATTGGAAAGTGAACCCGGTCGATTTGGGAATTCCCCTCGAACGCTCCCACTCGTTCCAGAAGTAATTTATAATTCAAAACTTATGAAACCCATACCCATTAAAGTTTATGTTGCGTCTTTAAAGGGAAAAGCCTGCGGTGGTATTTGTTACAAGCAGAGAAAAATATAGAACAAATTGGCGACAGCTTGATGAAATCCGATGACGAATTAGAAAGTTATTGATTTTAAAGATTTTCAATAGATCAAACGCAAATCGGCATCTGCAGTGACCAGGGTAAGGTCCACATTTAGCACCTCTCGCAAATGCATTGTATAGGAAATTCCATAAATCTTATACGATAGTTTATAGACATGATAGAGGGGTTTTGTGGAAACAAAATATGGAGAGGACAAGTAGAACGATATATTTCTTTGGAAAAAAGGAGATACTTTAGTATAAATGGGAGGTGCACCGAAAGGTCACACTGTAAAAAATATTGGGCAAATTTTTATCCAGCGCGAGGGTAATCGAACCAACTTTGGGCAATATCTTTACCCAATTTTGGAAGCATAATTATTATCCAGCTAGGGTTAAAAAGAAAATGATTACTTTGAAACTGGGAAAATGTAACTCAAATTGGATAAAGGAATGCCAACAGAAATGCCCAAAGTTGGTTCGTAATTACCCGCGTGGAACATTTTTACCTAATATTTTTTAGAGTGCAGAGTTGCCACTTTGCGCTCCATGGATTAGAAATGTGATAATCCCTAACTTTCTTCACGTTTATCCAGTTTTCCTCAAACTTTCATTCGTTTGCTTCTCAATTTGATATCAGCAAGGCAAAAACTCCTTGATATCAGAGTGGAGTTCCCCTTTTAGCGTGGGAGGAGACATTTTCATGAGGTAACTTAAACAAGTATCATCATGATCATGTAGACGCTTACAGCACATCTAGAAAGACATTTCATGCATTTCGAGAAAAATGACCTATTAGCAGTGGAAAAATGCTCAAAATAATTCCTATTATTTATACCAGCATAAAGCGTGAATAACAGCGTTGAATTATTAACGATAACGTATTGTGTTAAAATGAATAAAAAAAAAGTATAAGACCAGAGAAATGAATGCGGTCAGTCACCGCAGATCAGAAAAAAGATTGTATACATAAAACAACCCCCTTTTTGTCATTCCTCTTCTCTTTCTCTCTTCTCTTTCTTTCTTCTCTCTTTTCTAATATGCTAACAACTCTTTCTCCCACCTCTCCCTCCATCTATCTCACTCTCTTATGACCTCTCCCTCACTCCCTGCCTCTCTCTCTCTCTCGATACCATTCTGCTCTCCCTCTACCCTATCTCTGCATTTCTAGCTCCTCTTTCTTCTATACCACCTCCTCTCCCCTCTTTCTCTCTCTTTGTCTTTGTCTTTTCCTCTTTTGTTTTCTTTACTGTATAGCTCATAAACACTTAACATATTAAGTGCATCAATGTCTTCATCTTTTTATTTGTATTATTCATTATGGAATGTAAATAAAGTTTTACCTTGAAAAGTTAAAAAAAAAAAGTCTTTCACCGTCACTCTCTTTAGGCCTCTGCCTTTTCCCCCTCCATTTTTGTCTGTTTCTGTCATTTTTCTCTTTCCTTCCCTTGTCTTCTTCCTCCTCTTTCTGCCTCTTTCTTTTCTGTTCTCTCACCTGTTCTTTCTGCTTTCCTTCCCCTTTCTATCCCTCTTCTTTCTCCCTGTCTTTCTTCACCTCTTATTCTCTCTTTATCCCTTTTCTTTGGGACGGATTTGAATCAATCGGACAGGATGTTTTAAGGAGACAAAGATTTTCAACTTCTAATTTCTCGGGGGTAGCTGATCGGTCTGATTTCTCAAACTGGATTCCTATTTTAAGGCTAATTTTTCTTGTCTGAGAAGGTGCTTAGCCATGAGGGAAAACCTCAATATACGTTCTCCAAAGTATACTTCTAGAAATCATTGGCGTCATTTGCGAACTTTTTCGAGAGATTTCTTGTTTCGTATGTTCGCCCCAATTTATGCATTTTGCTTACTGATCTCTAATTTCTTCCGGTAATTCCAATGGCTACAATGTGAAATACATAGTACTGAGAAAATTGAAAAAAAAAAAGAATGAATGTTAAACTCTACTGTAATTTTTATCCCTTGATATCGAACTTGTGCTCCCCCTCTCTCTGTCGTTTTCTCTTCATCTATCCATCTTTTATTTTCTCCTCCTACTCATCTGATCATATACCATTCCAGTGAACATTAGAACATACAGGGAATAGTGTACATCATCCTTACATTATTTTTTTTTTATGTCGCGTTTGTAAAATCACTTCTGCTGTCTTCATCCAAATCGGGGATTTTCATTTCTTTGAACGTGAACCAAATAGAATTCGTCCTCCGATGACAGAGGCAATGCATGACGATGAGAGTCAGAAGGATGCTTATCCAATGATAGAAAATGTCGGCTCTCAACAGCATGATCATGATGATGTGAACATCTGTTTCATCGGGCATGTTGTCAATCATATGATATGTGTCAGAGATCGAAATGAAATGTAAACAGATCATGCTCAGCAGGTGACGAGCGATTTAGCGCCAAATATTTTCTGTACATGCTGTATAGAAGGGTGGTTTGATTACTTTAGAGGAGGTAGCTCTAGGCGATGCCATCTTCTTTCATATAGGGATGGGGGGGGGGGGGACGGGGAGGAGCAACCAATCAAAGGAATGTGTCTACAAATTGAAAACGAAAAGTAAGACGGCATAAATTGTTCAGAGGGCATCTCCCCCACCCTCCCCTTCATGGGGGTAGTCGCCTGTGGGCACTCTTACTTAGTCTAATGTGCGTATTATTGCGTATGTGCGTGTGTGTGTATGGGGGGGGGGGGTTCGGTGATGTTTAAGGTTGGTCCTAGAGAGAGTTTCCAGGTGCTGTTTTTCTCAGAATAGTAAGGTTATTCCGCTTATTACATCAGTGTAATCATTAATTTATTAATGTCCCAGAAATGATGTCTCAACATCAAGGATATCACATCCATTGCTACACACTAAGAAAAAAAAAGTTCACGTTTGCACCCTAAATGCCACACTTGCACCCTACACGAAAAAGGTGCAAAAATGCACCTTTTTGTTCTTGTTTGCACCGGATATGCCCGTTTGCACCCTAAAAGGTGCAACTTTGCACCTTTAACTGTGACCATGATGACTATAGACAGCTCTGTCAGTATACAGTGAAATAAATTCTGCTTGGTTTCATATATATATATATATTCGGTTACAGCTATGATGCGTTCCGGTTAAGCGGCTTAGTTGTGTTATGTTTGAAATTATCTGCTAGTAAGATAATTATCAAAGTACGATTCTGAAGTTTCAAGGATTAATGACAATATACCCTTTCATCTCATTTCATGGGTTTAATTTGATGTTAAATAGCACAACACAATGATAGCTAATCTACATTGATAATGATCAATAAACAAGCCGCAAGATGACCCTTCGAATTTAAATTCCGTACAAAGTGTATTGTGAATGCCATTATCATATTTTCCAAATTTTCTTAACAGTTTAAAGCATTACTGGGTTATCGATTTAAACTTAACTTCAAAGAAAAAGAAGTGGATTTTGCTTCTTCCTGAACATGCTGAATGCAACAGAAAGTTGATGGGTTAAGTACGAGCGAGAAGTGAACGCTTTAACACCTTGTGGGCAATGACGCAGGCTAGAATCTGATCAAATAGTGCATGAACTTGTTTGTCGGTAATCAATTCATGTTTCCTTCGATAATCCTTTGTATCATCTGCCATTAAGCCTTACCCCCTTGAGGGGTGTGTTGCTCACTTCAGCAAGTAAAGAGGTTCCATCGAAAAGCCTGAATTTGTAAAGGGCGTTCATAGGGGGGGGGGGAACAAGGTTAAATCGAGCAACCAGCATTCACATAAAATGGGGGTTGGTTGGACTGGAAGGTTTGCAGAGAGCCTCATGTGGTATGCATTTTGCTATTGTCCCTTTCATTTCCTGTATCTTACATCTTACATGTCAATATGAGGCAATCTGATATTGAATTCTCTTACTTTTTTCAGTTTAAATCGATTCTTGCTGCCGGATATAGACGATGGAAATGACAAAAAATAAAAAAGGGAAATATGAATCGTACCAACTTTAGGAAATATTTAGAAACGAGGGCAGATGGTGACCTCAAGTAAGAGAATTTGAGAGGAAATATAGTAGTTGAGGATAACATGAAGTGAGCGATCGATGATGTAAATTCGACGGTCGTTGCTCATTATCATTTCCACGAATTGCCAAAACAGGATGATAACGGAAAATTTAAACAAGAAAAGTTTCATGCTTTGTAAGTTCATTCAGTGCACAATAATTCTGCGTTACCTTGTTTCGTAAATGAGAGAGAAAATAAGATACTAAGTGTGTGATTTTCCTAACATGCCTAAGGTTCACGAGGTCCATCTCTTATGGCTCCAAAACACGTCACATCTTTTTTTTTTCAGAAATTGCATGAATATGTACTCATTTCCAGTATATACATAAACTGACAAAGAAAAATCCAAAAAGTTAGATTTCCTTACATGGGAAGATTAAAAAAATGGCCCTTCAAAACAGGTATGGTTTCAAAAGATGCTTCACCCATTTTAAAAAATTTATTTATTTATTTTTTTGTTCGTGAATCAGTACTCACTTTAAGCGACATAACCAAAACTTACATTTCCCTACGTGGGAAGGTAAAAAATCTGGCCATGGAAAATAAATATAATTCTACATTCTATGTCAAGTTGTAGAAAAGTCTACATCCAAATAGCAATAGCTTTCTCGAGAACAGACCAATCAAAGAGCGGAATGACGTGACCACGCATTGGTCTTCAGTTTATCACAGAATCATTGCAATGTTTTTCACTCTGAGCACTGTACGCATAAGGATCAGGGGCCAGTTGCATAAAACTTACCCTTAATGGTAACTCTGCTATCAGTGGTAACTTGATTGAAAATTCAAGACTTATGCAAATTAGTGTGTGTCACCGCAGAAGATGAAGGGCAAGATGAGCCGAATGGATGTCGATCAATGTTCGGTTTTTTTCCAAGACTTCATTATCAAACATTTTCTGCTATTTCGATATCCACTTAAGCATGATAAAATTGAGGGGTTATTTAATCACGTTTTTAACTGCATGGATACCGCTCTGCTCCGTAGGTACCCAGAACATATTTTTCAACCGTCTGGTAAGTTGAATCAAGGGTAGTATAACGCCTTCTCCACTTACCTACTTAAGTAAGTTAACGGTAAAGAGAAGAACATGCGCTGAGCCATAAACTTTACTACACTGCAGTTGATCAGCTTTGAAAATACGTTTGCACTTGAAATGCTATAATGCGTAATCGATAATCATTAAAAATATTTCAACAAATTAGATTTGATTATCTTTTTCTCTTTCCGTTTTTTTCTTTCCTTTCCTTTCCTTTCAAAGCTGTTACCCTTCAAGAAATGTCTAATTGTCTTGACTGCCTCATTCCTTTCGCTAGGGTTAAGGTCATGGATGTCATCGTGAAATCGTTGTATGAGTAAATTTTAAATTCTACAGACGCGTAAATCAGTGCCATTAACAAAGGTAGAAATACTGATCAATAAGTACTTTATTTAGCAGACACATAGAACATGTTTTACGGTTTATTTTCTTTTATTTCTTATTCATATTTTCCCGTCAAGATTATTATATAGGTTTTTTTAGGCACATAAGAAGATGATTTTAATCCTGATTTTTTTTTAAAGATAATCATCGGCGTTCCACTACCCCACCTATATCCTTCTTTCGGACATGCACATCGTCGAAGTTAAAGCCAGAGATGACCTCAGCCCGAGAAATAGGCCAAACAAATAATGAAATCGCTCGAAGACAGAGCTTGCAAACCATTTCGACCAAATCCTAAATGTTTTTACAAAACAATGAAATCGGTCAAAGACAGAACTTGCAAACCATTTCGATAAAATCCTAGTTGTTCTTACAAAACAATGAAATCGGTCAAAGACAGAACTTGCAAACCATTCGGGCAAAGCCCGGCGTGTCTTTATTTGACTGTTGATGTAACAGAACGCTCTTAAAATGCAGTTAATGCTCTCTATATTTGATTATCCCCATACCCTCCTTTAATCCGTTCGTGAATTTAAATCTAGCTCACCCTTGAGCTACAGTGAACCAATATGACAGCTCACTTTCCATGTTGGTTGGTTTGTGAAAGTCGGTAGTCCAAATAGCTTGCTAATGTTGAATCGTTCTCATTCTGCTTCCTGAAAAGGAATCAACTTGTGTACGTTATCCAATCTATGCCTGCAAAGTCTTCTTGCTGCATGATCTCTAGGGACTTCCAATTCAATGCAATTCATTAATAGTTGGTAATATATTTTTTGATTTGATAATGCATGTCCTCCAAAATGGGATGACGGATTACTGAGCACTGGTTAATTCTTTAAAAAAAAACACCACCACCACAACAACAACAACAACACCCCCAACCCCCCCCAAAAAAAACAAAAACAAAACATGGACCAAGTTTAAGGTAAATGGTGTTCAAGAGTTACTTTCATTATGTGTGAGTTTATTCACCTAGGATGGTGACTACACAACCAAACCTTTACTGAATATCATTCATTAAAACTTGAGCATAGGCTTAGACATGAATCAGGAAATTGTTACTGTACAGCTTTCCATGGTCAGATATTTAGTTATGAAGCCCCCCCCCCAAAAAAAAAAAAAAAAAAAAAAAGCATGACAGGCTAGAATAGGAGTATCTTTGACTAAACTATACATGCTCCGATTACTGATCGTATTTTAGGGTTGAATCTCGGTTTCCATCATGGACTCCAATTGCACGGTACTCATTTGATAGTTCTGTATCATGATTAAATCTTATTCAGGCCTTTCAGGTATGACTAACTGCATGTTGTACCTTGTTTCTGACTGTTCAAATGTCGTTGAAGCTGTATAATGCCGGTGTGAATGTGGTTAGTTGAGATTCATTTAGTCCAGTGAATTCGTAAAACGAGGAGCATATAGATTCGAATAATCAAATTGACACTGCCGCACGAAAGCAAGCTCATTCTCCATGTTCTCTTATCTTCCTACATTTCACTATATATTTTCTGTTTCCTTCTTCTCTCTCTCTTTCTCTCTCTCTCTCGTTCTTGCTTACAGTCATACACACACACTGACACAGGCGCACACACTCACTTCATCATCCTTTACCTGCAAACCTCTCTTTCTCTTATACTCTCGATACGATTTTCTCTTACTTTCTGCGCCTTCCTCTTTATCTTTCTCTCTCTCTGCGTGCATTCTTATTTCTCCGTTTATATCTCTCCCAATTTCTCTGTAGGCAGCTCTATGCCAGATTATGTTCTCTTTCTTCACCCGTCCTGCGCCTGCGTACATCTCTTTCTCATTTTCTCCGCATCTCTCTCTTATTCTCTTTCTCAGCTTCTCTCTCTCTCTCTCTCTCTCTCCCTCCTTTCTCCCATTCTTCTCCATGTCCTCCTTAAACTTTGTCACAAGTCTTTCTTTATCTCTTTCTCTTTTTACTTACAATTTCTCCCTTCCTCTTGTTATTTCCGGTTTCTCTCTTTCTTCATCTTTCCTTAAAGGCATTGGCTAACTTTGTGAGCAGCTGATTTAAAAAATTCTCAAACTATGATGAAACATGTGTATGAGTACTTGTATTTATGCTCAAAAACCCTGAAACCAACCATAATTTGGAAGGAAAAGCTGTAAGTTAGACGCAAACCGCGATTTTATTAGCTTTCGTCTCGAGAGACACTGAACTAAGAGGACCGTTTACGCGAATTAAAAAATACCGTTACTTGCCTTCCGCCGCGTGATACGTCAATACACACAGTGCGGTCCGTTGAGTCATGTGCGCATGCGCACTCCTTACGTTGGGTCTATGCAACCGACCCTCGTACATTTCTCAAACATTGGTTCACATTTCTAATATTTAAAAATACTTCCCCTGGATATTATGCTCTGAAACTTTCACACTGGTATTTTTGCACTATAACCCTAATGTTTATCCCATTTTTAAGTAATAAAATGAGATTTTTTAAAAATCATAACAATGTTAGCCAATGCCTTTAATTACCAGCGTGCACCTATCTCGCTCTCCGCCTCTCCCATCTTCTTTCCCCCTCTTCATGGATATGTTTTACATTCTCCATTCTCTCTTTATTCATGTTCCTATACATCTTTCTCTCCATACCTCTCAGCCTCTTTTCACCGCCTTTCTTTCCCAGTGCCTTTCTTTCTCATTCAATCCCTACGACGTTCTAGCTATCTAAAACTTATGCACCTCTCACACCCTTTCCCTAACCAGCTATTTCCTTCGTGCATGCGGTAGACATAATATAAATCTCAGTATAACCTCAAAAAGCGGAAATTTCTCGAGTACCTCAAGTTTCGCGTACTCGACATATTATCGTCTCCATCCTAGTTCCTAGAGAACGCGTTTCTCCAGGCAGATAAATTCTTTTCTAAATTTAAATTTCAGAATTCAGAGCCCAAGGTCAAAATAGAAGAACATCCAGGGTTAGAATATACTCTATGAATGTAGACGCAAGATCAGTTGTAGAATAACTCATCTCTGCAAAAAGAAACAAACACGGGAACATCAACAAACAAAAGCAAACAAACAAACAAACAAACAAAAAGAAAAGGAAGTGGACAAAGAAAAAAAATCCCTATTTTAAAATTCAGTATATTGAGGGATAAGCATAGACTACATAAAGCGTATAGTTTTTTCAGTTGTCAATTGTTTGCGGGATGCGGCTTGCGGGAAATGTTCCAAGAAATTTCCAACTTTTTTGTTTTTAATTCCTGCCGCTCTGAAAAAGAACACTTGGCCACGCTTCCGGGGCAGTCGAATTATAACAATTTAAAACTAGCAATGCCGAAATTGATTATTTGTACACGTGAGTATTGATCAACACCATGGACGGCCATTCACTGATCTCAATTGCTGTCATCATTTTGCGTGACAGGCAGGGGAAGGGGTCATGTGAAAGGTCTTTTGAGCTATATCCTGTATATGGACCCCAGTTTCACTTAAAAATCACAAACATTTTTACTTATAAACGAACAGCACGAAAGATCACCCAGCTTTGTTTTGTTTTTCAAATCTTCATCTATTATTAATATTTTTTTTTACTGTCTGCACGTAAATGTCATCATATTTATGACTGCTGTGCGCACACTTATTTTGACAAGACTCATGTAATACATTTATATTCATTCACTCATTTTCGACTAATTGATGGGGAAAAGTTTCCTTATATATATATATATATATATATATATATATATATATATATATATATATACATATATATTATACATAGCGGGAGAGGTTGGAATGTTTTTATCGGCCGATTGTACCATGTTTCGTGATAAAAAGGTATATACATTTTTTTTTAAAAGAGATATTTTATTTCCTTCCTCTCATACAGCAATACATAAAATTATTGAATTAAATCATATAAAAAGAGATCAGAGTACAAGACATATTCATGAACACTTAATCATATAGATACATCAATTAATGAAAAAAAAAAACTTAATTACATAACTCAAGGATCGTAGAAAAATCTCAAATTATACATGATTATACAATATCTCGGTTAAAAAAAAATGAAACAGCTTATACCCCCCAAAAGAGAGGAAGGTATATTAAATTACATTACCTAACCCCGTCATCCCCCGCCCACACCCCCTCCACCCACCCTACCCCTTTCTCCTTCCTTTCACTCCGCATACCCCCCCCACACACACGCACACGCACACACGTACGCACCCAAGCCCACATCACTCTAGTACCGAGGACAACAATTGGACTACTATTGTTTGCTGTCCTCGCAAGGCTGACGAAATAAACCCAAATCCTTTGTTTGCCAACCGAGGACTATTTTTTACCAACCGAGGACTATTGTTCTCAGGAATTTTCTTAGTTCACTGTCCTCGCTTGCAAAGCATTACAAGTATGCCCCCACCCACATGAACCCGCACACGCCAATGCAGTTATAGACGATCAATATCTATTAGTAAATGCTTGTTTATTCAACTTTCTCTCTCCTTTCTGTCATTTTTCTCTACCCTTCCTTTCTCTCCGTCTCTCTTCATCCCTTGCTCTGCATGGTATAATGAAGATTTGGGTTTCATTATGTTTATGTTTCATACAAGTTTTAGTAGAAATTCATTTCTTTTTTCCAGTGGCGGCGATTTCAGGTAACGAAAGGAGGATGAGGATGGAAACACGGAAGGCCTCCGCCGAAAATCTGTTTCGAGATGTGAGAGGGGGATGATCGTTATTATGCGAGCGAACGAATCGAGCGAGTTAAAAATAACGGCAAAAAATAATGAAATAAGACTGATTTTGCCATCAAAATGGCCCATAAAATATTCAATATAAGTGGTTGGCCTAAAATTGGTCACCTGACTCAAAATAGAAAAGTAATATATTAAGCTTTAAAAATCGTGGGGAAGGGGACGATCCCCCAGAAAAAAATCGAGGGGGACATGCAACCCCCCCCCCCCCCCGGGGGGATCGCCGCCTATGCATTTTTCTCATGTCCATGTCCAGGCGTAACCTCAACTGTTTCTGCATGAGCATTATTAGTACGTCTTTGAGAGCACTTTTTCATCCGCCTTTTTCTAAAAACCTGAGAAAGGGGTACACGATTTATATGATTATATTGGTTCTGCTAATATGAGCGAAATAAAATATTCATTTTGCCGGGGAAACGTACCAGTTGCATCTAAATTCATATTGATCTTCATGAAGATCTTAATCGATAATTTTGTTATAGAATATAAGAGGAACCAAATCTTATCAACTCTATCGGATATATTTCATAGTTTAACGATACCCGAAGTGAATATGAAAGAGAAGAAGAAGAAGGAAAACAAAAACGAATAAAGGGGACACAACTGCAGATGTTCAGAAAAATTTGAGTCAAAGTCCCAAAGTCATGTTTCTCCTCACCACAATGCAAAAAGACGCCTGAGGCGACAGCAGTGATGAACGAGGGTCTCACAGATATCAATTTGCAGTTGAGACGTGAGCGTCATATATTTAGTCTTTTAGTTGTGGAAGTTTCTTTGGATCAATTCTGAAGAGATACAAGTTTTGGAGATGCAGGGATGGACGATGAAACCGACTCGACGACTTTGTGTCTTGTAAATTTATCTTGATTTCTTTGGGGGAATCTGATCGGTAACAGTGCTTTCGAATATTAAAAAAATTCTGCAATATGATGTTGTATTGAGTGGTAAGGTAGCCTGTTTCAGTTCCTGCTGTAATAATTGTTTTCTGTTTTTCCTGCGTCACAGCCCGTCTTGAATTTTACGTTCTAGAATATTCTACATTTTTATTTCGATATATGCATCTTGTACCACATGTTAAAATACTTTTTTTTTTCTTTTTTATCAATGCCTTAGATTTACTTTAAAGAAAAGTTAATGTTTCAGTTGTGTGTATATACTTACATCAACCATTTATTCAGTAGATTTATCTGTGATCACTTGTAGTATGAAGTTTTATAGAGGAGCAGATATGAGAATAATGTAACGATAGACTGATTTTCATGAAAAATGTGATAGGCCTATTTCTACACAAATTCAGAAAATGTGATAGATCGTTTCGTGGTTGAAAAATCACAAAAGTAATTTGCATTAACTTTTCTGTTGGGTTATGTCCTTTCAGTAAACCATTGTGTCAATATTTAGTTGTGGTTTTGGATTGAAAAATGAATGCTCGAAAATTTGGAATTAAAAATGCCATAACGACAATTCACTCGTAATTAATTAATTTTTACATTCTTAATGCAGAGCGATCGGGAAATCCACTCTTTTACCAATAGCAGGACAGAATTCTTTAAGTTCTCAGTTAATCACATTTTCCTCGTGAAATTGGCACCTGTTCTTTTCATATTCCATCCTTACTTAGCTTGAGAATTAAAATAAAAAGAATGGCGTGTGATATGAACCAATAAAATGATAACAGTAACGTATAAGAGAAATATTAACCAATTTGCACAGGAATTTAGGGATTCGAAAATTGTACACTGCGTTGCCAGTTCAGAGAGTTCAATGGTGAGCTAATCAAATCGCTCTGATTCCAAAGAGATATAGAAATAGACACAAAAGTCTGGATCTTAGTTCTCTCTCTCTCTCTCTCTCTCTCCCTCTCTGTTTATGCATAATGTCTTGTTCTACATTAAAAGATTCTGCAACATTGTCACTAAAAGGAAACACCGTATTTCTATGGGTTAAAAAGTCATATTAGGGATCACGTGGTTTTGTTACAGAATTCAATCAAAATATAAATTTATTCAACTCCACTACTTCTCCTTTGAGAGTAGATTTTCACTATTTATGCATGGATTACACAAAACAGAGTGATCCCTAACAATACAAATCTTAAAAGGGTAGAATTACACTCCCATCTCCATAAACAAACTGGTATTTTTCTGGATTCAGTTGTTCTCTCCTCTTCCTTCTCATAACTTTCTACTATAATGGACAGTTTTGCAACAAAGGGAAAAGAAAATAACCTAGCATTAGACATTGAGATCGGGGATTCATCGAGTGATTATTGATTCTGTTCATGCGATAGTACAGTGGTGTATTCCCGGGACGAAGCTCAAGATATTTCTACTCGCATCAGTACACTAGCGGAAATGTTTACCGGAGGTTAACACACTTATTACCGCAAACATCAGGGTAATCCCCCATGACAGATTGGCGCACGTGGATCATATTCTTAAGTAATTAAATGGATAGACCTGTCGTCAGTATTCAGGAATAGATCCATATCTAATTTTCCCTAGATCACTTGACGAAAACAGGAAGAACTTTTATATAGTCCATTTCCGACTAACTACTTTATTGCGACTAGTAAAAAAAACCAACCCAAAATCAATGGTAAGAATTTTCTAACAATGAAAAAAAAAATACAAAAGTACATTCGGTTTGAATGGTTTCTTGGTGGATTAAATGTACGATGATACTATAATTTCATGTTCTTGATTTAATTCTTAGTAACTTTTTTTCTTTTAATGTCTTTTCTGGGGATCAGATCATCATTAAGTTTGTATTTTATAGATGATCTCTAGCAGCTGTAGGCGTGCTACTTTTTATTTTTGATATTCGTCAGCTCATCCTTCAGGTTGTGGCTTGCGGAAGCAACAATGAGATAGCCATGCACCATTTGCTCTCTTCTTCAAGTAAATGACCACTTTGCCATGTCACAGTCAAAATCACTTGTAAAGATCTGCTTTGCCCTGAGGCATATTACACCAGGAACTGTAATCGGGGTTGCTGAGAAACCTCATGCACTTTCCACAATAATGAGACAGAAATATCAAGAGAGTGATATGCCTTTTCTTAATTTAAGCGGAACGAATTTTGTTTCTACTTTTGTTACTCGTTATGCCTTACTGCCCTTAAACCTATTTCGTCGGAATTGATATCATCGGTCAGTATACCCCCGACTCGTTTGTTATTGAAGTCACACCACTCCCACATCGACCATTCAAAAAAAATTGTCGGTGTGCATGTTTTGTGTTGTGAAAACCAAAATAGGCCTAAATAACAATATTCATATTCGGAGAAGACCGAAATTGAATTAGGACGTGATGGAGAACGAAATGGCAAGCAGTAATTTCTTGCAGCCTGGTGCATTCAGCTGTTATAGAAGATATAAGGCCGTTCTCCGTTCTGGCAACTCTTTCCCAAATAAACAAAATGCGAAGGATATTATTACACACACTTACCCCCCACACACGTCCACATCCACCCACCCATCCCCACACGCATATATATAATGTAATGTAAATAGAAATATGTATATACATGATTATTCGTCTGTTATTTGTTAACATTTATTGATGCAAATGCCATCATTTTTCTTTTCTTTGTAGTATATGCCATCCATACCCTTACTTCGATTCCTCCATTCTGTATAAGGGTTAATAATGTCTGTAACGATTAAAAAAATATTATATTGAATATACCTTTAGTGCTGTCATTACGTTTTCGGCGTCCCCGACACAAGCTCCGAAACAAAAAATGTTTTCTCAGAAGGAAACAAATGCGAATTTCAATTTTAATTTCAATGTTTTGATGTTTTGATACCTTGTCCCGAAGAGTTTAACAAGATTTCACAACATGCCACAATTAGGACAATATTGACAACTTCCAGTGTGGTCGTAGTCGGACTTAACCCGATTGGTAAAAGTCGTGGGTTCGATTCCCAGGCATGGCGCTGATTTTGTTAAGACGATTTTTGCTTCTCTCCATCCTTGTGATTAATGGTAACCGCTGGGATGCAAACGTCGTAGTGTTGATTTAGCAGTGCTTGCGTTTGTAAAACGGCAACTAGATGGAAAGCTCTTCCGGGAGAGGAGTTTATGCACCCAAATATGTATTGATAATTCTGTGAGGGCGTGCAGAGACTTCATCGATTGACCACACTGGCGTTCACAAATATCATATTACAGCGTTCATTTTAGAATTTTCCAGATAGTATTCTTAATTGACCACTGAGATATCATCCATAGAGCAATTCTTTATAAACAACCTAACAATATTTTTATTGTGGTATCGACGAACCTAAGGAAGAGAAGGTTAACCAGAGAATGGAGTATGAGTGTATCAGAAGGTTTTACTATTAAAGCCAGAGAACTGGCACGCTTGTACGGTTTTTTGAAATAGCTCCCTCTCAGTCCTATACTACTGATTTTGTCCACTTTTTGCTCCCAGCATGCTCTATTCTGATCAATGAGAGCTTTATATTTTTTTTAGTAACATCTGTTAAAATGTATTTGTATTCATACTAAGGAAATTCACGAGAAGCCACAAAGGATATAATGTATCTAAGAGTCTCTGGTTTTGAGTAGCCGTAAGTTAGCGCTGTTGTAAATACATCATAATAAGGGTCAATTCACTGTTGCTTTAACGACTGTACTAACACTGACTACCGTTAGAGTGCCTATACACACACGCCATTTCTTTGTTAGATTTAGTAGAGAATAGACATGAAAAAAAAAAGGGGGAGCGTTTCACCTTGCAAAAGTGCAAAGTTTAAATGTAGAAAAAAGCTGATGAGGTTAATAGTATAATCCTTCACCATGCTACAACGTGGTACACACATTATCAATACGGGCGTAGGCCAGCATCCATGCGCACCTCCATCTTCCATTATATTTTTTCTCAAAGACGACATCCGATTATTCCGCCATGTGCCTTCGACTAATTCGATGTCATGTTTTCAACATCAAGCGATTACTGTCTGTTTATCTGTCGTTATAATTCAACAAGTTTTTTTCCCAGGCTGGATTACGTCTTTGAACGATATTTTCCCCTTCTTTTTTCTCTTCCCCAGGTCTAACGGCGCGCATTGAAGACGGTATTTCGCCAGGGAATCAGAAGGAGGGTGCTTGTAAAGCCGCTAGACGCCTGCAGCTTGATGTGAAAAGTGTATTTATATTCTGCCCTCCTGCGGCAACCGACATTTTCCTTCAAGAAGTTCCCTCGCGTCATCATCGAAAATTAAGAGACGATGGTTCTGTGATTAGGTTTTAACGCACTGCTGGTTTAAACACCGAGGAGTCAGCAGTGCTTTGGGGTATTGTTCAGGGAATAATCCACGATTTCGAGTGACGAATATTTGGATAAAGACACAAACAAGCCGTACTGGATTCTCCGTTAATTTGAAATCTCATAGAACAGAACGTTCTGTTCACATGAAATAAATGTTACCATCCCCTCAAGTAAAGTGGTTTTCCGGATATTTAGGGGTAAAGCATTTACAGGTTTGATGCGATTTTATTCACCGAACATCCTATGAAGAGAGATTTGAGATTTTCAAGCGGGCGATCGTGATAACTGTAGAATAAATATCAAACGAAATTTGTGAGTTGTAGGATCAGTATCTAATATTCCCCAGCTGAGGAAAAGTTGGTAATTGGAAGGTCTATGATCATTAAGTAGATGTTAAAAGTTAGCCATGGATTCGATTAGTGAATTTACCAGTTGGTCGAGTGACAACTCCAGCAATGGGACCGACAACTGGGCTGCATGGTGTAGCGAAGTGGATTACAGCTACCTCGCCAGTGTGATCTTCATGTGTCTAATGATGTTCTTGGGCACTATTGCTAACATTGGCCTCTTGGTCATCACCTGTCTCAACAAATCCTTGCGGACTCCGTCCAACATTTTCCTCATCAATGTAATCGTAGGGGACTTGATCTATATCCTGATGCGTGGACCAGTCTACGTCAATAAGCTCCTTCGACCATTCTGTTGGAATGCTGGACCCCTTGCCTGCAAGATGCACGCGTACTTCGAATGGGTCGCGCAATACGTGTGCATCCTCTCCCTGACAGCATTGAGCATAGAGCGTTACATGGCAGTTGTTCGCGGTCTCGAGTCCAGGCAGATCAACAACAGAACAGTCAAGGTCGTGGGTGTTTTGGTCACATGGATTCTGGCGCTCATCCTTGCCATTCCAGTGGCTCTGTTCGCTTACATCCACCAGTCCATGCCGATATGTTCCACTTTTCGCATGGGTAAGTTGCATGGACTGCTGTTTGACCTTTATAGCTTCTTCACCATATATTTCATACCGTTACTGGTGATCAGCTCTCTTTACGTCTCTATAGCCGTGACACTCTACAAAAGCAGTCACACCATGCTAAACAATACGAGACAGGATGCCAACAATAGGAGACAGACCTCCCAGCGACGTCGTCTTGCCATGATATTCGTCCTTATCACTGTGTCCTTTGCCATCTTTTGGATGCCCTATTTCGTCTACCGCCTCTACAAACAGTTATCGTTTTACTCCGGCAATGACAAGCCGCACAGCAAAATTTTTGATGAGATTACTGCTATTTCTGCGCTGTTGAACGCATGCCTTGACCCTTACATTGTCTTCGCCATGAGCACGGTCTACCGTAAGAATCTCTCTAAATGTTGCCGCAAGCAAAACAGTTACTGCTGCGAAAAGAGTGAGAATCTGAACTTGAACAACCAAAACCGGAGCAACAATTATCATCGACCAAGTGTCACTTTGTTTACATCGTTGAGGGCTCCTCAGAGTACTTTCGTTGCGTTGAGACGCAATTCACCATCAACTGTCAACTCGGATACCGCTCTGTAGTAACATACCCACCCCTTTTACCCTTTTCCCTTTCCACTTGTTGATAGAAAACAAAGACACACAAACACAAATAATAAATTGAAAGATCGCCTCCAGGTGAAAACAGCGTTTTTAAAAGTAGTTAGGTTTTGTGAATTGACGCCTTATATGCCCATGGATGAGAATGAATTACCACTGTTCTAGTTTTACAAAAACAGAGCTCATGGTGGGGTTCGGGTTTTTTTCGCTCCAAGATCAATAATGACAGGAATGATAATTTTAAAATGTTTCAAGAAAATGATACAAATTGGGCTACTTAATGAAGGGGAGCAGTAAAAATCACCCCCATACCAATATAAGACTTATGACTGGTCTGTTGAAATTAATCTGTTCATAAAAATGTTCATTGAAGAAGTCGACTCCAAATATGTCGGTAAAACGTACCCTCATGCGGGTACCGTTTAGACAGTATGGTTGTACTTGTAATGGAGAAATTTTAAAGGAAACTTTTTTTTTTACAATAATCTATCCTCCAAGTGATAATGTACAGAATATGATATAACTGTATTATAATTCTGGCCATGTGTATTCATTCATATTGAAGGTGTGATTGAGACTTGATTGTCTTTGAATAAGTGTATTTGAAGATCATTCAGGGTGTTATATCTTTAAACGATGTGTACTCATAACTATTGTTACTAGATAATCAGTGCAGTACTAGGCATTGTATGTGCATTTGCAATCATTATAAAATAAACATTTTCAGTGTCATTTCGACTGTTAATAATGCGTGTTTAATTTATGAAATAGCTTTTCAAATTTCTAATCTGACAAGAAGTGTTTAAAAGTGTGCACATTTCCTATGTAAATTCTTATTATCAGCACTTACTGTAATAGAGTAGGTATATGATTACTTTTTTTCTATTAGTTTAGATTCTTTCAACATAATCTTGGTAGAATCACTGTGATATTAAAGAAATCACAGACGCGTCGGTGGTGTGGAGCAAGATTTCGGATCTGTCTGCAGGGTCGTGATTGAACTGGCCTTGTAAAACACTGAGTCTACATGAAAACAATATCTGTATTATAACCGGCCCATGTCTGTCCTCTACACGAGACGTCCCGAACGACCAGAATTTCATTGACTCGCCGAGCAACGATGCGGGGGGGGGGGGGGGGAGTAATATCGTTCTAAAATAAAATGCAAAATTATGAGAGAGAGAGAGAGAGAGAGAGAGAGAGAGAGAGCGTCATTTGATGATGTTAGGACCGCGTCATAGTCTTATGCGATCTCTTGCGCGTCTTGATACAGTGGTCTCGTTTCAAATGCTATTGCAAAATAACAATGCAAATACAGTCATTGCTTTTCTAACATGCTTAACATTGGTAATGACGCATTGGAAATGACGCCCCGTGTGATTCGAGGGTCTAAGGTTAACCCCTTCATTAATCCCCTTAGGCTTAATACACGGGCCACCAGGGTCAAAAAGGGTATAATGAAATAATATCATAAAGGTGAAATGGTTCCAATTGATTGCGAGCAATCCAGAAGATTGCGTGGCAGTAAACGAATTACAGATATTATCTGGCAGCACCACACTGAAATTTAACCAATGTTCTACACGTCCTCACACATCATGTTGGTTTGTATTAATTCTTTTGATAAATCTGAAACCGTTACGTGGGTGAGCTGCGTCTAGGCCTTAAAGTGATTACACAATGGTAAACAAAATTTTGATATATGATCGAGAATAGAATTCTAAGAAGAATGACATCAAAAATATGATGATTTTCAATCGAAATCAATGCATTTTGGCTATTTTTCTCATAAAAAGTTATGAGCTGACCAAAAAATTTGAGTATGAGGTATGACGTCAAAGTGGGTACCCACGTTCGCGTATTGCAGTTGTGCTGCGCGCTAGACTGTACAATATGTATTATACCTTGCGCGCATTTTGCTAAAGTGCGCGACAAGGTACCCACTTTGACGTCATTTTGACGTAAAAGTGGGTACCCAGTTGAAACTGGGTCACAGCTGAGGGGTCAAAAATATCCTGAAATCTTACCACATTTGGGGGTTTCCTTGGCAACACGACTTGTTAAAAAACTTTAGGCAGATGATTTTCTGCTAATAAAATCATGCTCTTTTAAATGAGCTAACATTGTTTCAGCATTGGGTACCCCCTTTAAGACTGCATACTGGCTCACAGTCCTTAAGGCGCAGAAGAACCTTTTTTTCACAGGCCTGGTAAATTACGCAAACAAAACAAAACAAAAGCAAAAGATAGAAAATGTTTTTCAATTTTGATATAGGATGAAATTTTTTTATTTTACCTAACCATCTGACGCGGTGTCCCGGTGCCTTAATTTCCGTCAGCACATGCTATACGGAAAATTGGGAAACCTTGCGCTATTAAAGTCCTTACACCCCAGCGTCATCTCTTTATTGGCTATGGATCAAAACATTTGAATGCCACATTGTTTTGACGGTAAGGTACATAATATACAGTGCACATGTGCCAAGAGTCGACAGGGGCAGCCCACTGCTTGTGCCATTAGTCGGCCAAAGTGGGTAATTAGTTAATAAACCTAAGCGTCACAGGGGTTGCACCTGTGAGTTGATATGCTTCATGTACTTGATTGACGCAAAGAAGCTGACGCATCACGAAGCAGCCGTCATCGCCCGTAAATACACCACGCATGAATGCATTTGGGTAATTCTGAATTTATTTCATATCACGCACTGTGTGAATGACAAGCACTATAATTTTGTATAGGTTTAGATTTGACGTATAAGAAAAGAGAAGATGTAGCAATAAATAGGGTTGGCACGATTAGCATGCAATTTTGCAGTAAAGTAGTACAAAAGAAGCACTGTTTTATTGAAAAACCAGTGTTTAAGTTATATGTCTTTTCTTTTTCATTTTTAGAGAACTGAAAAAGAAAATGATAAGACTTAGAATACTAAGTCCAATATTCAGGAGATTTATGAATGATTGTTTATAATTTGTCGTGGAATTGCCCCCTTTTTCTTTACAACCGCTTGTATGAACCAGCGGAGAAAAGCGCAATTATCCCTAGATTTTCATTTTAAAGAAGTACTTTTCACCTGATTTTTTTCTTTGTTTTCTGTGTTTCCTGTAATGACATTAAAACACGTGCTGCATCCTCTCTTTGTTCTAATAATCACCTTTAAAGGATTCGAAAACTCTGAATGAGTTAGCAAACTTAGTGGAGGTGCCGTGGTATAGGGGTTTATTCACTTGATTCTCAATCTATGTGTTAAGGGTTCGAATCCCAGCCCGTCAGTAACGTCTTTTGACGAGACATTAATCCACATTATTTTGTGGAGTGGAGTCTCGACTTTTCAAATGTCATGGAGTTCGTTCATCATGGAGTCAAGATGTTCGAATCATCGAGACTTCTCTCTCTCTCTCTCTCTCTCTCTCTCTCTCTCTCTCCCTCTCTCTCTCTCTCTTCATCTTCATAGTTTGTCTTTTCATCCAGAGTTTACGATTTCTTTTCAAGACTATCACCCATTCACGGGAAAAAAGAAAAATCTCAGTAGTCCTGCGGACAAAACAAGAAGATACTTTGCTCCTTCTTCTCTCTCTTTCAAACCGGTCCTTTCAGGACTGACCACATGGTGAATACCGTAAACTTCTTATGTTATCTACACCACCATGCAGACGGTCTTCATTGAAGCGATGAAATGTAACTAGTTACATTTCCTTGCTTCAAGGAGCGTTTCCAGTCAGTTGACCTCTAATACCCCAGGCCCTGATATTAATACAAAGTTTGCATCTTTATCTTCAGTTATACAATCTGTTGTTTTAAACGCAATCAGCCTACCTCATTTACCCCTCCCCCTGCTGTTAATCCAAAGTTTGATCCTTTATCTTCAGTTATACAATCTTATGTTTTAAACGCAACCAGCCTACCTCATTTTACCCCTCCCCCTGCGATTAATAAAAAAGTTTGCATGTTTATCTTCAGTTATACAATCTGTTGATTTAAACGCAACCACACTCTTAAAAATTCCGAGTCACGCTTGACCCGGAAAGGAGTCCATTGGGGCCACACTCCATTCCGGGTAAAAAATGACCCAGACTACAGTAAAAAATGACCCGGAATAAGGTCAAATGTGACTCGGAAGCAAGTCTTCATGACCCTATTCCGGGTTATTTTTGACCCGGAATGGAGTGTGGTCTAACGGACTCTCTTCCGGGTCAATCTGGCCCGGAATTTTTCAGAGTGCAGCCTGCCTCTATTAACCGACCCCCTGGCTAATGATCCAAAGTTTGCTTGGATCTTTCCTTCAGTGATAATACAATTTATTGTTGAAAAGGCAAAAAATGGGCAAACTCTACAAAGCATCATACTGATGAATACAAGCTGCATATAAAGACCACTCAAGGGAGACAAGAGCAGTAGTCTTCATAGGCAGGTAGTCTGCATGTGCAGGTTTCTTTGACACCTGGAGGGTGTTTCACAAAGCTCTGCGTAAAGTTACGCATGACTTTAAGAACGACTTAACTATGAATAGTCCAGTGGAATGCCCAAAGTTTTTCCTCTCGTTTAACAAATTGTGACTGTACATTCCGTAATCTCAATTAAATTGTGGGCAAAAACTATACTTCACATTAATAATGTTTTGTTAATAATAGTAGTAATAATTGATAATAATAATAATAATAATAATAATATTAATCTACTTAGGCTAGATATTTCAACTTTAGCCTAAGCGATTAAACATGATTGAAATTCCCATTTGGCTTTCCATATTCAAGTCATTCTTAAAGTCATGCATAACTTTACGCATAGCTTTGTGAA
>CM057153.1:26546350-26560350 GCA_029962745.1 Echinometra lucunter
GCTATGGATTTCGATGTTTCCCATCAGGCCTGACTTTCAAGAAGCCTCTTACCTTAGCGATGCCTCACTGTGCAAAAATTGATGATCATCAATCGATGGGAATGGTGCTACACTTTGGAAATGACGGTACATTTCCAAAGTTTTCTTTTGGAGAAGTGTATACTTTAAGCTTCCTCTAAATCATTGCTTAAAGACATTGGTTAACATTGTTATGATTTTAAAAAATCTAGTTTTGTTACTTGAAAATGGGATAAACATAATGGTTATGGTGTAAAAAATACCAGTCTGAAAGTTTCAAAGTATAATATCCACAGGAAGTATTTTCAAATATCAAAAATGTGAACCAATGTTTGAAAAATGAAACGAGGGTCGGTTGCACAGAATAGACATAAGGAGTGCGCATGCGCGTATGACTCACCTTACCGAACTGTGTGTACTGGCGTATCACGCGGCGGGAGGCACATAACGGCATTTTCAAATTGAAGCAAAGTGGTATTCTTACTGATTGTCTTGTGAGACGAAGGATAATAAAATCGCCGTTTGCGCCTAACCTACACTTTTTCATTCCAAAATATGGTTGGCTTCAGGGTTTTTTGAGTACAAATACAAGTACTCATACACATGTTTCATCTTAGTTTGAGAATTTTTCTTTAAATCAGCTACTCACAAAGTTAGCCAATGCCTTTAATAGATATTGACAATGTGATATTTCCTGTGAAAACACGTACAATAGCATACCTTTTTGTTGTTGTACCGAGAATACACTCCTTCAGTTATTATCAGTGGCGGCACCAAGGGGGGGGGGGGGGGGGGGGGGGCATGGGGGACATTTGCCCCCCCCCCCCCACTCAGAAGCTTTGCCCCCCCTAGTTGCCCCCCCCCCAGAAATTTTGAGGACTGAAAAGAAAAATTATATAGTAAATTGTAAATAAGTAGATGTTGTCATAAGCATCATATTCAAGCAGTAAAGTGCTCTAAAATACCATTTTCCGCTCTTCAAAACTTCGATTGAAAACAAAAAAAGTGGATATTTTTTGCTCGCTCGCTTCGCTCGCTCGTCATATCTTTAAAGTTCTTTTCTAAAATGCGATTAAAAACAGTAAAAGTAGCCATTTTTGGCTCACTCGCTTCGCTCGCTTATCATATTTCAGAATATTAATATGAAGTTGCAATTAAAAACCAAAAAAGTGGTTATTTTGGGCTCGCTCGCTCGTCATATCTATAAAGTTCTCTTCTAAAATGCGATTAAAAACAAGAAAAGTAGCCATTTTTGGCTCGCTCGCTTCGCTCGCTCATCATATTTCAGGATATTTATTCAAAAATGCGATTAAATATCAAAAAAGTGGTTATTTTTTGTTCGCTCGCTTTGCTCGCTCGCAAAATTGATATTAAAATGTGTGTAAGAGGAAAAAAACCTTGCGCTTCACGCTCAATTTCTCCATACACGCAAAAAAAAAAATTGACTGCCGGTGCCCCCCCCCCAACATTTTCTTTTGCCCTCCATTTGCCCCCCCCCCCCCCCCCCACTTTAACAATCCTGGTGCCGCCACTGCTTATTATGAAAGACAAATCAGCCTGAAAGCAGTCAGAAAGCAGTTATTTTATTGGTGGAAATGGTGGAAACGTCCAGATTTTTTTTGTCATAGAAAAAATTTTTATTTCCACAAAATGAAAACATACTAAGTTTTTTCTCGAGTGTAAGGTTTTCATATAACATGTTGCTGTTATACGTTTGTCATGGCACAGAAGAGATGACACGTATTCCTTTAGAGATCAATCAATATGTGATACATAGTGACCGAATCGAGCTTCAACTTCATCATTTTTCCTGCGGCATTGCAACGATGATCTACAAGTGGCTGACAGCGAAGTCTGCCAGCAAAGCCACAAAGCGAATGATGTGCACTGCTTTCATACTATCAACTCCTCCCGGAGATCAAGATTGTCTGATTTTGCACCTGAGGATCTACAATCAGCTTTCTGGCCTTCCCAAGGTTATGTTTGTAATTCAATCCCAGTTGAAATTTCCTTCCCATATAACGAGAAAAAGATATCCTGCGAAATAAAATCATACTCAGTGCAGGAAATATATTTGTTTTTTTTTTTCACTTTTTCTCTTTTTTTTTTGAGGGGGGGGGGGTGTTTGTTTATTTGTTTCTGGACGCAGGTGCTTCACCAAGAAGCCAGGGGCGTACTTCTTCTAAAAACTGTTGTATCTCTTAAATTTGATGATGGCTGCGTTTAAGATCAGGGCTGTGTTTCACAAAGCGTTAAGTTTGACTTAAGGTGCTTTCACACATGATGCGACAGTGTGGTAACACGCTGTGTCACCACACTTTTTTGTGTACAAGCCTTTGGGGTATAGGGCGACAAAAAATGTCGCCGAGGCAGGACACACTTTTTTTTGCTGCCTAGATACACAAAAAATGTGAACCAATCAAATTTCTAAAAAGTTAGCGCAAAAATTGTTGCCATGAGATTGTTTTCGCAAGTTTTGACAATATGCTCTCTTATTGAGAGTTGACGCGTTAATGCGCGTTCATTAGCATATGTGGTGACACAAAGTCCCACCATGTGTGAATACGAAACAGTGTAGCGCCACAGTGTGTTACCACACTGCCGCATCATGTGTGAAAGCACCTTTAGAGTCGTGCTTAAGCTCATGTGCGCATCCGGTATTTAACGCTTAATCTCATTGATAGACTTCCCACTAGTGCGCGTCCCCTGAGCATGATCTGACCAATGAGAAGATGTGTAATATACAGAACGCAACTAGGAATTTAAAATCGATTTTTATTCAAACTTAACTCTTTGTGAAACACCTCCAGAACAAATTTTATCGCTTTCTTCCTTGTCTTACTGTCATTAAGGAAGCGCAATGCAATTATAAAAACCTTGATTATTTTTTAGGGTCTAAAATGTCCTGCAATATTCGGATATTAGAATTTTGAAAATATTTAAACATTTCTCCCAAGAAACAAATCTCATTTTAAGCAGGTAGAAAATATCAACAAAAACCATGAAAACTTTTTAAAAAGTTGTGAATACAAAAACGTCTACACAAACTGGAATATTTAATCTAATCTATAAATCATTCTGTTTTCAATAAAGGAAATCTATGAAGAAGAACGATCAATGGGCTACGTTAAGGTTTCTCCCGAAGAAGAGCTGCTCGTGAAAAAGGATTCCACTGACATGATTGTTACCTGTGAGCTAGAGAAATTGTCCGGTTCAACACGCATAATGGTAAATAAGTTTATGAGCACAAAAGCCTATCCATATTGTCAACAAAGGACATAGTAACCCTAAATTAGCCATGTTTTTTACTAATCTGTGCTAAAATTTTATGAAAAGGAATTTCAACTGATTTGAGTAGGTATGGGTATCAACATTTACCCCCAAAAAGTTAGGTGGGCTAGGGGGTGGGGAAAGTGTCTTTTCTAGGGGTCAAATGTCATTGACCTTTGTGAAAATGCGAAAGAAATGGATCTCAAGTTAAAAAAAAAAATATGGTACGTGGATGATCTTGGTGTCAAAATGTGCATTACTGCTAGAAAAGAGCACGCAAAATAAAATTTTATCCCAAGAACCAAGTCGTGACCTCCACAATGAGGTCAAAGGTCACTGACGTTTGATGAAAAGGTGAAAAAGTGTATCTTAAAAAAAAAAATATGTTACGTGGATGATCTTTGTGTCAAAATACTCAGAAGTGTCGGAAAAGGGCACACAAATATAATCTATCCCAAAGAATAAGTCGTGACCTCCAAAATGTGGTCAAAGGTCACTGACGTTTGCTGAAAAGGTGAAAAATTGTATCTTAGGGGAAAATATGTTACGTGGATGATCTTTGTGTCAAAATACTCAGAAGTGTCGGAAAAGGGCACACAAATATAATCTATCCCAAAGAATAAGACGTGACCTCCAAAATGAGGTCAAATGTCATTGACCTTTGCTAAAAAGATGCAAAAATGTATCTCGGGTAACAAAATATGGTACGTGGATGATCTTAGTATCAAAATGCACAGAACTGTTAGAAAAAGTCACACAAAATATAATTTTACCCCAAGGGGTAAGTTTTGACCTTCAAAATGAGGCCAAATTTTAAAAAACATTAATATCCCTTAAGTTCATATTGTGTTTACCATATTTTAACCAATCTGCGGAAGAAATTAAAGCAGACCATTTAAGCTTACTTTGAACACATAGAGATATATAATGTGTAGATCAATATTTAGGTATAGGGGTCTCAAACTACTTTTCTGAGCAGTTTGGGGTCAAAGGTCATTGACATTTTCTTTAACATACCGTACAATTTTGGCCTATCGGGGTCGCAAGATAAAGCTATGGTCGATCTTTTTGCCAACTGCGCATAATTGCATCGTAATGACACAATTCTATTCAATCTGATGATCACAACTAAATTTTGACCTTTAGATGAGGGTAAAGATCAAAAGTACCCTCTGTATCATTTTAAAAACTATTGGTTATGGTTAGTTTATTTCTTATTCACCACTAGCCAATTTTGGTATCTTTTCTCTCTCCACCATTAGAGCATTGTCCACACACAATACGCTCCGCATGCTGTAAAATATGTCATGCCAGACATGATGCAACTGCAGACACTGCTTATCTCCTTTTTTAGAGTTACATTTTTTTTAAAGTCTGATGAGGTTTTGGCAAGTGATATTGATTGATAGCATCTTTGGTCTGAGTTTATCGTGTTGTTTTATATGCTGAATTCGGTGTGAGGATTGAAGCCCTAAGTCCCATCCTCTTCTGACGGCTAAAATGATTGCTTTATTAAGATTCCGCCATACCTAACAGAGTATGGACAACTTTTCTGAACATATACCAGATGAAGCTGTCTTTTACTGGTCCAGTGGATGGATAGAATAAAGGAATTTTCATCCGAATTTCATGGGGTTTAAGCACCAGAAGTTTAGACGGACCAGCATTGATATCTTCCACTTAGTTCCTATGTGTCATCAATGCAGATCCAAACAAATTGCAGACGATACCATCATGAGAGCTATCAAAGAAACCCACACATTCCCAGCAATAGTAATTTTTTATCTGCTTCTGTTCATCAAAGATCTAGAATTGTGAAAGGGCAGAAGTTAACAGTTCTTGTTCCACCTTGGTTTCATCAGTTACATCGCACCTGACACTTCCTGAAAAGTCCCTCTTTGGTCAAAGAAATCAGGAGTGGAAAAGAAAACTACACAAGTCTGCATCAGGCAATGAAGCAGTTCCAGGAACTTTCAGAACGGCAGAAATTCTACTCCTTGACAGTTCTAGATGCGAACAGAGGCAGATCAAAACCCACATATTGCTGAGAATGTGTGGGTTGCCATGATAGCTCTAATGATGGTGGTGTATATCGTCTGCAATTCGTTTGAATTTGCACTGATGAAACTCAATGGAAGATTTCAGTGCTAGTCCGAAGTACTTATGGTATATCAATCCCATGAAGGTTGAATGAACCGTTCTTCCTTCTACCAACCCATGTACAAGTTAAAGACAGCTTAATCTGCTTGAATGAATCTTTCTGGTATATGTTCTGTAGAATTTTTTTTTCGTATAATTTAATGGGTATGGAGGAATCTTAATACAGCCATCACCGAAGCCATCTGAAGAGGGTGGAAGTTAAGGCTTCCTCACAGCTATTTCGACATACCACAAAACAACAGGATAAACTGATGCCATAAATCCTACTGATCAATATCGCTCGCCCAAACCTCATGAACTTCTTCAAAGAAATTGCTGTAACTCTCAGAAAGGAGATAAGCAGTGTTGAACATTGCAATGAACGAAGTCTAGCATGGCATACAGTGCATATGTTGCAGCATATCTAGTGCGTCTTGGACTATGTTCCAACGGTGGAGAGAGAAATGATGCGAAAGAACTGGCTAATGAAGAATAATAAACTAAACACAACAAACAAGTAACTCCCTCCTAATTCAAAATAACGAAAAAGTTTTGAGCAAAATAATTTGGCAGGAGTGTTTCTACACTTATTGACTAATTTATGTGTGAAAATGAGAATGGTCCATCATGTCATGCATGAGTGAGCAAACAAAGGCAAAAATGTCACTTTTCAAAAGTCACAAGAGTCATTTGGGGCTCTGTGAAACAAACCTTTGGCGAATTTGAATTCTTCCATTGTTTGACCAAGTCATGCCTATCCCTGACACTTTTCATGTTTATCACAGTTGGGTGAACACAGATTTGTGAGAAAAATGATGTTCAGCATTCCTAAATCTGCAAAATCCATTCAGTTTGTGGAAAAAAATTGGCATCAACCAACATGAGTCAGCACATTACGTGAAAATACCAGGTAGTCGTTTTTCCGGCATTAAACAGTAAATTTTCAGCATTTCTTGCTTCATCGTTAGCAATTTTATCACTCAACCATGGTACAACCTCGAAAAACATCAACAGCACTTAAACAAGTACCAGAAAAATCTTGTTTCACAAACTCCCAAAATGACTATTGTAACTTTTGAAAATTGACATTTTTGCCCTTAATGTCTGCTCACTCATGCATGACTCGACAGATCAATCTCATTTTCAAACAGAAGTTAGTCAGTAGATGTAGGAACACTCCTGCCAAGTTATTTCCCGAAAAATATCTTTGTTAAAAAAGTTATGCTATTTTCAAATAGGGGGAGTTACTGTTTTTTTTTTGTGTGTGTGTGTGTTTATAACCAAAGGTCTTTCATAAAGAGAGTATACTTTTGACCTCTTTTGTAGAGGTCAAGATTTGGTTATGTGCAGTTGGCAGAAAGATCCTTCAGAATGTAAACTTGTCACCGAAATAGGCCTTAATATGGTACCTTAAGGAAAGGTCAATGACCTTTGACCCCAAGCTGCCAAGAAAAGTACATATCCACCTCTTGATACCTAAAAATTGATCTAAATTTTTTATCTACACATGTGCACAAAATAACCTTAAATGGTCTGCTTTTACTTTCTTTTGCAGACTGGTAGATATTACAAGATTGTAAAGGATATTAAAACTTTGACCTTATTTTGGAGGTCACGACTAGGTCTTTGGGGGAAAATGATACTTTGTGTGCCCTTTTCTAACAATTCTGTGTATTTTGACACTAAGATCATCCACGTACCATATTTTTTTTTACCTAAGATAGAATATTTTACCTATTCGGCAAAGATCAATGAACTTTGACCTCATTTTGGAGGTCAAAACTTGGTCCTTAGTGTGAAATTTAATTTTGTGAGCTCTTTTCTAGCAATTCTGCTAATTTTGGCCCAAGAACATCCACGTACCATATTTTTTTACCCGAGATGGAATTTTTCAGGTTTTCAGCAAAGGTCAATGACACTTGACCTCATTTTGGAGGTCAAAGCTTGGTCCTTGGGGTAAAAATGATACTTTGTGTGCCCTTTTCTAACATTTCTGTATATTTTGACACCAAGATCATACACGTACCATTTTTTTTTTTACCTGAGATACAATATTTTACCTTTTCAGCAAAGGTCATTGATATTTGACCTCATTTTGGAGGTCACAACTTGGTTCTTTGGGTAAAATTTTATTGTGCGTGCTCTCTTCTGGCAGTTATGCACATTTTGACAGGAAGATCATCCACGTACCATATTTTTTTTACTTCAGATACAGGTTTTTCATATTTTCACAAAGGTGAATGACCTTTGACCCCTAGAAAAACACTTTCCCCACCCCGTATCCCACCTAACTTTTTTTTTTTTTTTTTTTTTTTTTTTTGGGGGGGGGGTAAATGTTGATACCCATACCTACTCATATCATTTGAAATTCTTTTTCATGAATTTTTTTTCACAGATGGACCCTAACTTAGGGATACTAGCATGGGTTTATGATTTATCTCCTGCTGTAAATTTTCCCAGGAACATGGTTTTTGTTATCTGGAATCGTATTTTTTAAAAATGTGAAAAACAAATTTACACTAGCAACTTAGCAAACATTTTTTTTTGTTTTGTTTTGTTTTGTTTTTGTTTTTGTTGTTTTTGTTTTTTTTTTTTTTTTGGGGGGGGGGGGTTCTTAGTAGAACTATACATACGCCTGGATAGTCAGGAATGGAGATGATAAAGTTGTATTAAGCACGTTTGCGCGTTAATGATCACGTAGACGCGCGGTCCATTGCAATCGAAATCTAAAGTTTTCAATATGCAGGTGACCGTCCAACCCGAAAACCCACAAAACCAATCTCCAACACCAACGGTGAGTTTTTGCTGATTTTTTTTTCACACGTCACACGTTGGTATCAATATGCCTATAGCATTTTCATTTATTTGATGTACGATAAAAGAGCAATGTAGATAAAATGCCTTGCTCAAGGGCCTATTGCCGTGCCGGGGATGGAATCTTCGATCCTCGCGTCTCCTTAAACCACTGGACCACAGCACCTCCTGTCTCGGAAAACCTTAAGGTACAGTCACAAAGGTTCGTACGAACGATGCGTTCTTACGAATATCCCTGTTCGTACGAATTCTGAAGTTCGTAGAGATTCGTAGGTGAGGCATAGTTTCTTAGGGCTTCTTCACGAAGTTCGTACGGACGCCGTTTAATTCGCAAGAATTAATTAAAGCCTTGAGAAAAGAAGTGATCTTCGGTTGGTTGTACGTGGAACTAGAACTCGTACGTAAGAATGCCTTGAGTTCTCCTTATGTCAGACTTACGGCTGTCTTACGATTTTTGTTGCGAGATGGTCGTACGTACAACTCACGGCACTCTGAAGTCATTCGTAAGGAGATCTTACGAAGTTTTGTATATTTTGTCGGAACAGAGTGGGGATTTGAACATCGCGCGTTTGGCTTTATACCTCATTAAACTCGACAGTTGCACAATTTGTGTACGTACTCCTCACGATCACCTTACGGAGGCCTTACGAACGCCGGGAGTCGTTCGTACGAATCTTCGTTCTTAATGTTTTATTACGAACGCCGTTAGAGTCCTCAATGAACAACTCATGGCTTTCTCACGATCATCATAAGAATTTGAGTTTTCTAGAATTGTCTCTCGACCCTACGGAAAAGGAAAGAAACGTGAGAAAAGCCTGGAAGCACTCGTTTGTTTTGCTCGATTTTTAAGTATCTACCCCACCCCCGAAAAATGCCGGTTATTTTAATAATTGCTGTACTTATGAAAGGACTTTGGTTTGCATCTTGTGTCTCCAGCTAGAATGGTATACTATTATTTATAGAATTTTAGTAATATACCTGTGAGGAATCGAAGGGGAAGTTGACCTTAAAGAGATAAGAATTTCAGGAGATAACGGCCTGTGACCAATAGCCTATTCCCACTATGAGAACGGAAGAGATGTCGATGATTTTTGTACATTACTCAAACTCAACGAATCAAAAACTAAATAAATTGTATTTGAGTTCAGAAAACGGGTAAATGCTGATATTATACCAATCACAATGCATGACACCATTATTGAAATTGTTTCAAAGTATAAGTATCTTGGCATAGTGATAGATAAAAGATTATGTTGGGATGATCAAGCCAAAGATGTTAATGCTAGGGGCTTAATGAGGCTTCACTTTTTGAGGAAGCTTAGGTCTTTTCAAGTAGACAGATGCTATCTTAAACTCTTCTACTCGGCAGTGGTAGAACAGTATGAGAAAAAGTGACCAAATGAAAACTCAGAGGATACTGAATCAAGCAGGAAGAATACTTGGGGGAAAAGATAGATTTTGATGAGATCTGTACCGAACGAATTCTGAAGAAGGTGGAGAATGTCATGAAAGGCCCTCAACATCCGTTTTATCAATTTTGTTGTTGGTTACGATCTGGAAAACGATTACGGTGTGCAAAATGTAGGACAAATCGCTATCTGAACTCTTTCCTTCCATTTTCCATACGGGTCTTTACTCAAACCCAATGAATTTTAATTTTCGCAGTTTGATAGCTATGAGTTAGGTTTAGGGGATTTCGCATATCCACTTCGGGGCCGGTACGGTGAGTAAAAGCAGATATTTTGGTTAATTTCGTACGGTGCCCGGTCGGCTCCCTTAGGGTTCCCACGGACACCGGTATCTTTTCACAAACCGTACGGACACCGCGGTGTTGGGCTGGCTGCTCCCAATTCTTCCGGCGTTTTAAACTGACCGTTAAGCCGTAGAAAGCCCGTGGAAGGCCGCTGGTGGAACCCTAGGGGTCCCTTGCGGGCTCCTGCCGGTTACCGGGCTGCTCCGCACGATTTTTTTTTTCTGCCAGATATCATGGAAAAAAAAACTTGGCAGGTGCCTTGCGGTGCTCAAGGATGCCGAACGGCTATTTTACGGCCCCCTAATGGGCCCCTCAGTGGTGCCGGTGTGATAGTCAATGTGTTCCGGGTTCCGCAGGAACGATATGGCTAGTCGATTCGTTCCCCGGAACCAAACGACTAGTTGATTCGTTCAAGCGGAACCAGACGTCTGATACTAATTTTGGCCGATACGTTACGAAAGCCGCCGTTTGGTTCCGACATTAGCTAAGAGTTTCGGGATACATTTCAGAGGCCACGGAACGTTATTAGAGGGAGAGAAGAGCTCACACCCAAACAGGCGAAATTCAGATCCTGCAGATAGGGCCCTAGCGGAGGTTCAGGCGCGGCACCCGCTCCCCCTCCCCGAACGCTTGGTTTTTTCTGATTTCGAAAGTCTATTTCTAAATTTACAATTGTTTATAATTTTTAAAACCTAATAAAGTTTTATTTTTGGCCGAAAGTGTGGCGGGGCCCCGCCAGCCCCCCCCCCCCCCTCCGCTTCCGCTACCCCTGAATTTTGATTATTGATATTATCAAGAGTATTATTACACATTGTCATTGACAGACGGTCTCTCAAGTCTTTGTAAATGCAGTTTATATTGAATAGGTTTAAATAACATTCATTAAAAGTTCTGGTAAATCTATATGTTCCGATTAATCTGATAGTGTCTGTAAAGGAGTTAACAAAATATTTATATTTTTGTTTTGAGAAGTCTTATTCTCAATAAGTTATCCTAAAGCATATGCACTGTGAAAAAATATGGGCAAATGCTTTGTCCAGCGTTTGGCTTATAGTCAAACCCAACGAATTGTTAAATAATGTTTTGCCCAAGGTTATGCATTTCCCCAACATATTGGCTTTTGCCTCTGAGTAGCTTAAAAGGCTTTCTATATTGCTCGGTTGTTGGTCAATTCTTTTTACTCAACATTTTTTTTCTCATTTTATTTTTACCAACATCAATTTATCCATTTTTCTCACATCCCAGCAAACACATAACGTTTTAGAACGTTTCCTCAAAGTTTTTTTTTTTTTTTTAGGTTCCGTACGTCTTCGTCTAAAACGGACGTTTTTAAAACGTACATATAACGTCAAAGTTTGGACTTAGCATTTACCACAAAGCACAGTTTTTTGGGAAAACGTTTTTAAAACGTCAGTGGACGTTACAAAATGAAACGTCCTTTACAAAACATTTGTAAAACGTTATCGGACGTAACAAAATTAAACGTCCGCTACCTAACGTGTACAGAACATTTTATCCTTTTTGGTTGAACGTTTATTACACGTGTTCAAAACGTCCAATTCCAAATCATGATGAATGAGCAAATAAAAACACTCTTCTTCAACAAATGTAGAATCGTTACCAAATTCCTTTTTTCCGATGTCCAAATGAACAAATAAACACATTCTTCTACGAAAGAATCAGTCGGTTGATATCATAAATGAAATATATATTGTGGTTGCAAAATAATATCTAGCATCATAGAAAATAATAGTACCCTCTAATAAAATTCTCCCTGAAAAACAGTGGTGTAATTCTTCAAAATAATTTGAGGGGGCAGAACATGACATATGAAGCACATTTCTGAAACGTTGCCAGCTAGCGAGGAGAGCAATACAAAAATCGACTTGTTTAATGAAAATGTTATTTCGTCATGCAAAGATCAGGACATAATATCCGGGAGGTAATGTAATTTGTTCCCCTTCCCTATTTTTTTTTATTTATTTATTTTTTAGGGGGGTATTGCCCCCAAGCCCCATGACAGTATGCCGGTGCTGAAAAAATAATAGCACCTAACATACTTTTTTTTTCATTTTACACTTTGAAATTACAGTTATTATATCTTGTGTATAATAATTAATGTCTATGCTATATTAATGTTGAATTATCTATGAACAGATGTGGTGATTTCTAATGAATTACATGTAACTTTTAAAAGGAGCTAACAATTATATTTGACAATTACAGTGGCATACTCCATGTGACACTTAATTTTTTTTTTCAAATTAGGACAAAATATCATTTGAAAAAATCTTTGAAAATACAAACCAACAACCTTAACAACATAAGGCTCATGCTATTTGTCATGATCCCTTCCTGTCAGAGCCCAAATGATAATCGTTTGTTTGTTGTTGTTGTTGTAGTTTATTTTTTGTTTTGATTTGTTCAGTTTTTAGAAATTTCATTGAAATGTTTGTGCCTACTAGCGGAAGGGTGGAAAACACAAGTTCAAATCATTAATGCAAACTAAGCAGCATTAATCCCGGGCATTAATCTGCAAAATATACTTAGCGTACTCAGATGAACCTCAAAAGAAAACAACAGAATTACCTAAAGGGATTAGTTACAAAATTGCCCATAGTCTCTGCGCAGAAAGTCATGAAGAAAAAAAACTCTGGAAATGTCCTTTGTGTGACACTTTGATTGTTATCTTCTTTTTTTTTTTTTATAAATGACGGTTTTCGGCCCTTCGATCTAAGTAACGCACTAATCTTTACATAAAGATATTTTCTGAAAGTATTAAAGAACTCAAAATCCTTGAATTGTGTCCTAATAATTTCATCATCTCATCTCATTTCAGTCCACATCATCATCATCATCCTTTTCTCACACTCTGCCTGTATGTTTCCAGCCACAGCGTAGCACCCCAATTAACTGCCCGAAAGCCTTCACTCCGTGCTGCCTAATTTGCATAAGGTAAACAATTTGTTTACGTAAAACCGCTACGGAGGAGTCTTGGCTAAACTGCAAAATCTCGCCTTAAAAACCACCAAATGAAATTAATCAAACTTCAGATTAAAGTATGAGAGTTGTTCTAACGCATCATGATAATTATTTGTAGCAGAATCATGTTTTATTACATGAAAAAGTAGTGAAATGAGATGCCTCTTTTTTTCTTATTTTTTTTAGTCAGCAAATGTTACGTTATTTTTCATATTTTCCGTTATTGCCCAAGATCGAGGCTTGCACATATGAACAATCAAAGTATATCAAAAGTCTCCTCCGAATATCTTTTCAAAATTTACTGTCGGACGGTTATGTCGGGAAAAAACCCAAGTCATTTAGTCCCACGTAAATGTAGTCCCACGTACTCCGGTTCATGCACGGCCTTCGAAGCTTCGCATTGTATACTGCGCAGTGTGACTGTGCGAAGCTAACTGAACTATCTGTGGCGCGAACCGTACGAGACCCGTGCACTTCTAGATGAAATAAATGGTTCAGAAAACATAGAACAAAGCATAACACGGTAAACAGGTGATAAAATTTTTTACAGAAAGGAAACTGAAAGAAAATTACGTGCATTCAATTATTTTGGCCTCGCATAAACAGCGAATTAATCGAAGGGTTGCTGCTTGCTGGGGGCTGCAGCAGTGCTGCGCTGGTCGTCGATATACACACTCAACGGCAACGTGCATGCAGTGTGCGCTGGTGATATGCATGACGTGAAGCGATCGAATTAGCCCGTTCATAGAAAAAGTCGGAAAAGCTCATGCGCAGTAGTGACAGTTTAACAGTCGTTTTATGTTAAAACCTTGACTTTGAAGGCAGATTTACAGAAAACTACTCATAGCGCAAACATGAAAATACACGGAAAATTAGCCAGGACTCTGAAGTCTAGTAACATGTCAATTGTTTGCATATTAATGATCTCCTAGGGTTGTGCCGGGAAAAAATAAACACCTCTGAAAAATACTTGCATTTCAAAAAATACCCAACCGTTTTCAGAGAAAGTGAAAATGAAGAATAA
>CM057153.1:26560850-26573923 GCA_029962745.1 Echinometra lucunter
ATTTGCACGGTATCCCTGTCCATGTGTATATTACAGAGCAAATGGGCAAAAAGGGGCAGAAAATTACCGTTAGTTTGGATGACTCTATCCTTTGATAGAAAAGTCAGAAAATGCTGAAATTTAACCATGTGTAATCTGATACACTATTCTTATCAAATATGTGAAGAAGAAAAAAATCCAGAGGGGAAAAAAAAAAAAAAAAAAAAAAAACCCTGAAGCTCGAAATAGAAAATTTCTGTGGACACCCTACTTGTGGCGAATTGATGTCAAATACTGTTAGAGTTTTAATTGGTAAAATATTGGTCTGGTGTTAGATAAATATTGTGAACCGGCACAATGTGAAGGGCTTTCTTTTGCAATAAGTCAGTAGAGCTGATTTTTTTTTTCATTTTATTTTTATGTTACTGGTGGCCCATACTAAATTGCAATATGTTATATACGGTAATATCAATGACTTATACGGCATAATGAGCATTTTACCGGGGATATATTCCTTTACCTTATACAGCATTCCAACATTCCTAGAAATAGAAGTAGTTATATGACGTATATGTGCGTTCCAAATTAAATTTTCATCGATAATACACCCCCAAATTTGGGTTGTTGCTTTCTTTCGAGAGGTACATTATCTATAAGTATGTTGCAAGGAAAGTCATTAACATGAGAATGAACGTGTTTGAAATAAATGCAATGAGTTTTTATTGATATTAAGGGACAATTTATTGCATTTAAACCACAAAGATAAATTTGGTAACTCATTAAGTGTATTTACTAGGGTATTCAAGCTTTTATTTGGGCAGAAGATGTTAGTGTAATCTGCAAATAATATGAAGGATAAGATAAACGTTGTATTAGTTAAATCATTAACATATATTAAAAGAAAAGAAAATCAATAGCGGACCTAATATTGATCTTTGTGGATCATCGCAATTGATTGGTAGAAAATTTGAAGAATCATCATTATACACTACATATTGTTGTCTGTTGGATAAATAACTCCTAAACCATGAGAGAGCAACTCCACGAATTCCACTTGAGTAAAAATCTATCAAAAGCTTTTGATAAGTCCATGAATCCTCCTAGTACATGCTCCTTACTGGCCGTGGCATTTGTTATTTAATCATATAATTGTACTAGAGCTAGGTCGGTTGAATGACTTTTTCTGAAACCATACTGATTTAAATTTAAGAAATTGAATGTATCCAAAAACTTGTATAGCCTTGTGTAAATAATCTCTAATGGGAAGGCTACCTCAACTATCTCACTAAATGTAGCAGCAACTGCCTATTTACATAAGATGTATGGGTGGCCGGACCCCACAGAACACTTCCCAGTTAAGAAAATGCAAGAGGGAAAAGCGAGACAGAAATAACAAAGACGCCAGGAGACCTATCACTTGGAAATTATCGGGCAAGCTAATAACAACCTAAACCGGATATGCTTCTCCAAATACGAGTCAATAATGTTCCAGGTGGCATTTTGGTTGGCTTTCTTTGGCTTCTTGGGGTTGGAGAGTTTAAGGTTCAAAGGCAGTGTGATGATAGGAGAAACCCTGATAGCAGACGTACGTCTTTAAGACGTCATAAAATGGTCTCAAACTGGTCCACACGTCATACGTCGTATAGAAGACTATTTTGCGACGGCAATATAACGTCTTTTTTATGACCAATATTTCCCCACTTTTTGTTTGACCATAATAATGATGTATATTTTACGTCGACTATTTACCACTTTATTACGTCTTCTCTAAGACCAGAATAAGACGGGGTTTTTACGTCAATTATTTCCCACTTTTTAACAGCTTTTTAAAGGCCACAATATGACGTGTTCTTTACGTTATTTTTTACATCCATTATAGGTCTATTGCTAGGCCCTACCAATTTCTTATGGCTTGTCCAATAATTATAATCAAAAATAAAAATCATTATCAATATCATCAGTAGGCCTAATTAATTAATAGGCCTAGTATTAATTAATCAATATCATTAATTATCAATATTATTGCTATTGATAATTATCATTATCAATAACAATAACCATTATAAACTTCTTGCATTTTTAAGACATGATATTAATTCAAAGGAAAAATTTTTAATTTGTACCCCGAAATAAGGTAAGCGTTCCATGAAGAGTTTTGTCAATGATTTTTTATTGACAACTGTTATAAGCTACTAAAAATCCTTGCATCTGATTGGCTGAGAGGAAAGTAGTAGGTGAAAATCACTGACGTGACTCTTCATGGAACACTCCATCATCTCATTTATCATGCTGTGCACGTGTGGCTGTGGTAGCACTCGACGCGAGTCGGGTTATCAACAACTCAGACAAGGGGACAACTCGGCCCTACTGTGAATACGCTGACCGAATTGTCCTACCATGACTGAAAATTTCATGAAGTTTTTAGGGTTAGATTTAGGGTAGGGTTTCGAATTAGGGTTCAGGTTAAAGTTGGTGATAGAGAATGCCGGGAGCCCGGGACAACAGTCAGCCCCAAGACCGAGTTACCCCGGATCATGGCCCCGGCCCGAATCCTGATTTGGTCGAGGCGCTGCTAGCATGCAGTATGCATTAAGAATGCCTCGTGTAAGCCATCATGTTGCATGTATACCGTATGCGTAGACCTATTTCCATCAGTTTTATTGTCAGTGTTTGTACACGTACGGTCGGATGAATCAGACGTTGGACAGATGACTGGATTTCTGGCTTACGACAGGTATGAATGCACTTTTTCTGTAGATAATTATGGGTATAATCGTGATCCAAGTCCCCCTCATTCACCTTGCACAGTTAATGCGGCAGCCCGAACGCTTGCACATACCATGCATAGAGTCTAGACACAGTAGCCGATACGGTTTATTGTAACTTACATAGCCTGGCTAGCCGCTAGGACTTCCTTCCACCTCATCACCCTCACACGTGTGTGTGTTCATAACACTGAATGAGAGACTGAGAGGGGACTTATATCACGATTAGGCCTACCTAACTCAGTTCTATCCAGTGGCGGTACCAGGATTGTTAAAGTGGGGGGGGGGGGGGGCAAATGGAGGGCAAAATAAAATGTTGGGGGCAGGGCCAGGGGTAGTCAATTTTTGTTTGCGTTTATGGAAAAATCGAGCATGAAGCGCGAGTTTTAGTCGCTGGCGTAAATCCACTTTGAGGAGTGGGGGGGGGGATAATTGAATTTTTGGACTATTTTTTTTCCTCTTACATTTTAAGAATATCAATTTTGTGAGCGAGCAAAGCGAGCTTTTTATTTTTAATCGTATTTTCAAATAAATATTCTAAAATATGACGGGCGAGCGAAGCGAGCAAGCCAAAAATGACTACTTTTCTTGTTTTTAATCGCATTTTAGAAAAGAAATTTTAAAATATGAGCGAGCGAAGCAAGCGAGCCAAAAATAACCATTTTTTTGGTTTTCAATAGAAGTTCTGAAGAGCGGAAAATGGTATTTTAGAGCACTTCAAAGCTTGAATATGATGCTTATGACAACATCTACTTATTTACAAATTACTGTATAATTTTTCTTTTCAGTCCTCAAAATTTCTGAGGGGAGCAACTGGGGGGGGGGGGGGGGAAATGCCCCCATGCCCACCCTTGGTGCCGCCACTGATTCTATCACCTACTGTCTATTCACAGACACAGCGCTATCGTGAAGTGATAGCGCTGTGATCTGAGTAGTACTAGTAGATCTAACTGTTACACATGACATGGTACAACTACATCTCAATCGGGCATAGGAAGCAAATGGTTAACCCGCTGCAAAAATCGCGATGATGATTAAGCTGAATTCTCTCAGCTGCAAAAGTGACATTGTAGAATTGAAAGTTTGGTTGATGTTTTGGCATTATCGTGAAATAAGTCACCAGCCGTTTCACTGCTGTTTATTTCGTCAGTGGTGGTCACAGCTGGTGACTTCTTTCCACTTTCATAACTCTACTAACAGACGTCTAGACTTTTGAGCGCACATGCGAGAAGAGAAGTGACTTATTTCACATCAAGGCCGATGTTTTTTTCCACTTCTTTATTTTGATAACTTAGAGCTTACCCATATTTTTTAAAAAAATGGGAGTGGAAAGAAGTCACCAGCACTGATGAAATAAATGACAGTGAATGGGCTGGTGAAGTATTTCACGATAATGCCGATTTATCACTTTGTCTGCACATGGGTATTTTGTTCTCTCCGCCAAAGGTCAACCGGAAGTTCGAGATCTCGCATATACAGTCTAGATCTATATAGATCTGTGCAATGCAAGCGCCGATTACTTTCCCGTATTCCGAATGGGTTCGCCAAAATTTTGTGTGTGTCCTTGTCTGACGCCACTGGTTAGATCATGATTGAAATGATCTGAGGTCAGCCAAATCGCCGGGGGGGGGGGGGGGGGGTAGGAGGGCACACAGTATATAATGCTTGATGGGTATTTTGGAGAAGACCCTCATTTTTACACTCAAATTTCCGTTCAACCAAAATATAGCATTTTCTTCCTATTGACAAAATGAACAAAGAAAACCGTTCTAAAGCATACCATTTTCTTCTTATCGAGAAAAAACAAGAAAGTAATCCATTTCAAATTTTCGTTTTGCTGTTCCGTTTCGCATTAATCCGTTACAGTGGGCTTCATTTCGGTGAAAATTGGCGAAGGCGAACTGTTCCAAAGACCCTGTTTTCACAAACATTTGTAGTTCCGAAACCTGTTCCAAAGACCCTCCTTTCCCCAATAAGCCCGCTCCAAAGCCCCCATTGTTGTGTCTTTTGTGATGTTATTGCACAGCTACGCGCATGCACAAACATTGTTCACATTTCAAAAAAAAAAAAAAAAAAAAAAAAGGCTGTACATATGATCCATATGATTTAATGAAGTTGTTGTTAGACCCCAGTCAACGATGCTTTAGAGCCTAACGTATTGGACTGTATTGAACATGAAAGTTTGCCATTGCAACAAAGTGACATTGTTAACGTACAATATTTCATTCTGTTTCAGCAGAAACTTTTTGTGTAGAAACAGAGGAGGTGAAGTCAGAGTTAAGGGAGAATAGAAAGTTGCTGAGAGCCATTCTAGAGAGGCTGGAATACAATGGTGCATTGGAAGATGCTCAAGTACATCGTATGGCTCCCTGACAACAAGCCAGCTCTTCCTTTCAATATTAAAGCAAGAGCACTTAGAAGAGTTGGACAGAATCCTTCAGCATATTCCTGAGAAGAGAAAACAGTTAGTATCATGTTTTAATGAAATTTAAATAGAAAAATCAGTCAAACTAATAACCCAGTTTTATTTCTGGAAAAAGAAAAGGGCATAGTTCCTCGCCCAAATACCTTCATGTACATAGTGCAGAACCATCGTTCATGCGCTCTGACCAGTGCAAAATGCAAAGTGCAATATCTCACCCTTGTGCACAAACCTGCATGTTTTGTTTTGCAAACTTTCCTGGTGCAGCAAATGATTATGAAGTATTAAGTATGAAAAAGGCTCCTTTTTCTGATTAGAAGTTGAGAATATGTATTGTTCATGAGATAGTCCCCGTAGATAGGGCACCCTAACAAAGAATTGAGATAGTGAGAAAGTAGTAAATAAACAGTTAAATTGCACAAAGAAAGTGAAGGAATGTTGGTAACAATTTGATATAAACAACAGCTGAAATACTGGTATCCCAAAGTATGTTACCTAGAAGGAATGTTCATTCTTTTAGTGAATCATAAGTAAAAGTAATATGTGCCTTAATGTATTTATGAAACCAAATTAGAGGGCTCTAAAAATTAAGTAATTTTTGCTGTATTTCTACTTCCATTCATAATAAACGATGTGAATGTCATCTTGAAAGCACTAATGACTGGTCCCTTTCACATGACAGTGCAACAAACTTTGATTCCTTGCTTTCTCTCATACACATAGGTGAGTCACTTCAGGAGGATGTGCAGACACTGTGGAGGGAGTAACCTACAAAGAGGAGCTTTTCTTCTTTAAAGTTCATTTCTGATAGGTAAGGATCCTTTTCTTACTGAGATACGACTACTGAGTGTGTTCTTTCTATAGGCTTCTTAATGTTAGCAGTTTGCTCATCTTGACCTCACGCCACATTTCTTTTAATTATTCTTTTAGATAAAAGTAAGTTGATGGATGTCCTGTAGACCTGTCAGTATTCTATTACAAGGATTATAATACATGTGAAATCGATAAAGCTCAATCATATTAGGTACTTTATGAATTGAAATTGCATGTATAATTACATGGATGTGGATATGTCGTTTTCAAGGTAAAATGTGTTCTAGCCAATATGAGTAAAGTTTCAATTACTAGTACATGCTCTTATAAATATAAATATATATGATATATAATATCATATATATATATATATATATATACATATATAAATGGAGAATAATATTATTATTATACCCATTAAACATTATTGTTCTGACAGATGCAGTGATCGAGGGCGAGTGCCTCTTGCACATCCGTTAAAGATGTTGAGGGGTCATCAAATACGTGTACGTACCAACGGATGTCACAGAAAGGATACAGGGATACAGGGAGAGGAAATGATCTCAAAGATTTAGAGGTCAAAGGTCATAGAATTTTTTATGTAGATAGAAATGGTTCATTGTTGCAATAATTCAACCATTTGACGGATAAACTTGGCTTATGTACATGTATGCATATGGTTGGGACAATGATCTAATTACATTTTGGGGTCTCAAGGTTAAAGTTGAAAGGTCATAGAGGTCTTTATGTAAATAGAAATGGTTTGTTCTCACAATAACTGCACAGCCATTTGACGTGTGAACTTCAAATGTGGCTCATGATGCATATGGGAGGGATTAAGATAAGATTTAGGGTGTAAAGTTCAAAGGTTATAGAGGTCATATACATGAAGATTGCTTTTTTTTTGCGATAACTTATGAACTCTGTGCTGTTCAACTTAAACTTGGCTCATTTATGCATATTGGAGGGACAGTGGTCTGTGTAGATTAGGGAATCGCAAGGTCAGAGATGTCATTGTTTGTATACATGAAAATGAAAATAAACAACATAAATGTGCCATATCATTTTCAATTATGGCAATGGCATAGGCATAAATTTCGATGTGGTTGAGGATTCATATACTTTGTGTTATCTAAGCCAGGTGCTCTTGTTCTTTATTGTATTTCTAATTCTAATTTCTGTAGATTCAAATAATATACTGATTTCTATCTTTTTCAGTTTTGCTCATAATCATAATGTGTGTGTGATAAGCCTTGTCAATGCAATTTGTTATACTCAAGTCAGGTGTTTGTATTATTTATTATATTCTTAGTTCTGATTGAGTTTATCCTCTTAGCCTTTCCATTTTTTTATAGACAGACCAAAAATTTGTAATACCTTTCTTTCTCTATGTACCTTCACTTTTTGAAGTGTAGAAGAAAGTTTTATAATTGAGGAAAGACACATGTACTAAGTTTTGAAAATGCAATTCTGTGCAATGTTTCTGTCAGATTCATTAAATATTCTTTTTGTCTTGGCATTTGAAAATAATTTTTAACAGGTTTTTTTTTCTGTATTTGATGGCATTGTACGATTGCTCTTATATACATGAAACTGTATGTGCCTAAAATGACAAGTGAGGAGTAAAACATCACATCTAAAGTATGTCTTTACAACGTCTTGTACTATCATGAAAGGGAGAGACAACCCTAGAAGTTTTACTGTTTCAATAAAAGGATATGAATTTGAACAGCATTTAAAAAGTAAAATGAGCAAAATCAGTCAAAGAAAAAAGAATATGTCATTTACTTATATCTTAAAGACATTAGTTTGCACCTGCACAAGACGTAAAATAAGACGTATTTTGACGCCACTTACACTCATTTACATTTTCTAATAAATTGCTATCGCCTCAGCAAATTGGCAACACTGATGACTTCATATGCTAGCACCCCTCCATTTACTTTGTACATGAAATGTCACATTCTCTTAATTTTTTGGAAGTTACATATTTTCTCTTCCCATACTCAATTTAGGTCCTATGTTATGTAAAAAGCAATTCTTCTGAAAATACATTAACTGTGGGGGGTTAGAAAATGTGTATCTTCCAAAAGAAATTGAGAAAATGTGAAATTTCATGTACAGAGTGAATGGTAAAGCTACTCGTGTATGATGTCATCAGTGTTGCCAATTTGTAGAGCCAAGAGTAATTTACTTAAAAATGTAAATGAGTGTAAGTGACGTCAAAATACGACGTCTTATTTTACGTCTTGTGCAGGTGCAAACTGACGTCTTTAAGACATAAGTAAATGACGTAAAAAAGATGTAAGACATGACGTGAAAAGACGTAAAAGTGACGTGATTTTTACCGGTCTGAGAGCTCCAAGGACGTCTTAAAGACGTCTCCTTTTTACCAATAAGACGTAGAAATTACGTTAAAATATGACGTTACTATGACGTCTTCCACTGTTGCAAGTTGACATCTTTAAGACGTAAATCAATGACGTAAAAAAGACGTGAGAGAAGTCGTAAAAAGACGGGAAAATGACGTGAATTTTACCAGTTTGAGGGCTTCTGCTTTGGTCTTAAATACGTCTCAAAGACGTCTTATTTCACCCAATACGACGTTAAAATGACGTCAGAATATGACGTCTTATTTGACGACTTGTGCTGGTGCAAAGTTTCGTCTTAAAGAGGTGGTAATAAGACGTAAATAAGACGTACCGCACGACATAAATAAGACGTAAATATGACGTATTTTTCACCAGTCTCTGCTATCAGGGAAGATATTGGCTAAGGACGATATCCAATGTGGGCAAGAGAATTCAGAATTCATTTGAGTAAAGATTAGATTTTCAAAAACAGACCAGCATGGGAGGTGTACAAGGCTGAAAATCAAAGAAAATAATACAGCACATATGCCCTGTCAAAGCCATGGAGACATACCTTACAGTAACACCCAAAGAGCAAAGGCCACTTTTCTGCCACAATGACGGCTCTCCCCTCACAGGTATCAATCCAATGCAGTACTGAAGAAGACACTGCTAGAGTCAGAGTCGTCGTTACATAAGGTGAACTATTACTAAGGCGCCAGTTGTAACCCCCACAGCTAGCTATGTTGGATGGTTATATAAGCTACAGTCAGGAATGTTCTCTATGGTTACTATATAGAGAGCATATCTTAACTCCAAATGTAATAATTATAAGCACATTTTAATAATGAACATTACGATGATAATCAACAAAAGCTATCACAAGAATGAATATTGTTACGTAAATTTACTGGGCTCATGTATAGAACATGTTACTTCCGAGAGTTCTCATTTTATTGCAGATGGGACTGGAATCTAGATCTGGATTGTAGGGGATAGCCTGGTCAGGAGGGCAAAAGAAAGGGCTTCACAACGCAATTATCAGCACATTGGAGAGGCAAATGTCTTAGTCCAGTGGCACTGGCAGGGCGGCGCCACCCTCCATGATCTTCCCAGGATGATTTCTAACCGGCTGAGATACGTCACTCCTCCCGCATTGGTAATTGTCACTTAGGGTCAAACGACATTGGACAATACGATGCCTGCCGGTGCAGGATGGCAATTGACACAGCCATCCAAGATCTCTGCACGAGAATGCCGCAGACCCATCGCCTGGTCTAGTATCCTACCATGGCTCTTCTACTATGGTCACAAACCAGGTTCTACCTTACAGGAGGTCTTGGACGGGTTACGTAAGTCACTGAACAAATATGCAAGGATGAGATTAGCCAGGATGACGAATACCACTGTCATCAAACACGAGTTTGAATCCACGAACTATAGCCTCTTCAACAGAGATTAGGATCACCTCTCCGACATAGGATCGGACATCCTCATTGAAAATTTCAAGGCAGCAGTAAGGGAGGCTGATTCCTTTAGATAACAAGATGAAGCAAGCCTGGAAAATAGTACGAGAACATGAAGCTGTCATTGTTTCGTTTCTTTTCTGCTGTTTATAGTATCTTTTGTTCAGTTCACATTTTTATCCATATTTCCTGTTTATGTGCATCGTTTCCTTTTACATGCCAATCGGAGGACACCTTGAACAGTTCTACCTTGCTATAATTAGGCAAATGAGAATTAATGCGATAACACGAATAAGAGCACTTATGAGAAATAAACCAGCATATTAAAGCCTCTATAGCAAGGTGTACTTTACTCACCCCCCCCAAACAAAAAACAAAAAACAAAAACAAAGAAAAGCCTATTTGATCACAAGCCGCAAGACGCGGCTTTCCCGATGGCAACGTGAAAAATATAATAACAATAATAATAAAGAAAGCAAAGGAAATGAAATAGACTGTTTTTTTGAACTTATTCTCTAAAGGGAGACTAATTTCATTTCATGATGACGTTAATCTCGTGAACAGCCCTATTCAGGAGATCGTGTTAGTATCCTCCAACTCTTGTTATATAGTTATATGATGGGGTACCAATTGGGTAGCCTTTTTGTTATATTAACCCAGAAAAAACAAACTGTTCTGTAATAGGGCATTTACATTCAGGAATAGGGCACTTATGCAGGCTCAAAGTGTTAAAGTATCAAGTGTTGAATGCGGTACCTAGTGGGTAGCTGTCTTGTTCTATCCACCTAGATGGAACTGTAACTGTTCTGCAAATTCATGAAAAGGGCACTGCAGGTTTTAAGTGTTAAAGTGTTTAGTGTTGAATGTGGAAAATACCCACGCTAGAAAAGGGATTTATGTGCAAATATGCAATGCTTGATATAAGGGCTCCGAACTCTTATCATTTAGGACGGGGCAAAAAAAAAAAAAAAAAAAAAAAAAAATTGGGTGGAAGGCTTTTGTTCAGAAACCAACTGTTTGAAACCCGCAAGATCACCAATATTAATATATAAATATATGCTCCAAAGATTTTGTTTACCAAGATTTACGGGAATACCCGTGGGAGCTAATATTCTGCGGGTGGGTCACGTGATCAACAGCCCCAGGGAGGAGCTACTATCCTTCCTGATGATCACGTGACAATATCTTTTCAGTGAGTTAAATAGGGTGCCACAGTTCCAATGCATCTGTAGTTTTTGTTATCTTATGTTCATGTCCTGGTAATTTAGTTTGAGACCGAACATAGTGCGCTTAGAAACACCAGTATTAAGCGCCTTATAGGTATTATGTATTATGTATTATTATTATGTCTCATGACATTGTTTCCTGGTTCAGACTGTTTTGATATTCATGACATGTTATGATAATTATTTTGGCACACATTGCCTTTGTGTCTTGATGCCTCATACGGAATAAAACGGCAAGCAATGGCAAATCATTTGTACACTTGTTTTCTTCTCAAAATGTAATGATCATTTTCAGTGATCAGTAATTTTTTGAGAGAAATAAGTGTTAACTGTATGGAAAGAATAATTCAGATACTAAAATATGCAAATGCTCGAAACCGATTCAGGTGGTTGCATGTGATCACCAGCTGGGCATCATGTGAGCTGATCTCAGTGGGAAACAGCGCGCGGTACGCGAAGTGCATGGCGCGCGCAGTGTATTAATGCGCGCATGTAGCACATGCACAGCCATTGCAGTCTGAGATTCCGTCGAGGCAACAAGTTTCCCTCCCCTCCCACCCTAGTTACTTTTACAATCTCATTGTAACGGGAGGACCTAACATAATTATGTATGCAATAAAGCACAAGGGAAATCACAATTTACCGGGAAAGTAATAGGAGGACCTCAGCTCCCGTATAATTAAACGAATAGGCAGACTGAACCTACATAAGGCAGTAAAGTGTAACAATTATTAAGTTTATTATGCAAACCGCTGTATGTTTTAGCCCACGTGCAGAGCTGGGTTACTGGTTAAGAAAAACATGTTTAAGGAATTTTGTGGGAAGTTATATATTTATGGCTGGGAGGCTGGGCAGAATTTGTGACAACAGGTCGCTTGCTTGTAAATATCACTGGGTTGCTGAGGCAGTAGATTTGTCATGAGAGTTACTGAAGTGACATGAAGCATGGTTGGGAGGTTGGGAGAGATTTAAGTTATAGAGCTTCATGTTGGAAATTAAGAGCAAGAGATGTTTGACGGAAACATAATTGGGCCTGCAAAAGGTTGGAAGGTTGGGCAGGAGCATAAAGCCAGTCACTCCAGACTTGGCAATAACAGAGTGTTATCAAAAAGGCATATACAGATACAGCATGGTTGGGAGGTTGGGAGAGACAAAGATAGTATACATATAAGTGCAAGGTACCTCTGGGCTCAGAAAGGATCAATGCACATTTGTGAGTGTGCCTGCAATAAGGCTGGGAGGTTGGGCAGGATGTCAAGGCTGGCATCACGGATAAAACAGTACGGTCAATTGGGTGTGCCTGCAATATGGCTGGGAGGTTGGGCAGGATGTCGGGGCTGGCAGCACGGATAAAACCGTGTGGTCGATTTTGAGTGTCTGCAATGGCTGGGAGGTTGGGCAGGATGTCGGGGCTGACAGCACTAATAAAACTGTGGTCAATGGTGTGTGCCTGCAATTGGCTGGGAGGTTGGGCAGGATGTCGGGGCTGACAGCACTAATAGAACAGTGTGGTCAATTGTGTGTGCCTGCAATATGGCTGGGAGGTTGGGCAGGATGTCGGGGCGGGCAGCACGGATAAAACAGTGTGGACAACTGTGGGTCGGAAAATAACGGAGGAGAATAAAGGGACAACCTTCTAGAAGGCTTTTGTTCAGAAACCAACTGTTTGAAACCCGCAAGATCACCAATATTAATATATAAATATATGCTCCAAAGTCTTTTTGTTTACCAAGATTTACGGGAATACCCGTGGGAGCTAATATTCTGCGGGTGGGTCACGTGATCAACAGCCCCAGGGAGGAGCTACTATCTTTCCTGATGATCACGTGACAATATCTTTTCAGTGAGTTAAATAGGGTGCCACAGTTCCAATGCATCTGTAGTTTTTGTTATCTTATGTTCATGTCCTGGTAATTTAGTTTTAGACCGAACATAGTGCGCTTAGAAACACCAGTATTAAGCGCCTTATAGGTATTATGTATTATGTATTATTATTATGTCTCATGACATTGTTTCCTGGTTCAGACTGTTTTGATATTCATGACATGTTA
>CM057153.1:26574423-26771923 GCA_029962745.1 Echinometra lucunter
GATACAACGACAGAGAATTATTTTTGATTTGATTGATTTCATCTGTTTCCCTGTTGGAATTGCATATGTCCAACAATAAAAAAAAAAAAACAACAACACATAGTCTGGGAGCTCTTCTAAAGTAGAGTCACCCCATTTTGCAGATCAAATAATTGACATCTTAAAGTTACTTACAGACCTTCCATCTCATTCGCAAAAACCTTGTCAGCCTGAACGTAGCCTACGGGGTGGCCACCACCCCCCCCCCCTCCCCCATCCCCAAGGCCCCAAATTGAGGTTGATTCACCCCATCTAACATATGCACCAAACTTTGTCAGAAGGAATTTATATAACTATACATCACCAAAACTGACCAAATTTCCATTCGGGTTGGGTTGTCAGACGGCTCCCAAACCCTGTGATAAATAATTTCCCCTCAAGGCCAACGGATCAAATTTTGTCAGAAGAAGGAGGTATAGCTGTACATTCCAAGAAATGAAAACTGATGAAATTTGCTTTGGGAAGGGGGTCTTACATCCCTCCCCCGTAAAAAGACCAAAGTGCCCTTTAACCAAGCTAGAAATGATCCGATATAGCTGGATGTAGAGGAAAAAAAAATCATTTCTTACTCTACACCTTAATAACTCAAAGGTTTCTGATTTCAGTTCATGTCAAATTAATAAATAGCGCAGTCTTGAGTATGGTTATTTTCTTGGCTTATAATTTGGTGTAAAAATGATTTCAGTAATTTATCAAATCATAAAAACTGTACTGTTTTCTCAAAATCAGTAAAAGTAATTTTGTCAGGATCACGTAAACACACCTCTTGTCATCTCCATTTTCTTGACAAGGTCAGCAGGAAAAAAATGACGTAATTAAAACATTAACGGTAGATTTCAGCGTGGCAGCCACACATACTATAAGCTACTCTGCAGGTTATGGTCAATAATGTGCTTTTTACATGATCCTGACAATACCCTTCTCCTTCTTTTGTGAAAGCGTTACAGTTTTCACAATTGATAACATATTTTTGAAATTATTATTTGACACCAAACTGCACTTCAAGAAAAAACTACAATACTCAAGGTTGTGCTATGTTAATGTGACTTGCATGGAATACAAAACTTTTGAGTTATTAAGGTTGGAAAGTTAGTCTGGAAAATTATTTTTTCTCTGTACCCAGAGTATTTGGGAGGTCAGGGGGTGTAACATAAAAAAATACAATCAATCTTACGATTGATATCAATAGTAAGTCGATGGCAAACCATGTACCAAAGAGTTACAATTGATCGTAAGATTGATTGTATCTCTTTATGTTACACCCCCCAGATCTGATATCAGAAATGGGGTGACTATTTTCGGGACTGGATCCTGGCTTTATTAAGCATTTAAATCAAATCCACAATACAATGAATAAAACAATAAAGTTTAATGTAGGAAATAATTTCTAGTGATAGAATAATACCAGATAAAGTTAGAGACTTAGAGAGAAAGATAGATAAAGAGACAGAAAGAGATAGATGAATAGAGAGTCATAGAGAGATAGATAAAGAGAGAGACAGAGAGAGATAGATGAAGAGAGAGACAGAGATAGATAAATAAAGAGAGAGAGACGGACAGACATAGAGAGACAGAGAGAGAGAGAGAGAGAGAGGGAGGGAGACTGCGCCGATGACTGCGAGTAACCTCCGCTGCTTCAACAAAACACTATTCCTGTTAGCTCCATAGCTGGCGCTATGAGTATTTATTCTTGTTTTCTTGATTGATCTTTTTTCTTTTAGTGCCCTCCTTTAGATTTGTGAAATAAACAAACAAACAAACAAACAAACAAACACCGTCGAATTCAGAACTCCCTTTTTGAGTAAATACATTAAACAGATTTCTGGATCTGGGAAATGGTGTCCCCTTTTAAAAAATCATGGATTCCTACGCAAAATTTAACGATGGCACCGATTGATCTTTTATAATTGAAATGTGCCAAAAGTGCCCTAGATTTATATTTCAGGGCACGCCATTATTTATTATGCATTCAAGCACAAACTTCGTAGCTAAACATAATGCGTATAGGGAGTAGAAAATCTATTAACAATGAAATGAATATGATAACGATTAAGACTTGTATAAGACCAATGGACCCGGTATTCGTTCTCAAAGGGCCCAATAAGTCAACTTCGCAGCTCAGTCAAGAAAATGTCTTTTACTGATTTTCTCACGGTAATGGGGCTCGGTATATCCTCTTTTCAATATCAAATAAAATATGCATAGTTTCCCAATTTCTTACTTAAGGGGCCTAAGGGCCTGCCGTGCTTCATTGCTAAATATTCTTTAATGCATTTTAAATAATATTGTAGAAATTACACTTATGAAATCAGTCAACTACTTTGGGGGGCACATAAAGGGCCTAGAGTCCTTAATCAAGTCCTCATGGCCCACTGATGGGAAATTGTCAAAAAATTGCCCCCCCCCCCGCCCGCTGCGTACGGCAATGACGGCTAGGATTCCCTCAAGAAGACATGCATTATGATATAGTGGCAATTAGGGTCTGTGCTTGCAGACTATTCTGGGAGGCGTGCCTCTTGTGACCATTCATTAAAATGCTAGTGTTGCAAAATTTTATTTCTAAATCAAGCCGTCACAGTGCAATGGAAGAATGTGTTGTTTCTATGGGATTTGAGTCAACGTACTTAATAGGGCGGCCTTTGATCTTAATATGCTTCTCAAATTCTAAAATACATGACTAGATTCCTAAACATGATTATAGCGTCAAGCAAATAGACTAGGCATCACGTAATTTACCCCGACCCCCTGCGACGATACAAACGATCGATTACACTTGCAGTCTGCTCTCGCATGATTTTATATGCATTGAGCTCTGGTAAACGTGTACTTGCAGTTGTACGTAAAATCAGGGAGAACTCCCATCTCCCTGGTAAAATAAATATTATTAGGGAGTATAGTAGCAAGAAGTGGATACTTTTAGTGTATGAAGACACCATCCAGTACTTTAAGATTCACAGTATATTCGCCGGAGCAATCTCATATCTTTCAGTGCCGGGAAAAGATGATATTCTCTTCTAGTTTGAATCGGAAAACATGCACACGTGAGATAATACCATAATATTTGCTGGCCACGTTCGTACGACAGATGACAGACAAACGCACTGTTTGGCAGAGAGCGAATACACTCTAAACCGTGATAGCAGGGTATGTTTTTGTTGTACGTATACTTAAATTCATATGGCATGTGCAAACATCGTCACTATATATATATATATATTTGGATTGCTGCTTCATGATATCTCCACATACAAGTACTACATGTATATATGCTTTTTATTGTGTGTGAGATACATATACTTCGTTTCAGCTCGTTTTGGTTTCAGCTTCGTTTCAATGCCAACCCGCGTATCCTCTATCAATATGCATATGTTATTGTTTAAAATGTACAAGGATTATAGCTATAATATTTGTCTGTTTTTTTTCATGGTTTTTTTTTTTAAAGTTTTGTTCATCAAGGTAGTGTGTGTGTGTGTGTGTTTATCATATATATATGCCATATGAATTGCTGTTGTTGATATAATTTCTTTATTCAAAAAAGGTAAAATACATGCTACAACTGAGAAAACGTAATACATGTACATTAAATCAAACATGGTTCGAAAAGAAGGAGAGGAAAAAGAAGAAGAAGAAGAAGAAGAAGAAGGAGAGAGAGAGAGAGAGAGAGAGAGAGAGAGAAATGATTTGACAGAGTGGTGTCGACATGAACATGATAGTGGGAATATTGCAATTGTCATACCAGGGCCATTCCTTATTGATATACTGTATTATTAATACTGATTAATAACATATTCACAGGTACACAGATGTTTGAAAGATAGAAAAATTATGTTATCATTCATCTTCGCTTTGATAAAAGTAACTTAAATTCAATTCAATTCAATTCAATTCATTTATTTTTCCTCTTTCAATTTTTCATATTTACAATGATGGTACAGTTTACTTCACATAATTAACATACATATAGATAAACTTGCACAATACAATGAATTAGAAAAAAAATTGAAAGGGAAGGAGGGCCGACTAAAAAGCAGAGCTTGTAGGGTGTAGGCCCCCCTGTTAAAAGTAATTATCATGAACTATTATTTTATGAAAAAACAACAACAATAACAACTGATTAAGTAATTACAAAATCATTGTAAGACGCAAATCAATGATAAATATATACATAAAAAACATCAATGTACACAAACATCAAAGTTGCACAAAGTCACGCTACAAATTATATTCAATGTAATCCTACACCTTCGCTTTGATTTGTATTGATTTAAATAGTGTATTCGTATATCATCGCTTTTTAAAAAATAAAACCCCTAATATTTCTTGCCGGCATCCTGGTCAAAACGGGGGCGGGGAGGGGGGGGGGGGTATGGTGGAAGCGTGGGTAATTGATAAAGAAAGAGACTTGACAGTGGAGGATCCAGGCAGGGGCGCCAAGGGTGCGCGCGCCTCCTTTAGTTTGTATCTTTTGTGATTTTCTTTTCATTTTCTAGTTTTAAAAAGTTTTTTGCTCTTCGGACAAAGGTTCAGTAAGAGATTTTGCTCAAAAATTGCTCTTGAAATGCGATCTTTGCACATGCTTTTTTGAAAAAGACCTTACCGTGAGATGGGATAACCCCTCCCACACACTCCCATGCTCGATCCCTCGCCGCTGGCGCCTCCCCTATTTCAGATTCTTGGATCCACCACTGCTTGATATTGATAATTTCATTCATTTGCTTCAGAGTTATTGCGTGCCGGTAGGTCTTGCTTTACAAATTGGCCTTTATTGCTGATTATTGGGGCCTATATTGATTCAAAATCATGAACAAGAATTTCATTGTGACTATAACTAGGCTATACCTCCCAAGAATTAACGCATACAAAGCACTATTCATGCTTTTTGTTTGGCATATTGCATTACAATGGTGTGGTGGGATTTTTATTTGGGGAGTTCAAGGTTCGACACCAAAAATAAAATATCATTTTATTTTGGAATGGCCTCCAAGGCCCTGATGAAGCTGATTGGGAAAAGACTCATGTGAATAACTTCGAATGTACTATAAGTACTCGTATTCGCTCAATATATTTCAAGTTATTTCATAGAGCTATAGGATTGAATAATTTTCTGTATAAGATTAAAAGAAAGGACTCCCCCAACTTTTCATTTTGTAATTCATACCCTGAAACCTATATCCACCTCTTTGTTGAATGTCCCTTTGTCAAACCTATCTGGGATGAAACTGTTAAAGCTACCATACAGAAAACCAATAAACCACTAAATGTCTCAACTTTTGAGAAAATGTTCGGTTGCGACTCTGATAATTTTGTTACATATCTATTTCTCTTACTCAAATATTATGTCTATATATGCAAATTCCAGAACAAACCACCAAACTTTGAAGGTTATAAATGTTATATTTTGACCAATAAAATCTTGAATATTCTATTGCAAAAAAGAATAACAACTCCCTAATCATTTCCGGAAATGGAGATTTAAAGGAGAATGGAACCCAGGCTTTAGTGTGCTTTTAGTGAATAGAGATGAACAAGAAAGGTAAACAGTGAAAGTTTGAGCAAAATTGGACAATCTGTTCAAGAGTTATGAATTTTGAAAGTTTAAGTAAATCCCTGTTATAGGAATCCTTGAGTTGGCAACTTTGCCAGCATCTGTGATGTCATCATGGACAACTCTCCATTCATTTTGTGTATGACTTTTCAGAAAAAAAATGATTTATATGAAATTTCGAGTCAGGAATCAACATAATTCTTCCCAAAAGGCTTGCAGAATTGATGTAGCCATGTCATACACAAACAGTAAATTAAAAGAATTTCTATTTTTCTTGAAAACGAAGAAAATGTTAAATTCTGGGTATAAAATGAATGGAGAGTTGTCCACGATGACATCACAGATGCTGGCAAAGTTGCCAACTCAAGGATCCCTATCATAGGGATTTGCTTAAACTTTCAAAATTAATAACTCTTGAACAGATTGTCCGATTTTGCTCAACTTTCACTGTTTATCTGTCTTGTCCATCTCTATTCACTAAATGCACGCTGATGTCTGGGTTGCATTCTCCTTTAAATTTTGAATACTGTTCCATTTCGCATGTATATTTATCTATTTGCTTAAATTTATTATACCAAGGGACACTAATCACGGGTGTGTGCGAGCAGGATTTCCCTCTGTTTATTATGATAGTCTTTTTATTTTCCGCAGGAGTATAGTCACATCTTACGGAACTGTTGGTATTATTGGTATTTTTGCCCCTCTTGTGGGAACAGGAGGAGAGTTATACTGAATTCGGGCCCAAGCCCGCCTGTTGGTGGTGTCTCTTGGATCATTGCCCCTTTTTATGCGTAAGTTCTTATCACAAAATAAATAGTTTTTCATCTGTACTTTTACTCGTGAAAATAAAATGTACCATGTTCGATGTAATACAGAAGACACCAAAGACGAGACAGAGTGACTGTTTTAGTTATTTTTGTTCACTTATTATGAACGAAAATCACTTTGTAATCAATCTATAACTAATGGAGCGTATAACTTTGTACTATTGCTGTAATAATGCTGCTTGTTTTGTTATTGTTATGTTTTTGTTTTTTTCGACTGTTTTGATTTACATGTTGATTTGTTTACTTGAAAATCAATAAAAACACACAAACACACACACACACACACACACAAAATATCTGTGCGACGAGCTTCAGACGTCATTATCTGTGGCAGTGCTCATAGGCGTAGCGGCAATATAAGGGGTGCCTAAAACATGCAACAAGACTTATATTTGCTTGATATGATCTTTTAACGTACCAACCCTCCTTGATGAGATTTCGTAGGCATTGTTCTGCTCATATCATCTAATATTCATGTGTATTCACAATGATTCAACCGAGTATTACAAAGTTATGATTGTTCTCGGAAAACGTATAGCATTTTCCAATTTTAACCAGAAAAGTTGATTTGGCAGTCCCCAATTATTATTACATGTACATTGATTTTACCAAAATGATAACACTGTGTAGTTGTAGCTTGGATCATCGTGAAATTCACCCAGAAATTTACGCTGTACTGCTGGAATATTATCTACGAAATTTCATTCAAGATGGTTTTGAACTTTTGAAGATGTTGCCAATCAAACTCTCTTTACATTTCCATTTTTCTGGAGACACCTCGTATTCAGGGACACTGGTATTCTTGAATGTGGGAGGGGAGGCGCACCGGTCTGTACTAGGCATGCTGGAATTTAGAGGAGTGAAATGCAAATCAATAAATCTACTTGTATACATTGCACATGAAAATGAAGTGTGCATGAGCTATGAGGTAAAGGGGGTCCTTCCGACTTCTTTTCAAATTGGAGCTTATCCTTTATCCCCTTCTTATATAATTCTCTACCCCCCCCCTTGAAATTCGACGGGGGGGGGATGTATAATTGTAACTACGCCCCTCTAAAAGTTATGACTATCTGTAATCCCTCCTTCTCTGTCTCCTTCCTCTCTGTGACCTCTGCTACCTTTTCATCATCTCTTCATCTATACCATCTCTACCGCTCTCTCTCACTGTTAGAACGGTTGTTTAAAAATCATTAGGTTGTTTAAAATATGAACCTACCAAACTCTCTCTGTTTAAAACTATTCAGATCTTCTTTTTTGTGTGTGTAATTCATCCATCTGCATTTAAATGCGGGTACGTTTACAAAAAAGTATCCAAGCCCTCCAAGGTTTATGCTCTATATATACACGCAATAATACTATTACTGGCATTATGAATGATTACTTTGTGGTCAAGTTTGCATGTCATGGTTTTATAAGGACCTCGAACGTTGGTCATAATACTGGTTCATTCAACTGGGTAGAATAAACCAACATCTGTTATAACAATTGAGAGTAATACAGTGTTAGCAGTACACTGGGCCAACATTTGCAGGCTTGCATCCAGGATAAAACTGTGACTAGTGAGTCCCAACCTCCTATGGACCCGTCTACAACTTGGCAAACGGCTTATAGGGGTAGCAGAGCTGATATTGGCCTATATGGCTATAAAATTGTAAAAACATGTTTGTATAATAGTGCAAAGGCAAATAAATTGCTTGAATGATCATTCATTTTACTCTTCAAATTGTTGAGAGAGTACATGTATGTAAAGGGTTAAGTTGATGATCTTTTTGTACGAAATAACACGAAGAAAGAAGTAGAAGGGGGGGGGGGGGGGGAACGAGGAAAACTAAGCCTATATAGTCAATTTTTTTAGCACTCAGGGTCATACAAGATTCAAAACTCTCATATCCCTGTAGAAACTATGCTCCCACCATTATACTATGACTTTGTATAAAATTCTGTTATTGTATTATATGGTAGAGTATCATATCAGATTACTTCATGATAATGACGCAGCTGTATGTAACAGTACATGAAAATAACAAGGAAGTAATGCCTAATGTAAAATTCAAGAGAAAGAACTATGACAATCATTTAGTTAGGTCGTATACAAAATATACGAAATCTTTATCATTTTTTTTATTTTTACCACTGAATACATCCAGGGGCGTCGCTAAAGGGGGGGGGGGGGTGTGGGGGGGTGTGCCACCCCCCCCCCATTAAAAATTCTTGTCGGCAAATTCGCGATCGCTGTCGGCAAAAGAGAGAGAGAGAAAGGAGAGGGAAGAGGAAGGAGGGAAAAAGAAAAAAGAAAGATGAGTAAGGTGCTCAAACAGAGTCATATTCGGCTTATTTGCTTGTGCATTTTGACGACGAAATAACACTGGTAACACGAAAGAGAGCCTATTTTTCCTCGCTCGCTGCGCTCGCTCGTATTATATTAAGATACAGGATGTTTTCGGAAAGCAAACACATTTGCCAAGTGAAATAAACAAATATATAATTTAGATATTTTGGGGCCCATCATGTATTTTGTTGAAGAATTATCACCTCTATACCATAAAAAAGAGTAAATATATTTTTCCTCGCTCGCTGCGCTCGCTCGTATAATATTTAGATACAGGATGGTCTTTGAAATCAAATAGATTAGGTAGGAGAGGTGACCAAATATATCACAATAGGTATCTTAAAGGCCCATCGTGTATTTTGATGAAGAACTCTCACTTCTACCATGAAAAGGAGTATTTTTCCTCGCTCGCTACGCTCGCTTGTACAGTATTCAGATACAAGATGGATTTGGGAAAGCAAACGAATTCGGCAAGCGAGGCCCATCGTACTTTGATGAAGAGTTATCACCTACCATAAAAAGAGTATATATATTTTTCCTCGCTCGCTGCGCTCGCTCGTATGATATTTAGATACAGGATGGTCTTTGAAAGCAAATAAATTAGGTAAGAGAGGTGACCGAAATATCAAAATAGATATCTTAAAGGCCCATCATATATTTTGATGAACTTTCACTTCTACCATGAAAAGGATTATATGATAAGGAGTATATAGATTTTTTCCTTGCTCACTGTGCTCGCTCGTATAATATTACGATTTAGGATGGTCTTTGAAAGCGAATGAATCATGTGAGAGAGGTGACCAAATATATGATTTAGATATCTTTAAGCCCATCATGTAGTTTGATGAAGAACTATCACTTCTACGAAAGAGAGTGTATATTTTCCTCGCTCGCTGCGCTCGCTCGTATAATATTAAGATAGAGAATGTTTTCGGAAAGCTAACACATTCAGCAAGTGAGGTGAACAAATATAATTTTGAAGGAAAATATAATAGAGGCACACAATTGAACATGCCTCGTGGGCTTTATACAGTTGAATTTGTCGACGTTGGTCGTCGGCAATCGGAGGCATAATTTGTCGGCAATCTGGCCTCTACACCCCCCCCCCCCCCCCCCCATTAAAAAAAGTCTAGCGACGCCCCTGAATACATCCCGGTAACAATTTGAGCTTAATTAAAAAAAAAAAAACCCCAAAATAACAACAACAACAAAAACAAACCAGAATGGGCCTAAAAACAAGTTCATCTGACCTGTCTATAGAAAATAATAAATGAAGGCGCCATTGTTGTATAGTTTTCTTGCATTCTTCAGTTTAGGGTCGAGGTTGCACTACACTTTTGATTGTTTACTCTGACAAAGGAAACCCAAATGTACGGATGAACGATATAGTCAATAATTTCCAGATTATTCCTTAACCAATACGTGCATGGAAAGTGAATTATCTTCTTTCATAAGATCAGTACATGACTGATATCTATCATGTCTATGGTGGCCCTGACGTTCGCTCGACAACAGGTCATATGCGCCGTGAATTTCTCGGCCAATGCATGCGAATTTCGCGACTGGGACGCACAGTTCGTATCCTGGGTCATGAATTTCCGTCCCGGGTCATGAATTTTGCGTCACGGGTCACGAAATTTGCGGCGCACATCACCTGTTGATAATAGCAGTGGCACTGTCATAACTTGTTGAAATTGTCCAAAATACACAGATGAGTATACATTTGGTTATGTATGTTTTTTTTTGTTTTTTTTTGTAGAGAAATGAGATGGGATTATTAATTTTGATTATTAGAAAGATTCATAAATTATCTTATGAGCTCATTGAAAAGCTCATAAATTATTTTCTTTAACATGATGCTATAACCATGATGGCATCATGCCATAAACATGACTGAGTAGATCTGCACAATTTCACTGACATACCACAAGATGAATAGTGATTTTATTTTTGGATCCCAGGCAATGTTACCCACTGCTATTAAGCACACTCACTGGCGTAGTGGCGTTTGTTTTGTTAGTGTTTTTGTTTTCATGGCCAATGGTTTTTTTTTTTCAATTATTGTTTGTATCTCTTGAACATTGTCATTGCATCAAATTTTCTTGACTATCTAGCGGTTTGGACCCTTTTTTATTCTGTTACTCTTTGCTTTCCTTGAGGACCATTTTTGTTGCTTGTCAACAGCTGGAGCCCTCCTAATTTTCATGTTTGTGGATAGCGCAGCTGCCCCCCCCCCCCCCCAATATTTGGCTCATTGCGCCACTGAGCACACTGATATCATGATGGGGGATGGCGGGGCAGTTCAACAAAATGCCATATGACGGTGAGCCTTATGGCAACTACGAATTGTGAGGGCTATGGTTTCAAATTGATAGTACAAATCCTAGCACAAATATGAACTTTTATTTATTAATCCAACTCTTTAATGTCTTTTCAGAACCACAATGAACCAAATGTAGCAGTCGTCCTGCGTTATTTTCCCTGATAGCAGAGACTGGTAGAAAATACGTCATATTTACGTCTTATTTATGTCGTGCGGTACGTCTTATTTACGTCTTATTACCACGTCTTTAAGACGAAACTTTGCACCAGCACAAGTCGTCAAATAAGACGTCATATTCTGACGTCATTTTAACGTCGTATTGGATGAAATAAGACGTCTTTGAGACGTATTTAAGACCAAAGCAGAAGCCCTCAAACTGGTAAAATTCACGTCATTTTCCCGTCTTTTTACGACTTCTCTCACGTCTTTTTTACGTCATTGATTTACGTCTTAAAGATGTCAACTTGCAACAGTGGAAGACGTCATAGTAACGTCATATTTTGACGTAATTTCTACGTCTTATTGGTAAAAAGGAGACGTCTTTAAGACGTCCTTGGAGCTCTCAGACCGGTAAAAATCACGTCACTTTTACGTCTTTTCACGTCATGTCTTACATCTTTTTTACGTCATTTACTTATGTCTTAAAGACGTCAGTTTGCACCTGCACAAGACGTAAAATAAGACGTCGTATTTTGACGTCACTTACACTCATTTACATTTTTAAGTAAATTACTCTTGGCTCTACAAATTGGCAACACTGATGACATCATACACGAGTAGCTTTACCATTCACTCTGTACATGAAATTTCACATTTTCTCAATTTCTTTTGGAAGATACACATTTTCTAACCCCCCACAGTCAATGTATTTTCAGAAGAATTGCCTTTTACATAACATAGGACCTACATTGAGTATGGGAAGAGAAAATATGTAACTTCCATAAAAATTAAGAGAATGTGACATTTCATGTACAAAGTAAATGGAGGGGTGCTAGCATATGAAGTCATCAGTGTTGCCAATTTGCTGAGGCGATAGCAATTTATTAGAAAATGTAAATGAGTGTAAGTGACGTCAAAATACGTCTTATTTTACGTCTTGTGCAGGTGCAAACTAATGTCTTTAAGACATAAGTAAATGACATATTCTTTTTTCTTTGACTGATTTTGCTCATTTTACTTTTTAAATGCTGTTCAAATTCATCTCCTTTTATTGAAACAGTAAAACTTCTAGGGTTGTCTCTCCCTTTCATGATAGTACAAGACGTTGTAAAGACATACTTTAGATGTGATGTTTTACTCCTCACTTGTCATTTTAGGCACATACAGTTTCATGTATATAAGAGCAATCGTACAATGCCATCAAATACAGAAAAAAAAACCTGTTAAAAATTATTTTCAAATGCCAAGACAAAAAGAATATTTAATGAATCTGACAGAAACATTGCACAGAATTGCATTTTCAAAACTTAGTACATGTGTCTTTCCTCAATTATAAAACTTTCTTCTACACTTCAAAAAGTGAAGGTACATAGAGAAGGAAATGTATTACAAATTTTTGGTCTGTCTATAAAAAAATGGAAAGACTAAGAGGATAAACTCAGTCAGAACTAAGAATATAATAAATAATACAAACACCTGACTTGAGTATAACAAATTGCATTGACAAGGCTTATCACACACATATTATGATTATGAGCAAAATTGAAAAAGATAGAAATTAGTATATTATTTGAATCTACAGAAATTAGAATTAGAAATACAATAAAGAACAAGAGCACCTGGCTTAGATAACACAAAGTATATGAATCCTCAACCACATCGAAATTTATGCCTATGCCATTGCCATAATTGAAAATGATATGGCACATTTATGTTGTTTATTTTCATTTTCATGTATACAAACAATGACATCTCTGACCTTGCGATTCCCTAATCTACACAGACCACTGTCCCTCCAATATGCATAAATGAGCTAAGTTTAAGTTGAACAGCACAGAGTTCATAAGTTATCCCCCAAAAAAAGCAATTTTCATGTATATGACCTCTATAATCTTTGAACTTTACACCCTAAATCTTATCAGATCATTGTCCCTCCCATATGCATCATGAGCCACATTTGAAGTTCACACGTCAAATGGCTGTGCAGTTATTGTGAGAAAAAACCATTTCTATTTACATAAAGACCTCTATGACCTTTCAACTTTAACCTTGAGACCCCAAAATGTAATTAGATCATTGTCCCAACCATATGCATACATGTACATAAGCCTAGTTTATCCGTCAAATGGTTGAATTATTGCAACAATGAACCATTTCTATCTACATAAAAACTTCTATGACCTTTGACCTCTAAATCTTTGAGATCATTTTCTCTCCCTGTATCCCTGTATCCTTTCCGTGACATCCGTTGGCACGTACACGTACTTGATGACCCCTCAACATCTTTAACGGATGTGCAAGAGGCACTCGCCCTCGATCACTGCATCTGTCAGAACAATAATGTTTAATGGATATAATAATAATAATACTATTCTCCATTTATATAGCACCTAGTACATTTCTCTGAGACGTGTCTAAGCGCTTTACAGAAATATTATATATCATATATATATATATTTATAAGAGCATGTACTAGTAATTGAAACTTTACTCATATTGGCTAGAACACATTTTACCTTGAAAACGACATATCCACATCCATGTAATTATACATGCAATTTCAATTCATAAAGTACCTAATATGATTGAGCTTTATCGATTTCACTACATGTATTATAATCCTTGTAATAGAATACTGACAGGTCTACAGGACATCCATCAACTTACTTTTATCTAAAAGAATAATTTAAAAAAAATTGGTGTGAGGTCAAGATGAGCAAACTGCTAACATTAAGAAGCCTATAGAAAGAACACACTCAGTAGTCGTATCTCAGTAAGAAAAGGATCCTTACCTATCAGTAATGAACTTTAAAGAAGAAAAGCTCCTCTTTGTAGGTTACTCCCTCCACAGTGTCTGCACATCCTCCTGAAGTGACTCACCTATGTGTATGAGAGAAAGCAAGGAATCAAAGTTTGTTGCACTGTCATGTGAAAGGGACCAGTCATTAGTGCTTTCAAGATGACATTCACATCGTTTATTATGAATGGAAGTAGAAATACAGCAAAAATTACTTAATATTTAGAGCCCTCTAATTTGGTTTCATAAATACATTAAGGCACATATTACTTTTACTTATGATTCACTAAAAGAATGAACATTCCTTCTAGGTAACATACTTTCGGATACCAGTATTTCAGCTGTTGTTTATATCAAATTGTTACCAACATTCCTTCACTTTCTTTGTGCAATTTAACTGTTTATTTACTACTTTCTCACTATCTCAATTCTTTGTTAGGGTGCCCTATCTACGGGGACTATCTCATGAACAATACATATTCTCAACTTCTAATCAGAAAAAGGAGCCTTTTTCATACTTAATACTTCATAATCATTTGCTGCACCAGGAAAGTTTGCAAAACAAAACATGCAGGTTTGTGCACAAGGGTGAGATATTGCACTTTGCATTTTGCACTGGTCAGAGCGCATGAACGATGGTTCTGCACTTATGTACATGAAGGTAATTGGGCGAGGAACTATGCCCTTTTCATTTTTCCAGAAATAAAACAGGGTTATTAGTTTGTATGATTTTTTTTTAAATTTCATTAAAACATGATACTAACTGTTTTCTCTTCTCAGGAATACGCTGAAGGACTCTGTCCAACTCTTCTAAGTGCTCTTGCTTTAATATTGAAAGGAAGAGCTGGCTTGTTGCCAGGGAGCCATACGATGTACTTGAGCATCTTCCAATGCACCATTGTATTCCAGCCTCTCTAGAATGGCTCTCAGCAACTTTCTATTCTCCCTTAACTCTGACTTCACCTCCTCTGTTTCTACACAAAAAGTTTCTGCTGAAACAGAATGAAATATTGTACGTTAACAATGTCACTTTGTTGCAATGGCAAACTTTCATGTTCAATACAGTCCAATACGTTAGGCTCTAAAGCATCGCTGACTGGGGTCTAACAACAACTTCATTAAATCATATGGATCATATGTACAGCCTTTTTTTTTTTTTTGAAATGTTGAACAATGTTTGTGCATGCGCGTAGCTGTGCAATAACATCACAAAAGACACAACAATGGGGGCTTTGGAGCGGGCTTATTGGGGAAAGGAGGGTCTTTGGAACAGGTTTCGGAACTACAAATGTTTGTGAAAACAGGGTCTTTGGAACAGTTCGCCTTCGCCAATTTTCACCGAAATGAAGCCCACTATAACGGATTAATGCGAAACGGAACAGCAACACGAAAATTTGAAATGGATTACTTTCTTGTTTTTTCTCGATAAGAAAATGGTATGCTTTAGAACGGTTTTCTTTGTTCATTTTGTCAATAGGAAGAAAATGCTATATTTTGGTGGAACGGAAATTTGAGTGTAAAAATGAGGGTCTTCTCCAAAATACCCATCAAGCATTATATACTGTGTGCCCTCCTACCCCCCCCCCCCCCCCGGCGATTTGGCTGACCTCAGATCATTTCAATCATGATCTAACCAGTGGCGTCAGACAAGGACACACACAAAATTTTGGCGAACCCATTCGGAATACGGGAAAGTAATCGGCGCTTGCATTTGCATAGATCTATATAGATCTAGACTGTATATGCGAGATCTCGAACTTCCGGTTGACCTTTGGCGGAGAGAACAAAATACCCATGTGCAGACGAAGTGATAAATCGGCATTATCGTGAAATACTTCACCAGCCCATTCACTGTCATATATTTCATCAGTGCTGGTGACTTCTTTCCACTCCCATTTTTTTTTTAAATATGGGTAAGTTCTAAGTTATCAAAATAAAGAAGTGGAAAAAAACATCGGCCTTGATGTGAAATAAGTCACTTCTCTTCCCGCATGTGCGCTCAAAAGTCTAGACGTCTGTTAGTAGAGTTATGAAAGTGGAAAGAAGTCACCAGCTGTGACCAGCACTGACGAAATAAACAGCAGTGAAACGGCTTGTGACTTATTTCACGATAATGCCAAAACATCAACCAAACTTTCAATTTTACAATGTCACTTTTGCAGCTGAGAGAATTCAGCTTAATCATCATCGCGATTTTTGCAGCGGGTTAACCATTTGCATCCTATGCCCGATTGAGATGTAGTTGTACCATGTCATGTGTAACAGTTAGATCTACTAGTACTACTCAGATCACAGCGCTATCACTTCACGATAGCGCTGTGTCTGTGAATAGACAGTAGGTGATAGAATCAGTGGCGGCACCAAGGGTGGGCATGGGGGCATTTCCCCCCCCCCCCCCACTCAGAAGCTTTGCCCCCCCCCCCCAGTTGCTCCCCTCAGAAATTTTAAGGACTGAAAAGAAAAATTATACAGTAATTTGTAAATAAGTAGATGTTGTCATAAGCATCATATTCAAGCTTTGAAGTGCTCTAAAATACCATTTTCCGCTCTTCAAAACTTCTATTGAAGACCAAAAAAGTGGTTATTTTTCGCTTGCTTGCTTCGCTCGCTCATATTTTAAAATTTCTTTTCTAAAAAGCGATTAAAAACAAGAAAAGTAGTCATTTTTGGCTTGCTCGCTTCGCTCGCCCGTCATATTTTAGAATATTTATTTGAAAATACGATTAAAAATAAAAAAGCAGTTATTTTTTATTGGCTCGCTTCGCTCGCTCACAAAATTGATATTCTTAAAATGTAAGAGGAAAAAAAATATTCCAAAAATTCAATTATCCCCCCCCCCCACTCCTCAAAGTAGATTTACGCCAGCGACTAAAACTCGCGCTTCATGCTCGATTTTTCCATAAACGCAAACAAAAATTGACTGCCCCTGGCCCTGCCCCCAACATTTTCTTTTGCCCTCCATTTGCCCCCCCCCCCCCCCCCCCCCCCACTTTAACAATCCTGGTACCGCCACTGGATAGAACTGAGTTAGGTAGGCCTAATCGTGATATAAGTCCCCTCTCAGTCTCTCATTCAGTGTGTATGAACACACACACGTGTGAGGGTGATGAGGTGGAAGGAAGTCCTAGCGGCTAGCCAGGCTATGTAAGTTACAATAAACCGTATCGGCTACTGTGTCTAGACTCTATGCATGGTATGTGCAAGCGTTCGGGCTGCCGCATTAACTGTGCAAGGTGAATGAGGGGGACTTGGATCACGACTATACCCATAATTATCTACAGAAAAAGTGCATTCATACCTGTCGTAAGCCAGAAATCCAGTCATCTGTCCAACGTCTGATTCATCCGACCGTACGTGTACAAACACTGACAATAAAACTGATGGAAATAGGTCTACGCATACGGTATACATGCAACATGATGGCTTACACGAGGCATTCTTATGCATACTGCTAGCAGCGCCTCGACCAAATCAGGATTCGGGCCGGGGCCATGATCCGGGGTAACTCGGTCTTGGGACTGACTGTTGTCCCGGGCTCCCGGCATTCTCTATCACCAACTTTAACCTGAACCCTAATTCTAAACCCTACCCTAAATCTAACCCTAAAAACTTCATGAAATTTTCAGTCATGGTAGGACAATTCGGTCAGCGTATTCACAGTAGGGCCGAGTTGTCCCCTTGTCTGAGTTGTTGATAACCCGACTCGCGTCGAGTGCTACCACAGCCACACGTGCACAGCATGATAAATGAGATGATGGAGTGTTCCATGAAGAGTCACGTCAGTGATTTTCACCTACTAATTTCCTCTCAGCCAATCAGATGCAAGGATTTTTAGTAGCTTATAACAGTTGTCAATAAAAAATCATTGACAAAACTCTTCATGGAACGCTTACCTTATTTCGGGGTACAAATTAAAAATTTTTCCTTTGAATTAATATCATGTCTTAAAAATGCAAGAAGTTTATAATGGTTATTGTTATTGATAATGATAATTACCAATAGCAATAATATTGATAATTAATGATATTGATTAATTAATACTAGGCCTATTGATTAATTAGGCCTACTGATGATATTGATAATGATTTTTATTTTTGATTATAATTATTGGACAAGCCATAAGAAATTGGTAGGGCCTAGCAATAGGCCTATAATGGATGTAAAAAATAACGTAAAGAACACGTCATATTGTGGTCTTTAAAAAAGCTGTTAAAAAGTGGGAAATAATTGACGTAAAAACCCCGTCTTATTCTGGTCTTAGAGAAGACGTAATAAAGTGGTAAATAGTCGACGTAAAATATACATCATATTATGGTCAAACAAAAAGTGGGGAAATATTGGTCATAAAAAAGACGTTATATTGCCGTCGCAAAATAGTCGTCTATACGACGTATGACGTGTGGACCAGTTTGAGACCATTTTATGACGTCTTAAAGACGTACGTCTGCTATCAGGGTTGGACATTTGAGTTTGGTTTCTGCAAGGAGTTAGGTCTTTCTAACTCCTTTGTTTCTGACATTTGCCACTTCAAAATGTTTCACATCAGTCATGCGGGATGATCATAAAAAGCAGAGGAAACGGCCTAATGATGTATATATTCATTAATAAGTTTTCTTGAATTATTGATTGATTTCCAATAAATGTGAGTTTTCTTTCTTTTTAAAGAACATTCTGTAGTCATGGTAGTATACAGATATGGTTTTCTCTGTTGCACTGTCGCCTCATCGAGTAGGAAATGCGCAGGTTGTAGAGAGCAGTGTCTGCTTTTGCAGAGATATTCCATTGGTTCTTGATTACTTTACGATATAAAACGCTTTATGATATAGTGGGAATCACAAATAAATTGTATCGTACATGAATTACTGTCTGACGAACAAGTGCATGAGTTTATGTTATGAAAGGCTTTAAAATCCCACTATGACATCCAAAATTCCCATATCTGTATTATTCCTTGCACGGCCAGAATGTTGACCACAGGATTATCTACAAATCCTTCCACTTGATGCAATGTAGCCTTTATTTACAAGAATAAATAAAACATCGTTAACAAGTATGTAAACAATCGTCAACTTCTATTGCTTCATACCTCGCGGACGTGACTTGGTAAGAGTTGACTGTCAACGCGATAACATTTTGGCATATTGTCAAGTTCATTCCCTTGAGGTGTACACTTTTTTAAGGTTTGCCAGTGTTTGATCTTGTTCTCGTTTTTGAACGCCTAACGTCATTTTGGAGTCAAGCTCCAGATAATATATGGCAAGTCTATCCCTAGTCATGTGACTTTCTAATCCCTCAAACGGAAATCATTTCACCTTCACAGTCGGAGTTATTCTGTTCTCTTTACTCTCTTAACAGAGGTATGAAAGTTGAGTTTTTAGTAGTCCTAGAACGGATCACTTCGTTTAGAGATAAATCTACACAAATTTTAGTGGAATATCGAATGTGGTGGATGAATTGCTCTTTTGAGGAGTGGAACAATCAAAATGGAGTGGTTATTATATGACTCTAAAAAGTGAATTTGCACGCTAGTATATTTAGTGACCAGCGCCTAAATGCTTGAATATACATGTATCATCCATTATTAATTCGTATGAATAACAATATATGAATGAGAATATAATTAGGTCTATATAGGAACTGAAGACTGACTTATTTTCACGCATTCTAGTTTTAGATCGGTAAAGAAATCCTGGTTTCCATTTTGCGTTCGCACGATTCTGAAATCCTTGACCCGAGTAAGGATTTGTCTCAGGTAAATGTTTGATCTACATGTACAACCCGTTAGGAGAATAATTGTGAAATATTGGACGATAACAAAGTTGGGAGTACTTTTGGAACAGTTTTGTAATTTGGTAGATACCCCGTTGTTCCTGTAAATATTGAATATTTAAATGAGTGTTGGTATTGGAACCATGTCTTTAAAAAAGTTTTGAAATGAGGTAGATACCCCGCTGTTCTTGTAAATATTGAATATTCAAATGAGTACTGGGACCTTGTTAAAAAGAAAAAAAAAACACCACACACATATTTGAAATATCGTTCCATCGCTTGGCGAAACCGTCTTCGATATAATTATGTTTGCCGACAACCAATACTTTTATCCCCGGTTATTGTCACTGAAAAGAGTGTATTACATGTAAATTGACGCTCGTTTTTGAAAAAGTTATTTGGATGTTGGCGAACTTGTACTTCTGACGGTTTCATGAAACGATGCTCATTGTTTTTAAAGGTTTGACTCTCACGGAGCTTATTTTGCTGACGTTAGGACGGCATTACTGACTGGTGACTGGTACGGCCTTCTTTACGTCATGAAAGAGTGATATCGTGTTAAAAGAGATTGCAAAATGGACAGTGGAAACAATACTTTTGATAATTGGTGCATATAGGTAATATCCTTCGCAAGCTCGATTCGTGCTGCATGTTTTCAGTAGAGGGGCACAAAATGCGGCTTTGTTCTGTTTTGTTTTTGTTTCTGGGAATTTTGGATGGGGGCACGGGGGGGCAGAGGAAATCTGGGGAGGGGGGAGGACACATGTGCCCCCCCCCCCGCATCCCGTGGCAATGCTGCTGGTGCCGCATTAGAAATCACGCCTTATTTGGGCCAGGCCTGGCGCCTCAGAGTAAAAGCCATCTAGAGAAACATCGGTCAGGTTTTACAAACTTACAAAGTTCACGATGGCACTTTACGCAACTTCATAATATCGTGCACTCTTTTCTTCCAGGAAATTTAGATAGTACTGTTGACTGAGGTTCGATGATGGCGGACCAACTAGGAAACGAACCTCTGAATGAAGGCCCACCACAAGAGAACGGGGATCCTTCACAAAATGCAACAAAAGTCAATAACTTTATTGGCGACCACCAAACGGCAACGGAGAACGATGAGGGCGAAGACGAAGCGATGACCGTAGAGAAGAAAGAAGTACAACATAGCGATGTCCGAGGTGATCTGAATATGGAAGAATGCGTTGCCGGTGATTTCGAGGAAGAAGAGACACAATGTGGCATCGGGACATGGCATCCCAGGCACTTGCAGGTATAATTATGATGATGATAATGATGACGATAATAATACCTATATTAATGATGATAGTACCTTGAGCACCTCATTAGGTGGATATGTGCGCTATATAAATATTCAATATTATTATTATTATTATTATTATTATTATTATTATTATTATTATTATTATTATTACTATGATTACTACTACTATTACTACTACTACTACTGCTGCTACTACTACTACTACTAATGATAACAATAATAACGATAAAGGCAAGGATAACGACAAAACTAATAACAGTTACAATAGTAACAGAAATGCTCACATTTTGGTATAATCTTTATATGTATATTGCGCTGCGAAAGAAAATTGGAAAGTATTTATCTGGTTTTTACCACGGCACTTTAATTATAGCACAGGGTATTTCAGGAAATAGTCCTACCAAGTGGCCGTTTATCTCACCCTTCATGCCCCTGGTCGACTGTGTCGTTGTAGATCAGTGTCTTGCTGAATGATGTTAGTTCCTTAGGTTACTTCGCTCTGCACGATACCTCTGCAGAGCTTGCTGTAATGATTTATGATGTAATGAATTGTCTGAGAACATGCAGATAGATTGAAGGAAGAGCCTTGGATAAAGGTAACAACAGCAACAACAATAACAATGACAATAACAATGACAATAGCAACAAAAAATGCTCACATTTTGGTGTAATCTTTATATGCACATTACGCTGCGAAAGAAGATCAAATTGGAAATTATTGCCCTGGCTTAAACTCCGGCACCCATTATTAGAGCACAGGGTATCTCAAGGAATAGTCCTACCAAGCGTCCGTTTGTCTCACCTTGTCGACTGTAGCGTTGTAGATCGGTATTGGATTGGCTGGGATCCGAACTCCACACCCAGTGATCCACCATCAGGTTACATAACCCAGTAGTGCACGATACCTCGGCAGAGTTTGCTGTAACGATTTGATTTACCTGGGAACATGTAGATAGACTGAGGAAGATACTTGGATAAGCGTAAACAAAAGTTCATAAAGAGGGCGTATTAGTGGCGAACACATATTTGGGAATCTTCTGTCCTTGCCTGTCCGCTGTTGTTCTAATTACTGAGGTCCCATTTTTTTCCTTGAGTTGTCAGGAGTCATTTTACATGCTTTAATGTCAAGAAGGAGTCCCGTAGGCGTTTGTTTCTTACACTGTTCCGTCCTTCCCTATAATGATCGTCATTTCTTAATATTTTCACAAAAGCTCTGCAACAGTCCCGTTGGTTTCCTGATCTGCCTCTGTTTCTTCGGCTTCACCCAAGGTATGACCGTGAATGGTATCGTCTACGTGGTGACGACCACGCTCGAACGCCGGTTCAACCTCCCCAGTGTCCAGAGTGGCTTCATCTCCAGCTCTTACGATTTCGGGGTCCTGATCGTCGTCGTTTTCGTCACGTACTTCGGTGAGAGAGCCCACAAGCCGAGATGGTTGGGAATAGGGGCTTTGGGTTTCGCAGCGAGCTCGTTCCTCTTCTCTCTGCCACATTTCACGACTGGACGATACGAGTATCAGGTAATTGCCGTCTGTATTTTGTGCTGTGGTATCCACCTGTTCCAGAATTCAAGACCAATCGATTCAAAGCTCTTTTGGATAAGAGTACATGGAATATTATTGTAGGGATTCTTGTACCAAATTAGTCAATCATCGTTATATCCAAATGCCCAGGCGCACAGAATCAAGGAAATAAACGTAACATATAACAAACGTGGCACTGTAATTTTATTTCATTAGATTGCATATTTTTGTATTAGTATAATAAATACGTGCAATTTACAACGTATTTTGTTTCAACCAGAACTGAAATTTAGGCAGAAGGCTCACAGTTACTTGTTGACATTTTATTCTGGCATTCAAGCGGTTGCATTATGTATGTTTTCTAAATATTTATGTTAATGTTACGTCCCTGTCACCCTTTCATATCCTCGACTTTGCTATGAAACTTGTAGCACCATGTTCTTGCGAATACCTTTTGACATCAACCTTAATTCTTACCTCTCTTGTGATCCCATCACTATTTAGTCGGCAGGGATTGACACATGCTCACCAGATGGCAACGGAACACTCGCAGATCGGGAGTGCAACTCCGGAGGACTCAGTCATTATATCGGTGTCTTCATACTGGCCCAGCTGTTACATGGATTCAGCGCTTCGGGTATCTACACCTTGGGTGTGACATACATCGATGAGAATGTGGAGACGAAGCGATCCGCTCTCTACGTCGGTAATTATCAAGCGATGAAAAAAGAAACCAAAATACGCAGGAGCTTTGAACGGTTTAGATCTGGAAACCGTGTAGAACAGCTTCTTGAAAAGGAGCACGAAGCAATAGAACTTCATCCCCCAGGGGAAAAGCATTCCCATGAGCAAACTAGAAAAAAAAATCATTTGGGCCGTCTACGGATGAACTGGACATACATAATTAGGGAGTCGCTCGACCATCATGAATGCTATGGGGGAGGGGTCGTCAGGAGTGGACTAGCCATGTGGAGTTAAGTTTCAGGACCTTTCCCCTCGGGTCGCCCAATAGTTTGGGCCACGTCACACTAATTATTTTATTCGGAATTATTTTATTCGGAATTATCAGGAATAAAGAAGAACCAACCGAAAAATAATTCAAAAAAAATAATAATAACAAAAATAAATAAATAAGGAGAAGGAAAAAAAAAGCCCTTACTATTTCTTATTGACCAAACTTTGGAACCATATTCCATTTCTTGCCACCCCTATATCGCGATCATATTCATTTTTATGATTATCATCACATCACATTCTTTGTATGTTAAAAAAGTGACAAGCAGAAAAGTTGCAAACAAGTTTCACAAATCTTTACCCTGTCAGGTTCATAAAGAAATACTATTATTTTTGCATGATTTCAAGAGGTCATCTTCCATGCTATAAAACCTAACAGGAAAACATTCTTTTGCGTCAGTGCAAAGTCACACTGCAATACTTCAGACAGCGTTCCATTTCCTGGTTAAAAAGACAAATCGATTTGTTTATACAGGATTGTTCCAGGGTATGTCGACTCTAGGTCCAGCTTTGGGCTATCTTATCGGAGGCCTGTTCTTGAATCGTTACACAGATGTCACAGTCGATCAACAAAGGTATTGCAATTTATCTAGAAAATAATCATGTGATGACAATTAAAACTTTAATATGTAATAGTTATTTATACGATACTCTAATTTGATTTTTTATGTATGAATTATTGATATTATATGATTTGTACAATCTCAGCCCAAATCAGTGTGATTTGACATTTCAAGAGAACCAGGGGACCGTTTCATGAAAGTCGTCAGCACTGACAAGTTGTCAGTCACTGACAATTTCAGCAAAATCCTTGGTTCTGATTGTCTGAGAAGCCCTGATCACTGACTGTTACTATGGTAACTGTCAGTGACTGACAAGTTGTCAGTGCTGACGACTTTCATGCATGAAACGGTCCCTCGATTAAACAAAAAGAAAACTAACACTCAGTTTGCCAGAAGACCTTTGGGTTTGACCGTCGTTCTCAAATGAAAGGATGGTGGTGGAGGGGGGGGGGGGGGGGGGGAAGGGCCAGTTCGTTCAGTACAAAGCCTTGTATTCTCTCTCTGGGGAGGAAGCGTGTCAACTTTCTCCTGCTGGACACGCTACCCCCTATAAGTATATGGATAAAATATTACTCCATGACATGACTATATGATAATCATTACAATCATGTGACTGAAAGGTTCTTACGTTGCCAATTTTCCTATCAATTTGACATTAATATTGCTTCTGAATTGACAAACGTCAGCTCTTCTTCAAGATTCACTCAAACTCACATCGAGAATTGTAAATAATGATGAATAACACAACTTTGACTCACTGCCGAATATCAGTGACCTTTACATGTACCTCAAAACGTTTCCTGTTCTCCAGGCTGTGAATCACGAAGTCAAGATCTTGCATTAGTACTGCAATGTTGTGTCCCCCCCCCTCCCCTTCAGAATTTTATGTTGAATATAGTTAAAGAAAACCTTTCATCAAAGAAGCAAGAGGTTAATTGACTGTGGCCAAGCTTTAGGAGAGGTGAAATATACTCTATGAGCTTTCCTATTCTTTTGGTACCAGTTAGGAAGAATATCATAGTACAGAAATGTCCCTGAAAAGGACTGCTCTTCAAAGGCCCTCAAATTCGAAATGATTATGAAAAATAACGTAAAGTGTTCGTGTCAGATATTCATGCTACATGTGTGTGACTAATTTCTGCTGCAGTGCATGGTCTTTTCTCCGCGATTGAATAAATTTCTTATCGATCGTTTTTATGTTTCTCTAATCCGACAACTGACACATTAAAAAAAAAAATTTACTACATTTTACCTTTATCAATTGCTTCCGAAGTTTCTCTCACAATGTAATAACAGGACCTAAACTCGCCTTTATCTTTTTAACACGTATTGTCTTCCATTTATTTATTTATTTTTTCAAGATGACATCATTGCTAAGTGACTGTGAACTATGTCGGAATATTCATTTCGAATTCTTCATGGTTATTATGTAAACGATATTTCTACCAAAAAAAAAGAACAAAAACATGGTTTACATCATGTGGACTGGGCGGGATGGTTGATAATCGGATGATAACGCTATAAAGGACTCATGTAATTATCTGTGACCTTTTCAGTTCCTTTTACCAACTTCCGATGCATTGCTATGAATCATATTGAAGATTAAAAAAGACCCTTAACCATTGTAGCTGAAAAGGATAATGGGGTGCTTCATTTACAGTAAAATTAGGAAGGAGAAGGAGAAGGACGAGGAGAAGAAGAAGAAGAAGAAGAAGAAGTAGAAGAGGCATGGCAAGGAACTTTCTGAAATAAGTTTTCTCATCAAATTGTAGTAATAATCCCTGAAATAAGTGACCATTTTAAGAAATCAAACAAAAGTTTGCATGTTTTAGGCAGTGTTAAGAATAAAGTCGAGTACTATAATCGCACGACTGCATGAAAGCACTTAAATCTAGAATTCACTGGGAATAGATGATTATAACAGTACCTTAATTACGAATATTAATCGTAAGAAGAGGTATGATTGATTAAGCTTGAAGCAACCCATCTTAAGATTTACACCGATGGAGTTTCAAAAATGCTTCATAACTTAACATTACCTTTAAGTTTAACTGATGAAAGAAAGCCAGGGTCGTAAGGACTGATATTCCTTTTGATGTTTCTGTATTTTTTTTTTCAGTTTGACGATATCATCAGACAGTCCTCTGTGGGTTGGGGCATGGTGGCTTGGTTTCATCTTGACCGGATGTATGGCGCTGACCATCGCCTTCCCTTTCCTTATGTTCCCAAGATCAATGCCTGGTAAGTCTATGGTGGGATAGATAGATAGATAGAAAGACAGACAGACAGACAGACAGACAGACAGACCGATAGATAGATAGATAGATAGATAGATAGATAGATAGATAGATAGATAGATAGATGGATAAAGGACAGCCGGTTAGCGAAATCACTGGATTGGAGCATGGTGGCTTGATTTATCTTGACCGAATGTATGGCACTGACCATCACTTTCCCTTTCCCTATGTTCCCAAGGTCAATGTAAATAAATATAATATGGTCGAATAAGTAAATAGATACTAGTAGATGGATAATAATAATAATAATAATAATAATAATAATAATAATAATAATAATGATAATAATAATAATAATAATAATAATAATAACGATAATAATAATAATAATAATAATACAGGGTATTTATAATGCGCCTATTCCACATGTGCTCAAGGCGCAATGGAGAAGAAGAACTTACACTAGAGCAAAAGTACTTGAAATAAGAAGAATGCAAAGAAAAAAAAACCAACAGTGTGAAAGTAGATCTACTGGAAAGCAATTTTGAACAAGTGAGTTTTGAGGGCATTTTTAAAACAATCTACACTTGAAATGTAACGAATTTCTTGTGGCAATTGATTCCATAGATAAGGTCGTCCAGCATGTGCATATGATCAATCCCCCCATGATTTCTTATTTTCGGGACAACAAGCACTTTAGAATCAGAAGATCTTGAGCATCTGGGAGGATTATAAGGCATCAACAAATTGATATTGTAACCTGGGGCACATCCATGTATACAGTGAAAAACAAGCAATAATAATTCAAATACAGTGCGGAATTCGACCGGTAACCAATGCAGTGAAGACAAAACAGGAGTAATGTGAGTATACGTCTCGTAAGGGTAAAAATACGGGCTGCGGAATTTTGTTTTAGGTGGGTGGGTACCTTTAGATTGCATGATAAATCATGGATGATTGGTTAGATCAATCTAGATGTGCATGGGTTGTGGCGTGGTAGCTTGGTTTTTATCCTGGCTGGGTGTGTGGCATTTGTTTTTCCCATGCTTTATGTTCCCCAGGTAGGCCTGGTATGTAGATGTATTAAACAGATAGATAGATAGATAGTTAAATTTAAGGATAGATAGAGAGATCATAATAAATAAATAAATTGACTTAATATACAGGGAATTAGATAGAAAGATATGTATGTAAATAGTGTGAAAACTCCCAACTGATCTTGTCGTCTAGGCAGTGAGATATATGCTGGAGTATATTTCTGTCATTAAAGCTATAGTGTTATGACTGTGATTTTTTTTTTCACTTGCATATCGATTAATGAAGTAAGCATTAATATAATAACTGAATAACGAAAAATATGGATAGGTAGATAGATATTATGTAGACAAAACAACAGGATGATAATTTGGAATAATTTTCTAAAGCGGTATTCCATCATGACATTCCTAGTCAGTGTGCATTGCTTATAACGAGGATTTTTTTTAAACTTTTGATCCTCAATGTTGAATTTTACATGAATATGAGTAATTCAGTCGAATTAATTATGATATTTTGTGGAATGGATGGTTTGGTATAATACAGGTGCCAAGGAGCTAGCACTAAAGAGAATATCACAAGCCCAGAAAGGTTCCGAGTTTGCTGCCAGGGCAGGTTTCGGCAACGCGATGAAAGATTTTCCCAAAGCCACCTTAAACCTTGTCAAGAACATACCTTTCATGTGTGTGAACGGGGCCGCTATCACCGAGTGGTTTATCATATCATCTCTCGCGACATTCGGACCGAAGTTCATGGAGACACAATTCAATATATCAGCAAGTGATGCGGCATTAAAAACAGGTTATAGTTCACAATGATTTGATTTGTTTCAGTGGCGTTGAAAGGATTTGAGAATTAAACATTCTCAGAAAAAATTGTGCTGATTAGAACATTTTCTTGGCCCACATTAGGAACCTTTAAAGGTTCCCCAAAGAAACCATTGATACCCTATAAAGGTTCTCTAAAGGGTTCTGAATGGGTCTTTAGAACCATTATTGGTTGTACAAGGAACCTTTTGGGGTTCTTGAAAATATAAAGAACCCTTTATAGAACTCAATTTCCTGGAGGTTCTAAATACGGGACAGAAAAGGTTCTAACTATCACATTTCTAAGAGTGCAGTTAAGACATATTCCTTAATGATCAGAGGCAGTTATACTCAAGTTTTCTGTGCAGCATAGCAGAGTCCTCTTCTTACCATTGGCGTAAATCCCGGGGGGGGGGGGATGGGGGAATATATCCCCCACTTTTTTGAGGGGGGGGGGTGGCGTGTACAAATATCCCCCCACTTTTTAAGGAAGAAATGATATTTGAATTAACCAGTTAATAAAATTTTTAATAAACTGTCATAAACAACCATCATATTTTAGAATTTCTATTTGAAAATGCAATTTAAAAACCAGAAAAGCGCTTATTTTTGGCTCGCTCGCTTCGCTTGCTCATCATATTTTGGAATTTTCGTTTGAAAATGCGATTGAAAACAAGAAAAGAGGTTATTTTTGGCTCGCTCATCATATTATAGAATTTCTATTTGAAAATGCGATTGAAAACCAGGAAAGTGGTAATTTTTGGCTCGCTCGCAAGATAAAAATTAAAATGTATGTAAGGGGGTCTGTGCAGGTGGAAGAGGGCGTGTGTTTGTACTTAAGTGTGAGTTCGGCAGAAAAAAAAATCGGCAAAAAAGTCGATCATCCCCCCCCCCCCTCTACTCCTCAAAGTGGATTTACGCCGGTGCTTCTTACAATGGAAATAACGTAACGTGTTATTTTATTTTCATTGTGGTAAAGGGGGTAGTGATGATGAATTGATATTTGATAATTTTCATGATGATGATGACGGTGCTAACAATGATGATGATCATGATGATATAGTGACGGTGATGAGAAAAAGATGATGTTGATGATGATGGTGCTGCATGGCTTAGTGTTAGACCAGTGGTTTCATTATACCTGCCGGTGCTGAGTTTGAAAGAAAGTGGATGTGTATATAGTGAATTGTACTCATGCTGCTTTTTGCATTATTATCAATTAGCAATAACCTCGTGTAGAAACTCATGATGCAGGTTCCCATGTTCTAAATTTTCTTATGTTAGCATACTTTGCTTTCTAAACAGTCAAACATAAAAAGAACAAAAAGGGAAAGAAAGATCAAGAAAGAAGGAGGGGAATAAAAAGACTCTTTCCAATGATTATACTGATTATCATGGTGATGCATGTATCAAAACGATACCATGATAAACTTGTAGAACGAAGTAAATTTGCGCTCGATAGAGCACGTGATTTCAATCTGTTAACCTGTCAGACTATTCATTGCACAAATTCTTAAAGGAATTTTCCGTGTCTTTCTTCAGGTTTTCTCGTCATACCTGCCAGTCTCCTTGGTGCCCTGGTAGGGGGCTGGATTGTCACCTACTTCAACTTTCAGTACCGCGGTATGATTCGCTTCTGTCTTGGTACGCTCTTGTTCGCCTTCTGTATGCTACCAGCTTTCTCCATCCAGTGTCCAAACGTGCCTTTCGCAGGAGTTTCCATCCCGTACACGTGAGTTTCTTTTAAAAGACTAGTTGTGGTCTATGTGATTAGTCTATGGACTATGAGTGTGAGCCATAATGTTAGGGGTTCGAATCCCTGGAGCAGCAATGTATGTCCATTGGCAATACATTTACAGGGACATTCAGATATCTGAAAACCCTTATCTCTTGTCTTTTCTCTAAAATACCGATCAAAAGTACAATAACATCATTACCGATACAGCATTGTTACAAGCTATTCGGATTTTTTAAATTTATCAATTTCATGAAGCGATATCGTCATGTTGATGATTTCTTTGGTCTATTTAAATTCCTTGTCAATAGATGTCCTAACTTTTGTACATATGCCTTTCTGTTAATTCATTTTTTTTACCCTTTTTCTCTCTCTGTTTCCATCTTCTCCGATTTTCAACCTTTCCACACTTTCTCCTCATGCATCTTGCTTCATTCCAATCCTTTTTTGTTTGTTCCTTAGAGCCAGTGATGCGGGAGATGAAATTCTGGAAAGCAATCTCACTGCACCTTGCAATACGGGATGTGGCTGTCCTACCACATACGATCCAGTGTGTGGGACTGACGGGGTGCTTTACTACTCGGCCTGTTTTGCGGGCTGTCTGGAAACAGGAGAGATAAACGGAGTCGAAAAGGTATGCAGAGGGCTAGGAATCGGTAGCTGGTTATCGGTATAACCGTGACTACAGTGATGCAATTTACAGAATATGTTCATGCCAATTGGTATTTTACATTTTCAAATGGATAAGCAACTTGAAATTATGAAAACAAACAAACAAAAAACAAAACCAAGAAAAACAACCCTGAAACAAAAACAGAAAGACCAACAACAACATAAAAAGGGTTGTGGCTCATTCCCCTCCCATATTTATCTCTTTATCGCTTTTTCAATTATGTTTATTTTTTACATAATCATACAGAACTAACGCATTTCTTCCACAAATCAATGGAACTCCCTCCTTCCCGGCCTCTTGCTTTTGCAAATCCACAATCTTTTTAGGTTAACTGATGTGGTTTGTTTGACTTGATTATGATCATCATGGATGCGTTGTAATCGGTTACTTTATACGATTTAACGATAATCGCATTTCAACAAATTCAATTTATGCATTGTGTTTTTGACATTTTCTTGCTTGAAAAAGATGTATACAAACTGCTCCTGTATCGACGATTCGGCCACGAATTCGACGGGAAACTTTACCGGAGGTTCGGCAGAGCTTGGACGATGCCCGCAGTCGTGCTCCAAAGAAAATCTATACATCTTTCTCACCTTCCTTCAACTTGTGGGCACCTTTTTAGCCCTTGTACCTTCCACAATGGCTTCAATAAGGTACATATTTGAAACTCGATTATGTTTAGTTATCGGCCTAGGGAATTGTCAATATCACCTTAACCTCCGACATTATACTACCTTGCAAAAGCACTTGAGCTTGAAACAAGATGAAGATTTGGAGATTGCAGAAAGAAGAACAAGAATAGGAAGAACAACAAGAAGAAAAAGCAGATGACGAATAACAAGAAAAGGAAGGAGAAGATAGTGAGCATTGATCATAATTATGACGCAATAACCGCTTGCTTGTAGGTTTTCTTAAATATATTCCCCAAAAGCTTTAGAAGTTCTAGAGGGAGAAAAACAGCATTGTGTAAGAATGATGATGATGATATTTATGATAATAGTTATAAATGAAATAGTGGTAATGATATAAATACTGTTAAAATGATGTGAAAAGAATTGTATCATGAAAATATATTTTCTTCTCTTTTTCCCGTCACGCCTCATTTTAGATGTGTATCTCATGATCAGCGTTCATTCGCTCTGGGCATTCAGTCTCTTTGCTTCAGAGCATTCGGTGAGTACAAGTTCTGTATTTCTTTGTTTGTGTTTAAGACTAAACATTTTCAAGTAATAATTTATTTCAGTTCGAATAATCTAACATGATAATGAATAGGAGAAGTTGTTTATTATGCATAATATTCGTTCTTTAGTCCATTAAGCTTAGTAGTAATGTTTTCCATTTGCATTCCCCATGTTTGGTCTTGATCATTGGATTGAAAATATAAAAGTATTGTCCCGTTCCGTGTGGTATTGTGTCGTGTATCGTGTGTCGTGTATCATGTATCATATATTTCCTCGTACTTTTTTTTTCATCAATGATACCATGTTATTATATATGGGAACCTGATTCACAAGCGTAGCTTTTAAAGATTTCCTCCACATTACAGCGAGCATTGTTTTGTTTATTTTATACTTGCCATTTATTAATTTGATATACTGTATGAACTGAACTAATTTCAATATTTTGCATAACTTTACACTGTAGATTTCATAATGATTTTGAATGTGAAAGATCTTGTAAAATTTTATTTGCTGTATTGTGGAAATAAATGAAATGAAATGAAAATAATTAGGTATTGAACTATTCTAATAACGGATGCTTTTGAAACTTGTAGACACTTCTAAATACTGTAGGATTGGTTTTTCAGTATTCGGCTGAAGAGTTGCCGACCAAACACTCCAGAAAGCACCCGGCTACCTACAGCAGCTTTTTACTGACTGCCGAAGCCCCTCTCCGAAAAGAGCTCAATGCTCAGAGCTCTGACAACTAACCTCTGAACAGAGGTTGCCAAAAGTCGGCAACCGGTTGAATTTAATTCTGGCGTGATGAGGCTTTAGATTATAAGCTGCATTCATAAAAAAGGGATTTTCTGTCTTGTACAGGCTAGTTCTGATTTCTTTTCTTATACAGGAACGATACCTGGTCCGGTTGTGTTTGGCGCGCTTATCGACAGAGTGTGCGTACTGTGGCAAGACTCCTGCGACGGTTCATCCTGCCTGCTGTACGACAACAAAAGTTTCGGACTCACTGCGCTGTTGCTGTGTATGTTGTTCAGACTGTTATCCATTTTCTGCTTTATAGGAGCATTGGCCTTCTATAAACCCAGCGACAACGAAAGGATAAGACCGGTAACTGTGGATGGAAATGTGGAAGAAAATGCAGAAGGGATGGTTCCCAAGGACGAGGCTGCATGATGTACGAAACTTTATGAACATCAGATCACGTGACGTTTGGGGGAAGGACCTGCTGGGGATCTTCATTTACTACGCAAAATATGTTGTTTTACTATCATTGAGAGTATTAATTCACTTGCATCATTATGAAATTCCCAGGAAAGAAAAAATTACAACCAAAAGGCATTGCTTTTCCTCGCTTTCCGTCCGCGATTGCTTTTCTTGTCGTTTGGAAGAAAATTTGAAAATTTGACAAAGTTCTTGTGTGTTAGACAGCTCAGTGAGCTTATACCGTGTATTCGATCGACCAAAGTTTTATTTATTTATTTTTTTTGGGGGGGGGGGATGGAATGTACAGATTTCATGTCAGATCGACGAACATTGTCCATCGGCTCACCCTTTCACGAATTTTGCTCACAAATCTTATTTCAAGTTAGTCTTGTTGGAGATGTTGACTGTTAGGCTGAAGAAAATGAACAACAGAGGCTGAAAAAAGGGAACATGCAAAAGAGGCTGTGGTATGATTACTTCTCAGGGAACATAAGTTAAAAAAAAAACTGCATGAAAATATGATTATAGACAGTGGCTTAGATGATGTGCAAATATAATTAAGTGAAGGACTTACAACTTGTAACTGAAATTTACATATATAACAAAATGCATGCATTTAAAGAGGCTGCAATGAATAATTTTGTGATGTACTACATGACATATCTAGAGTTTGAAATATGGTTCATATATATTTTTGTATTGCTATGATTAACGTGTACCTAAAGAATTATTCTTTTTAATGTTTAAAGCCACCAGAGTATCTTACAACCTGTCTTCGGCTAGATTTTGAAAGAAAATGTAAAAAGTTGACATGGTATATAAATTATGGTATAGGCCTATGAGTGAACCCCTGAAAGATGGTATGAATATCAGTGTGTAGAAAATGGGTGATATTTCAAGCTTTTAACCCGGAATAAATAAAGTCGGAATAGATGCCCAGTTCGTGGATGGCCTATTATGCGACCAATATGACGTCACAACGTAACCCACTACATAGGCACTTCTCCGTATGTAACTATGCGAACGACTCCCAACTGCCACAGGCCATGCCCTGGCTTAGACTGCCCAGGCAACAGTTGACCCGCGGTAATTTCCTAACACAATCCTTATCCTAGTTAACATCCCAACCTTAAACCTTATTCAAAACCGATGGCAGCCCTAAAACTTACCTTATTGTCTTTTGCAAACTGTAGGCCGGAGCATGCATTAATTGTTGCCATATCGTCTGCTCGCAAGAAGCTGCGATGTCCATACTATAATCCCCGTGACACAATTTGGGACAGGGAGAATCTGCCTATTGTGCTTATAATTTTTATCACTAGCTTCTCATGCATACTTTCATGCCAGATGCATAATTCACTGAATGTGTGGACGCACGCAGATGATCGCGAACATTAATATCATTATCACGAATTTGAAGGAACCTCTTTTGTTTTGTTTTGTTTGTTTTTTAAAGAAAAAGGAAGGTATTTCACGAATTAGCGTCATATTTTAATATGTTCTCAAATATGTGAATACAGTCTGCACAAAATTTAGCTTTTGTCTGCATGTGCACGATAATGAAATAGGCCTTTGAATATGCATGAAGTCCATATGATTTCGATGAAAAGCACATTGATATTCTCTTTTTGGGGGTGGGGGAGTTCTAGAAATAAGAGGTTATTTCGACTCTGCAAAAGAATTCGTGCACAAATGTTAAGTTACACCATTTGGGAATCCATTTCCTTTCAAAGTTTAGTCAATGTAGTGTCATATAAGATGGGCGGTGGCTTTTTTTGGCGTGTAGAGTATAGTACTGTTCCTCATGCATGTTTTTGTGACATGAAATGATGGTTGTGGCGACGCTTATTGTTATTAATGTTCTTTAATTTAGTCGTTCAAAAACGATGAATATTCTGATCTTCATTGCAAAAATGACAACTGGCGCTGCAATTTCGAACAGCCTAACAGGGTATACTCAACACATGCATTTCCAAATGTGAATCAAAACGTGTGTATTATGTTGTGTCTTATATCACTATTGACCATTGATGTGCTGATTTATATTTAAAAAGTAAGCTAAATAAAAAGGTCTTCAGAATAAGGAAGTCGATGAATGTGGTGCACATGATTAATCGACGGACCTATAAATGTGTGCATGTCCATATATTGATGATGACATTTTATTCATTAATTTGATTTCGTTTTGAAAATTTGCTATTGATTTATTGATTGACTGACTGATTTATTCATTCATTTATTCGTCCATCTATTCACAGTTGTCAGTTCCTGTTAAAACTTGTTCATTTATTTATTGATTGTATTTATTTGTTTTATTGATTTATTGATTTGCCGTTGATTACGGTTGTAGATAACGTGACATTCTTCAAGGTCCCTAGCCTAGGTAGATAATGATGTAGGTTTAATGATCCGAATGTGTTTTTCCCCTTTTCTTGTTGGTGTAATTGAAGGAGAATGAAACCCTGCAGTGTGGGGAAATATCTGTTTTAATGAAAAAAGAGGATAGAGAGAAGCAATTAAAAAAGTTCCATCAAAATCGGTTACGAAATGAAAATTTTATGAAAGTTTGAAAAGTCTCATTTTACTTTCTATGGCGATCTTCAAATTGGCAATGTTGCTTAAAAATGGCAGGTTTAGTAGGACAACTGTCAATATGTTTTGTACACAAATTATCATATTTTCTCCATTATCTCAGATACTGCGTGTCTCTTTGTGAACTCAACATATATTGTGTCAAATACATTTTCCCGTGATATATCTTGAGGTAAGAAGGAGACAAGCTGCACCTTGAGAGATAATGGGGAAAATATGAAATTTTGTGTACAATACATATTATGGAGAGTTGTCATTGTAAACATGCCATTTTGAAGCAAAATGGCCAATTGGATGATCGCCATGGAAAGTAAATTGAGACTTTTCAAACTTTCATAACTTTCTCATTTCGTAACCGATTGTGATGGAACTTTTTTTTTTGGTAAAAATTGCTTCTCTCTATCCTCTCTTTTCCCCAGGGTTTCATTCTCCTTTTAAGTATACCAATCACACACTCAGTATTTTGCTCTCTGTAGTCGAGGTTCTATGTCACGATACTAGAATAAGAACATTGGGCTTCAATACGACCTCAGTAAACACAGAAGGGACTTTTCAGATAGCCGACGCATCCGTGCGCTCCTATAGGCCCCTGCGCAACCCAATGCCGAGTCATCATAGGTCCCAGTCGGGTTCAACTTGCTTATTTTCTTCATACATGTGGCATCAAGGCAAAGTTCTTTGAGGTTCACTATATGAATTCCAACTTAAAACAAATTTATGTAGATGACTGGTTCAAATGTAATATCCATAATGTTTAATGCGCATTATTTTTTCCATATATGTATTAAGTTTGTTTTTTATTTATAGACCAATTTCACAACGCAAGAGGGCAGCAGACTGTTCGACACAGTTTGACATACTGGGGTGGGCGCTCCAAATTTATAGTACACAAGTCAATAGCGCGTTATGTACATTCGTTCGATTTTTTGTCTATTTTGACCAGTATATGCAGATTTATTTTAATATTTGCAATGAGAAATTATCAGGGAAGTTCAGGTCGCAGCTGTGCGGTGCTCAAATGCCACAAGGATTAGAGAAAGTTTAAAACATGGAAGCTAACTGAGTGCGAAATTCACTCGCTTTTGACTCAAGAAGCCTGTTTGTGTGAGAAGCCGTACTCCCTACACAGGTTTCCGTAAGCAATGTGAAGGAATTCGTCGCCAGAGGGTAAAAACATCATCAGAAGGGACTTTTAAGTCAAAAAACATTATCATTATGTACTTTGGCGTAAAATGTAATGAGTGAAAACTTGACTTTGTAAACAGGGTAAGATTTAGGGCTCCCGTTTACTACGGCTTCTATGCTGCAATCGAACTTTTACTGACAAAACTAAGTTGAAAAACCATCGAAATTACAAAAATACATCATACCTTCATCCGTCAGATATGACCATTGTCTTACCTCATCTACCCATGTATCCATGCTTTATTTTATTGATCTAGAATAAAGTAAATGGAACAATATCGGGGCATATCTCATATCTTACATTCATTTTGTACACAGAGCCAATCGCGGTCAGCGCGCTTGCCCACAGCAGCAATGGCGTCGCCGATAGAGGGCCAAATACATAAACCGGCCGTGAAATTGGTCTATAGATTTATATATTCCTTGCAAAGTCAACCTGCTAATTTTTTCTTTAAATTTTCTCGTAATTATCAGTCATTTTTCTCTTTTTTATTTATTTATTATTATTTTTTTTTTTTTGGTTTCGTGTTAATAAAATACTTTTTGATTGAGGGTATTCATGAAGGATGACAATAATGATGTGTCAAAATCATTTTGGTCATTGTTAAAATGCGAAAATAGAAAAAGCTGCACATGCGACCGACACTGCTAGTTTGCGTACTGGTCCTGCATACACTTTTTGTAGAGAGAGAGAGAGAGAAAGAGAGATAGAGAGAGAGAGAGAGAGAGGGGGGGGGGAGCTAAAGTAATGAAATGAAGAAAGCGAAATTAATGAAAGGAGAAAATGAAGGGAAGATATGAAAGACAAAAACCTGTCTGCATGGGCAGAAAATAGTACGGTGATATACTGTGCAGGGGCTGCAAAACGTGTTTTTTTTTTTTTTTTTTTTTTTTTTTTTTTAAGTAGGGTGGATGCATGGGGGAGGGGGGGGGGCTGACACTCAAACAGGTTGGACCCAGGGACGGAGCACCCGAAGGCCTTGGGTTTTATTGTTTTTGTGGGCCTATGAGCAATTGGATTATAGTTCTTACAATTACAATGGTCTTCCTTTTTATATCCTTATTGTTTATTTTTAAAGGCAAAATTGGAAGATACTTCAGCCCCAGTCACCCCCCCCCCTCCCTGCCTCATGCGGCTCCTGCTTTGGCTTGTTTCGAGTTTTTATTTATAACAAAAAAAGAAAATGAAAAGGAAGAACGGGAGGGGAGCAGGATGTGGGGTGGTGGGACATACACAGCGAGAAAGACAATGAAACACAGTAAAGTGAGAACAATAACAAATGCCGCAGACTGTTCATACATGGTTTATGAAAGAGCTATTCCGATGTACATTAGCTTGACGAGGCTTGGGAAGGGGCGGGGTGCGTTCACAATCATCATAATCTCCAGATATTCCAAGCATAAGCATTGGCGCAAATCCGGGGGGATGGGGGGGGGGATGTATCCCCCTACTTTTTTTAAGAGGGGGGAGGGGGTGGCGTGTACAAATATCCCCCCACTTTTTAAGGAAGAAATGATATTTGAATCAATCTTTGAATATAATTTTTAGTAATCAGTCGTAAATAACCATCATATTTTAGAATTTCTAATCAAAAAATGCGATTGAAAACCAGAAAAGCGGTTATTTTTGGCTCGTTCGTCATATTTTCAAATTTTCATTTGAAAATGCGATTGAAAACCAGAAAAGTGGTTATTTTTGGCTCGCTCGCTTCGCTCGCTCATCATATTTTAGAATTTCTATTTGAAAATGAGATTAAAAACCAGAAAAGTGGTATTTTTTTGCTCGCTCGCAAGATAAAAATTAGAATGTGTGTAAGAGGGGTTCTGTGCAGGTGGGTGAGGGCGTGTGTTTATACTTATGTGTGAGTTCGACAGAAAAAAATCGGCAAAAAAATCGATAATTCCCTCCCCCCCCCACTCCTCAAAGTGGATTTACGCCGGTTTCACATTAGACAAGAAACCAGTGAGTGTTACAATTTCTGTTTCTTCATTTTGTGTACTTTTTTTTGTTGCAAATATATAAAGTGAAGCGACCGAACAACCTAATAGAAAAAGAAAGCAGCCTATCATGTATTGTGGGTATTTTTTATGCACTTTGTATGTAAGAAAAAAAATCATTGGAAATTTATTACTATGAGTCCAATTTAGTGACTTTCCGCATGGAAAGGGTGCAAAATCGAAAGCAGTAAGAACACACGTAACATAAACTGAAACTCAAATAGAAGACGGGGATGTTCGCATATTCCCTTTCCTCCAGAGTGTTGTTATACAATCTTTAATATCGCTATTATGTGTATGAATATGATTATTGTTATTGCTGTTATTATCATTATTGTTATTGTATAATAATCATATAATAATAATAATAATAATAATAATAATAATATGTTAATGTTAATCATATGTTAATGTTAATAATAATAATAATAATAATAATAATAATAATAACAATAATAATAATAATAATAATAATAATAATAATAATAATAATAATAATAATAATGATAATAATAACAAATACAATAATTACTATTATGAGTGCTATGATTGTAATTGTATCATTATTACAGTAATTTTTGTTATTGCTCCTATCATCATTATTGCTTTTCCCAATTTAGGTCTACACGTGGCCCCTTTTATCCCCCCACCCCCCCCCCAAAAAAAAAGTATTCCGGAGGAACTATATGCCACATATACGTGGCTTATACTTATAGGCCTGAAAATCAAGTCCATGCATCTTTTTATTGTAGTTCACTTTTGTTTATCATTTTGAAATCTACAGCTGTATTTCGTCTGACTCTGAAGTGCAATCGGTGTAAGCCTTCTTTAGAACGCTGGGTGGGGAGCGCAAGCGACTCCTGACCTTGTGCATACACATTGTATACGTATTGGCGGATTTTATACCACCAATCTCCATAGAAATTACACGGCGTTTTCCTCCACACTCGTTACTGCTCGCCGCATTGAGCTATTACACACAACAATACACACACTGGTTCGTTGGAAATGGATCAGCTGTTCATTGTGTTTATGCTCATTTGGATTGGTGTACAATCCGAATGTGCTTCGTATTTTCCAGGGTAGCAAAGCTGCATGATCATACCAAGGTAACTAACTATCTTTATTTCATGAAATATATGTGACTCTGTTATATGTCTTAGCTCATTTCCTTATGCTTTGTATTAATTGGTTTTAACACAGGTATGGCAGCACCATTCGTTTTATATTTTAGATATATATGAGCAGATGAGTGAGTCCTGGCTAAACCACTCCCCCTTCATAATTTCGTATGCCTTGATCATTCCTCGGATTTATGAAAGTATTGATGCTTTATATAGCCTTTTGTAATATCGTAATTTCCATCGATTGCTTTGGGTGTAAATTACATTCCTAGCTTGCAATGGAAATACCGAAGGAATTTACCATACTAGTATATGATGCAGTATTTGACATGATTTGAACTAAAAAATGATGCTACTCAGACATGGTGGTCTATCTAGTCTTGTCTTGCCAAGGTCGACTTGTTTCTTCATACTGTTTAGTATTATTATCAATATTATTATTCATTAGCCTCACAGGTGTGGAAACAGAAATCATAAAGAAAGTGGCAGAAAGTTTCCTATTTAATACTGTGTGGATCTCGAGGAAATCACAATTCAGTCAACATTGATTGTGTATTTTCCGGTCTAATTGTAAAGACTAAAAATTCGGCGTGCGTGACGTGCGTGCTGAGATCATTGTGCGTACCCTGCTATGTACAATAGCATTGAGTTCGCCATGGTGGACATGATCAGCCTCCGTGGCCTAATGGATAAGGCATCGGTCTCCTAAACCGGGGATTGTGGGTTCGAGTCCCATCGGAGGTGGAATGTGGTATACAATTTTTTTTTGCCCTCTTTCCTTTCGAAATCACATTCACCCTCACACTTTACTATAATGGATTCCGTTTCAATTTTTCTATGTTTTCTTTTAAATACATCATGCGAGGAAGAGTGTAATAGCGTCCTTGATGTAGGCCTACATGTAAAAAATGACAAACTTGCTGTTTACAAGGCAGAATCAAGAGATCCTTTGCCATATATTGCCTACAATGTATACTATTGGGCTTATTCACGTTATGGAGCTACAATCTTTCCTAAACGAAATGAAAGCGCAATGTAAGATAGATTATGGGATGCATATTGAAGACAAGACATGTCCCATCACATTCATTGATTCATTGATTGATTGATGCAAGGTTTATTCCATTTTCAATAACAAAAACAACATAATTTACAAAGTATATAATCATGAGTTGAAATGAAATGAAACGTTGTTATTTCTCATCATTATTGTTCAATCGTCATTTCCTTTTTTATTTTATTTTGCACGCAGAATGATTAAAACTTTGTATAGGGTGAAGATCTTTTGAAGATAATAGTTATATGCTCATAAAAATTATATAAGCATCTCACTAATACTGTTGAGGCCGGGCCAGAAGTTTACATACACCTGGGTGCCGTTGCATAAAAACTTGCTATTATAGTAACTTTGCCTTCAATGGTAACTACCATGGTAACGTTGCTCAATTAAAATCCAGTTTTTCTCAATTTTTCATCATTTTTGTCACCCAATCGGTAGTAAAACAGCCGAATGGCATGTCTACTTTATGCTCATAACACTCAGACATTATGTATCATTGTTTATATTATCTATATTTTCTGAAAAATCAATGGGTCAAAAGTTTACATACCCTCCCCTGTTGTAGTTGATAAATGCTTTCAAAAGTGGTGTTAGCAAATTAATCATGGCTTTCAGGCGGCCCATGCTTTATAGGACTCTGGAATGTGATGGTGATCACGGGTGATGTCTGCAAGCTAGTGTACAGCTGTCCACGGCGACTGCGAGAAGTGAAGACAAAATGGAGGCGGTGCCACCAAGTACTGTAGGGCTGGTGTGTGTAAACTTTAGATCCTCTGATTAACTGGATATATAGATATTTTCATATATAATTACGTCTCTGAATGTTACCAAACTTTTCTACACCCATGAAATGATAATGTTGGCAGGAATGAGTGAAGTTTTGAAAATATGAGGAACACTGTTTTTCTACCAGTACGTACTTTAGGCCCCGACTGTATTAACTCCTTATCTCGCATCTGAAGTTTTAAAACATGTTTTACAATAAAGGGAAAGGATTTTAAAATGAATTTTATCTTAGTGTCGGCTTGATTTTACAATACCACACATCGTCGTAAATAAGAATAGAAAGGGAATCCCCGTAAGGCTTGTTGTAATTGGCGCGCGATCTTCTTATTATTCATCAAAAGAGCCAAACAGTTTTGTTTGAAAGGAGGAACATGGCATTAAAAAAAAAAAAAAAAAAAAAACCTTGATTGGCTGCACGTTAAGAAGTGTGAAACACAAGCAACGGTAGGAATTAGGAGGGTGTATGGCACCTTAATCAAACCTGCTCTTGCAAATGAAAATAATTATGCATGGAAGATGTCTCCTGTCAGCTGTTTCGCTTTTCTGATCTGTCGCCAATATTATTTCTGCAGCCCTCCAGACACGCCACCCTCATTGCTGTGACGGTTGCTCTTCCCTATTAAAAAGTTTTAAGCGTCTATTGCAACACCTATTCAATGTCCCGACAGGTCTTCAACCCCTTCAACCCGCATGAGTAATCTTGTTTTAGGGGGTTCCTTGTTATTGCACCCACTGGCCCAGAGGATTCTTTGTTGGGCCCCCCTTGTCCATTGTACGTTTCGAGAAAGGATCTCGCTATTGTCCTTTTGAGTTGACTTGAAAGATAACCAGCACAATGGCGAAGTCTGATCCCATTATCGCTTTTCGTCACGTGTGTTTCTCTGTACACAGTACCTTGTGTGACAAGGCAATTGACAAGGGCAAAAGAAGATACTTAGACGTACTTGCTTATAAAGCAGTAGTGATTTGTAGTTCGGTCCTAAATCATGCAGTCACCACCAAGCGTGAAATCCGATTTCAGCCTGTGCAGGTAAACAACATCACATCACTGTCTTGCACAGTTCTACCGGAACCATTTTTACAAATTGTGAAATCCAGTACGAAGATCTGGTGAAAGACCAGTAGAAAATTGTCACCATTAGAAGGAAAAGAATACCGGTATCCATTGGCACGGACTAGATGATTGCCCAAAATTAATTGACATCATCACATTTTGCTCGCCGTGAAACACTTTGGTCAGCTATTTCTGTTACTGGAGTCAATATTTTAGTGTTATGTTTGTACTTTCCAGAGAGTGTAGATCTTCTCGATTGATATCATTGTCTACATGACAAGTGAAAATAGAGATCTGATGTTCTTCATTCCGATAGATTTTAATACTCAGCAACCGCCTGCCACTCCAACCACCACCGCCATCTTCGACATCGCGGACTTGAAAGATAACCAACACCAACACCATATTTCAGGATAATTCCATCAATTTGGGAGAAACGATCTTGACATTTCATTTTCCATTTTCATAATTCAACAAAAGAATTCTACCATCGAAACAGATAGTCTGACAACACCGGTCGATCCGTGTAATGTTAACTCCTACAACTTAAAGTATGATAATGCGTTGTTTATCATGACGTTTGGTTTCAGGAAGGAAAACATTGATGAGAGCTAGCTAAGGCTTGTACTTGAAATGTTATTCAAGATTGAGGAAGTTTAATAATTATGTTTATCATCTAAACCAAACAGTCATATATATCACTTGTTGTACAAGCCTGCATTGTGTACTTCATCAGCCTGCAGTTCTTCGCACAAGAATTTTTATAGCTTAAAAACAGGAAGACGCTGAAAGTTTCTGCTGGTATTCTGCAAAGGGATTTTGATACTCTGCGAGTCTGCGACAATTATCCAGGGAAATCATATCTTGGAGTATCCTACAGTTGGTAAGACTAAGCAGTGACCTTCTACGTCTTTCTTCATGCTTTTTTTCTGGTATTTTCGAGATTGAAAATTATATATCTTGTTTCAAATTATGTCTTTCCATGATTTGGAGCCTCTTCATGTTTATCTTTTTCACTTACTATTGTTTTTTTTACAGTCGTTTTCTACTTTGTTCAAGTCCAGCCTGTTCGTTCCGTAACATTGTCATATGCAATCAATTATTGATCTAGCTTCCATAATATGAATTAAGTTGGAGATATTTCATTTCCTTGCATTTTTATAAATTATTACTTTCTGTAAAAATTCTGTTTTTCATTTCGATTAACTTGAAAAAAATCTACGATGGCTGCATTCTTGCATATTTTACTGCTGGAATTGTATCAAAATGCTCTGCAGTATAACGACATACATGTGTTATAAGGTCTACATGCATGTAATTCATTTGTGATTGATGTCGGCGCATACAAAAATATGATGTGTTTACACGTACCTTGTACCCAGATATTCCGGTTGACATTTTGACTTGTTTATAGGTGGTACATGGATAATCTGATAGTGTACTGACTAGGACATCGTGACATTGACGCCGCTTTGGTCCGCAGTAGGGTGTGTTGTGTATTTGGCAGGTCTATTGTTATTTATGCCGTAGCACCATGGGTGTCAATCCCGAGGGAGAGGGGGGCGGGGGGGGGGGGGAGGAGGGGAGTGGGTAACCCCAAATATTTCAGGTGGGGGGGGGGGGGGCGCGGAATGGGGCTGTATTATCATCCTTCAGTGGTTAAGAAAAATACATAATGATTAAATACTGAGGTTGTCACAGCTAAACCAGTCAACTCTTTCAAGGCTAGACTAAACAAGTTCTGGAGTGATCAGCAATATGCACATCCCTGGTCGGAATAAATTTTACCTTATTTCTACGTGTACATGTGGCTCTGACACACTGACACTGTCACGCTGCCTCATCTACAAGAAATTATAGAACTTAAACAAGATAGAAATGAGCTGGATGATAGATAGATCTGGAAACCCGACTGCAGAGTTCTGCATATTTCCAGTACATCTGGTAATAAAGGTAATGATGATGATGACAGTTGACAGTGATGATGAAGATTATACGTATAATTATCAACGACATCGTCATTAAAAATATATATATTTATTTTTTATAATGCTCATCTTTACGGTATGATAAATTCTGAATAAGAAATATGTATAACTGGAGAGAGAGAGAGAGAGAGAGAGAGAGAGAGAGAGAGCGGGGGGGGGGGGGATAAACATAAGTACTGTACATGTATTGTAGCAGTCCATGCTAATTTTCCTACGATCTTGCTCATTTCAAGTTATTTTCTATGTACCACTGTCAGTGTGTAATTCATACTAAATAGTCTCACTGAAATTATTATTTTCTGACAGCTGTACAATGTACATGTAGTACTCAACCCACACGTCGACATTGGGATAATTTCCCAATTCTCGAATACACACGACATTGTGATCGAATTGTATGTTGCGCGCTGCGTTATTGGTCGGACATTGATCTGACGACCTTTACCAAGCTGTAGTCATTTTCTGTCATCGATTTTTTTTTTTCGAGACCGGCTTCCAGGTCATTACAGGTTTATTACTCAAAACATCTCACTCTGTCTTGTGTTGCCCAGATTCGATTTCCGTATTGAAAAGGAAATGGATATTTCTTTCTTTTAAGGACCCCAAGGAAGAACAGTGATGTTTTAACAACATCGCTGAGAAGGTGCATTCCTCAGATTTGATATGTTAATATTGATTTCATTTTCATTTGCATATATGTTATTTGTATATGGTTTTTATCTTATATTCTGAAATAAAAACAACAACAACACCGGATACCATTATCTTTTAAACAAAAGGTTCGAGGCAGGGTTTCTGAATGTAATGCATTTCAGTTTAAAAAAAAAACGCAGACAGTAAAAAAGAAATGAAGACGGAGTAGGCCTTTGTAGTAAGAAAAAAAGAGAGAAAATAATAAATTTCTTGTTATGAGAGAAGGGTTTACATGTAGTTATCAAAATACACTATAAGCATATATGATACCTAATATATATATATATATATATATATATATATATATATATATATGATACCTAATATATATACATACATACATGGCTGCCTCGCTGTCATAATATAATATGAACTCTATTTTGTAACATCGCTGGTCCATTGTTGCTGTCTCCAAAACCAATCTGTTTTTTTTTTTAATACGAGCGAGCGAAGTGAGCGACGAAGGAAACTTTGTTTTGATGATAGAAGTAGTAATTCCTTCGGCAAATTACACTGAGAGCCCATGAAACATCTACATTATCTATTCGGTCTCATCTCACTTACCGAATTCGTTTCCTTTTCAAAATCATTACGAGCGAGCGCAGCAAGCGAGGAAAAGTATACCCTTTTTCATATGATCATAGAAGTGTTATTTCGTGTTCATAATATATGATAATGTGATAATAATGTTATGTGTGCTTTACAAGAACGGAATATTCTTATTATTATCATCATAATACACTATTATAAACCTGGCATGCCTGTATGATATCTAAATAATACATCCTATCACCTGTGTGCCGACACTGTTTTAACTACTTCGCTTGCAGTCCGAATGACTGTTTCTATACCATAGCGAGCGAAGTCAACGACCGATCCCGGCAACATTATATGGATTCGTCCCAAAAAAATTTGTCAACCACCTTGCTACCCAAATATAATATTTTGGAATCTCGCTGCTATAATAAGCTACAATGTACTTGCTGCCCGAAATCATCTTGTAGCTTTTCCAGCGAGAGCAGCGAGCGAGCTAACGAAAAATATGTTTTTGTTGTTGTTGTTTTTTTTAAATCTAGGTCGTTATCTCCTGAAGTGTATCTATTTTTAGGTCAACTGGCCGCTCGATTTCTCGGAATGATATCTTGTTTGGTTACTTCCTGTGAGTAGAAGAATAGTATAACATTAGATTGAAACACAAGATGCAAACCGATTTCCTTTCATAGGAATAGTAATTATCATCGGCATAGGTTAAAGTACACATTCAAAGAAAATCACAAATATGGCAAATGATGTATCACTAGAAACTGGAAAGCTAACGGATAGCAATCATATCAGTTTTACGTCAACTACGTATCAGGTAATTTAAAAATGATACAAAAAACAAAAACAAAAACAAAAAACGATGTTTTACTGACGTCACGAACGGGTTCAACCCTGTCCAAGCAGACGACTTCCCATACTGAATGAACATAACTGCAGCGCAATTATTTCTCAAATAATAAAGAATTTAGTGTATTTTAACGTGCTCATTTTTACACCATTCTAAAAGGGAAATGAAACCAATTCTAATAACTGAAATCTCATTTTTGTAAATATACAGGATAAGAGTTAATGAACAATCAAAGAAACCACACTTTCAAAAAGCCCGCCGAATGATTGCATGGACGGTAGTCGCTCCCCCTTGAAACGCCGAACATAATTATATAGCACAGTGTGTGAAGCTAAAAATGCAACTGCGTCTATTTTGTTGATTCCTTTATCATTGTAACGCCTCATTTTCCATCTAAATGATACCATGCACGGGGTTTCGGGAAAAGAATAGATTAAACATTTAGACTGACGCTAATGAAAGTGAAAGAAATAACTGAATAGAGGACGACAAAAGAGGAACTGAAAATGTGTGAGATGTTATGGGACATCGTCTGCTTGTGTAATTAACATCCCGCCCGTGACGTCACACATCTCAACGGTGTTTGGAGAGCTCTTCAGGTGCTATGTCGGGGCTGTATTTTAGCGCCTGCTAATTGACAACAATTAATACTTCGAATATTTCTAAGCGATGTATTTTGACAAACTTGTTCAATCTAAGCTTCACCTACGCAATTATGAAAATTGAGTCAGTTTTTAAATCAATGAATATCTACTTTAAGATACTTAAATGCAAGCGAGCGCTTCGCAGTGTCCCATTTTCTTTCTTTTTCCTTGTTTTTCGCTTTCTTTTCACTTGCTTCCTTCCTTTTCCTTTATTTTCTCCTTTTTTTTTTTTTTTTTTTTTTTTGGGGGGGGGGGGGGGGGGGGGCAAAATGATATCTTTACCCCCCCCCCGCCCCCAGGATCGACGCCTCTGATACGAAATGTTTTCGTCCCGGGGGGGGGGGGGCTTTATACGTGTACATTCCCTATAATTTCATCTCAGTAACTCTATTCTTGCCGCAATTCTAAAGCTCAGCTGCGTTTCACAGCTTATAAAATCCCCCCTTGGCTTTGACGAACGTTTGAACGTTGCAGCCTTTGAAAGTTTGAATACATGTAGCAAACTAACCCCGCCGCGTTGTTCAAAAGAATTATGACTATTTCCGAACTTTGAACAGAATAAAGCAGGCCCTTTTGTCAAGCGTCTGGGAGTTTTTATTCCAGTTTGGGGTAAACAACATTTGCATACAATAACACTGGTTTTAAAAGCATTGTACACTGTATTTATGACGGTGAAATGGCACAAGTAAATGTAACTTGCATGTAACACTGCATTTTGATATTGACTTGTTATAGTCGCATACTTTTTCAGGAAGGCCTACTCGAATAAACACTACATTACAATACATTGCCTTCATTAACAATTATCAAGTAAGATGATAGCTGACAAAATATGTTGTCTATGTACATTTTCAATTAGTACTTCACAGAATTTGAAGTTTCAAGATTTTAAAGGTTTCTTTCAGCCAATATGTAAAAAAGACAATTTTGCACCATTAGGGGATATTGAACTTTTGCCACCATTCCCTTGCGTAAAATGCAGTAATCTTATAGGTCACCCAGAAAGTATGGCACTGAGGCTGTACAGTGATATTGTAAGGAATAGAAAATATTTAAACATTTATAAGGGATATAATTATGAGCCTTGAATCAAGATAAAATGATGTTATGCGGGCTCGACTTCTGGGGGGATTAAGGGAAATACATCCTTGCAGTTATCGCAAAAGTTTGCATGGTTTTTCCTTTCCTCCCGTTATTATCGGGGCCGGGGGTGGAAAGGGGAGTTGTTATTGCATTTAATTCAGATTTAAGAACAAGCTTTGTAAACAACCAGTGGCGGCACCAAGGGGGGGGGGGGGCAATGGGGGGGCATTTGCCCCCCCCAGAAGCTTTGCCCCCCCAGTTGCCCCCCCCCCCAGAAATTTTGAGGACTGAAAAGAAAAATTATACAGTAATTTGTAAATAAGTAGATGTTGTCATAAGCATCATATTCGAGCTGTGAAGTGCTCTAAAATACCATTTTCCGCTCTTCAAAACTTCGATTGAAAAAAAAAAAAGTTTGTTATTTTTGGCTCGCTCGCTTCGCTTGCTCGTCATATTTTAAAATTTCTTTTCTAAAATGCGATTAAAAACAAGAAAAGTAGCCATTTTTGGCTCGCTCGCTTCGCTCGCTCGTCATATTTCAGAATATTTATTCGAAAATGTGATTAAAAACCAAAAAAAGGGGTTATTTTTTTGTTCGCTCGCTTCGCTCACTCACAAAATTGATATTAAAATGTGTGTAAGAGGAAAAAAAAATCCAAAAATTCAATTGTCCCCCCCACTCCTCAAAGTGGATTTACGCCGGCGACTAAAACTCGCACTTCACGCTCGATTTTTCCATACACACACAAAAAAAAATTGACTGCCCCTGCCCCCCCCAACATTTTCTTTTGCCCTCCATTTGCCCCCCCACTTTCACAATCCTGGTGCCGCCACTATAAACAACTAAAGTACATGTAAACGACATACATTGTACATGTACTAGTATAACAAGGCGTGATTAAATTAAAAGTGTTCATGTACACCGTGTATGGTGTATAATTAATAACAGGAATCGCTTTCTTTGCAGAGTTAAACAAACTTTGCATGAAGGGGAACAAGTCTGAAGTTCGCCGAAATTGTACAGAGGAAAGAGGAAACGGACAATGCAAAGTTATAGAAGCAATATTACAACTGGACTTTACTGAAAAGACCTACATAGTTGTGTTACCTTAACCCGTAGGCCCGGTATCGTGGCATAAAGTTCGTTAGTCCGAAAATGATAAATGGTTCGTTATTCCGAAGGTTCGTTCATCCGAAAACGAACTAAAGTTCGTTATTCCGAACTATCGTTCGTCCGACAATGAAATGTGGCTCGTTAGTTCGTTAGTTCTTTTCGGACAAACGAACCTAATTTCATTTTGGGATAAACGAACCTTATTTCATTTTCGGACGAACGAAGAACTTTCGGAATAACGAACCTTCGGAATAACGTCACAAAATTAATGTTCGGATTAACGAACCATTTTTCATTTTTGGACTAACGAACATCTAGGTATACGCAATTTGCTTGTTTCGGAATAACGAACCTTAATTCGGAATAATGAACATCACCCGATTTGACACCAATTTCGTCCCCATTCTGAGTCTGACCTTCACCTTTGTTTATGTTATAATTTGATGACGTTTGTTGCCTGTATGGAACTAGACCTCTCTCATTACTCTCCTCCTACATGTCACATTCATAAAATGCCCGTAATCAGTTTTTATTTTGAATAAGATTGTTTCCGCCATTGGTAGGTACATCGCTATCTTTTTGTAACTACAGTACACTGTAAGTGTTGACACAATAATTCCTGCCAGGCTTAACGGAAACGGAAAGCTTTACAACGATTTGAGGACTCGATTTCTCTTCGTACGTGTAGTGTACATATATCCACTGTCGCCGGAGCACGTTTTGTACAAATGACATTGTGTCGAGGCCCCAATATCGTTTTCAGTATCTTTTAGCGTATATTTTGGTATACATACCATACGATATTATGGAAACCTACATGTACATTCACTTGTAGCTTTCTTTTGGGTGTTACTGAGCAGCTTGTTAGCCAACCTTGCCAGGTATCGAAGGTCGCAAATGGCATGGTTAATCACCCATGCATCGAAACATCAGGGATCTACTATACATTACACGTACATGTATTACACTTGATCAAACACGATCATAAATTAATCTATGGTTGTGCACATGCAGAATGAAATATAATTGGCATATCATTAGGACCTATACGAATACACATAGGCCGATAAATAAATACAGAATATGACTGAGCATGTATTTTCCTTGAACTCCTCGGATAAGCCGGCATGTACATGGAGAAAATTAATCAGTGTCCACGATTTTTACAAGAGTTTTCCTCTTTTGTCGTATTCCGTTTTAAAGTCCCAAACTAGAATAGAAACATTTTGATTAGATTTTAAAGTCGGCTTTTTAGAAGTTTGGAATCTATATATTCTTGAAAAGCACACGATTGAAGAACACAGTTGAAAATTAATGAGTGTCCATGATTTTTACAAGAGTTTTCCCCCTTTGTCATCTTTCGTTTTAAAGTCCCTGACTAGAATAGACACATTAATTAAATTTTGAAAGTCAATTTTTTAGAGGTTTGGAATATATATATATATTCTTGAAAAACACGATTGTGAAGAAAATTAATCAGTGTCCATGATTTTTACAAGAATTTCTCCTCTTTTGTCGTCTTTTGTTTTAAAGTCCCCGACTAGAATAGAAACATTTTAATTAGATCTGGAAGTCGGCTTTTTAGAAGTTTGGAATTCATATATTCTTGAAAAGCACACGATTGAAGCACAAAAGTGAAAATTCAAGTGTCCATGATTTTTTACAAGAGTTTTCCTCTTTTTGTCTCCTTTAAAGTTCCCGACTAGAACAGAAACATTTTGATTAGATTTGAATATCAACGTTTTATTCTTGAAAAGCACACAGTTGAAAATTAATCAATGTCCATGATTTTTTTACAAGAGTTTTCCTCTTTTGTCATCTTTCATTTTAAAGTCCCCGACTAGAATAGAAACATTTTGATTAGATTTGAAAGTTACCAAAAGGAAGTGCAGAAACAAAAGCATTATCAAAGGCATACTTTTATAGATTTACTGCATGACATGTATGACCTTTGGTTGTTAGAAAGTGTGAAGGGAGGGGGGGGGGGGGGGGCTCCCCTTTAACTCGTAAGTATTTGTAAGGAGAATAAAGTCATTTATTTCATTCATCTTTTCTTTATGTTTTTCTTTATGTTCTCAGATGCCACGAAAACGTAGGCAGTCCGTGTGTCTCCCGCTGGGAATTAACAGCCCGTCGTAATATTGTTTAGATACCTCTTCTTTCTTCGTGTTATGTCCTACTTCAAACTCGATTTCACAGTCATGGAATCTGATCCAGATCTCAGCTCAGCAAACGAACTCAGTGATGAAGAGGAGGCTGACACCCTTCTCGAACGCCTTCCACCTCAGCCTGTTGACCGGACGCACAAGGCCCGGCAAGGCAGCCGAGTCATCAAACCAAAGGAAAGGAAACACATTCTGATGGCCCTAGTGACTGTACACGTGTACACTACGCAGTTCGCATGCAGGGGTTACCTGACAGGTGTTCTCTCAACCATACAGCATAGCCTAGATATATCACAAGCCGAAGCATGGCTCATCGACATTGCTTTCGACCTTGGCGTCATTGTAGGGATCATTGCGTTATTGTCTTGCAGGAGGTGTGTCAACCGACCGCGTTGTGTTGCTGCCGGGGCGTTTCTTCTGGGAGTCGGGCTCTTTGCTTCGTCTATCCCATACTTTATGCTCCACCAATCCCCTGCTTGGTTATCGTCCCCTATCGTCTCGCACCTCCCTCAGTATGAAGTCTGCGACCTCGGGAAGGTGCCGGATGACGACACCGTTGATGGCAGCCATGATGATGGTGAAGAAACGCCTGATTACATCAAGAGCTTAAGTGGGAAGGAGCTCGCCATTATATGCGGGATGTTAGTTGCTGGCTTAGGGGCGGCTCCTCAGTGGGTGTGTGGATTCACCTATCTGCAGGATCGTACACAGAAGCATCCCATTGCAATTGTCAGTAAGTAACTATTAAGATATATAAAGTGAATACTTCTGACGATAATGTATGTTTATGTCCAGTTGCAAATTGATGCAATCATCAAATACAAATACATGTATACTAAAATCTTAGATGTGGTCTATAAAATAAGAGACAAAAAACTACACTGTAGTTTGCACTTGCCCCAGGGGTTGTCACCAGGGGTCTCCTGTCCCAATGGAACTTTGTAGGTTTGCATGGTATTACTGCTGGACTTAATACAAGTTTGACAGAAAGGCCATGCAGGATTAAGGAACTGTTATTTTTCATTTTCTTAAGTGAATTGCAGAGAAGAACCGTCTTTTTCAGTTATGATCAAACTGGGGTTCCCCAGTGGAGGTACAGTACTATGCAAGTGTGTACCAAACTCAACTCCAAGCAACCATGAATGGCTGAAATTAAAGTGTATGTCTGGGTTATTAAAATTATAACAGACCCACTGTCTTTATCATGTTTATATTTTTTTGTTTCATATCTAGCTTTATACATGGTGGGATCACTCCTTGGACGCTGGAGTGGAAGTCTCTTGTCATTCATTATTGAGCTTAAAACAGAACCACTGAGCTCCTATGGTGCAGTGTCCAGATGGTGGCTTGGTTTTCTTTTGCTAGGTAAGTAGCTTAGACTGACACTTTTCTAAAGCTAGTTGTAGTAGATTGGTCATTAAAATGGCCTGCAGTTCAAGTTTGGTGAATTCGGTTATAGGTTAAAAGACCACATTCGCACAACTTTGTTTCAGAATTTGAAGAGAAATAAGCCACTTTCAATTTTGAATGACAAATATTTATGTAAAACTATCATATTATCAAATTTACAACAATATTCCAAAGAATAAGTGAAAAATGAATGGTTTTACTCTTAAAGCATCAGGAAGATGCCTTTACAAAACAAAGAAAATAAAAGAACATTTGTGTTGAATATTTCCTCCTAAATCCTAATCTGGAATGTACTGGGATCTAAAACTTACGAGTGTTTTTCTGTGGCTTAAAGCAATCTAAAGTAAAACTTTTGTGCAGATTGGGTGCCACTTGCAAATGTGGGCTACTACCTTTAAGAGTGACCTTGAGCAATTAACCATCACTCCAGTTATCAAGCAGTTTATGGACCTGGAATACTTTTCAGTGGATTTTTATGGACCTTTAGGAATCATTTGGAAGATGAAAAGTTTTCAAGAATGAAAACCTAAGAACTTTTCGAAAAAGACAGGGATAATCTTGGATAACTGGACGAAAAGAAAATCACCATGTTGTATAGCATGTAGTTCCACATGATGGACAAAAAAAGAGACATTTTTATAATGAATGAATTTTTATGTTATTATTTTATTAACCTTTCGAATTGCTTACAACTGTCTTCTGACTTGTCTCAGGTCTGAATGGCTTCCTCACTGCGCTCATTCTGGTAATGTACAATGATGTACCAGAGGGAGGAGGATCAAAAAGGAGCGACACTCATGGGCGACACACCCGATTGAACAGTGAGTCGTCAACTGTGGGGAACAACGACCAATCTTCTGCCATTGGGTCACCAATGGGTGCACCTGATCAGAACGACAGTTTCTACTACATGCGTCTAGACGATGCTGGCAGCATGCCTACCAGTACCAGACATTGTAAGAAGATGTTCATTTAATTCTCTTTTGTTGCCAATATCTACATGCAAATGGCCAGTAAATTCTGCAGTACATTCTAGGTAAAATGGAATATACCTTCTTTGTTAACCCATTCGTGACAGGAATTATTTAAAGCCTAATTTGATCAGCTTTTATTCTTCAAATTGGCAACACCAACATTTTTATTTCATTGCTACATTTTTCTAATAAAACGTCATGTATCTGAAATGAATATAAATTGACGGAAATTATGATGAGAAGTCAAAAAGTTGCCAATTTGCAGGGGAAAACGGTAATTTTAAACTTTCTATCACATTGTCAATTTAAGGATTTTAATGCTTATTTTCCTTTAAAAAATTTTCAGCATCAAACAACGAATATTGAAGCAACCAAAATGGGCACAGTTTGTGTAGAATTTTTTGCTCTTTCTGCTCATGTATTTGGTATGATTTTTAGGGCTTTGTATCAAAAGATATTAGGTCAAACCACAAAATGTGGATCTCTGTCACGAATGGGTTAACTAAATTGTTCAGCTTTCAATGATGGGGTTACCAGTATGATGATTTCAACTTGTCAGCTCACTTTTTTTGTAGATACATTCTGAACAAGAGAATGCAGTTAGAATAGTATGGAGTATGGAGGCATATCATCAGACTGATTTGAAATATTTGAGAGGATCTTGACAGGGATAATCAGTTTAATTGATATCACACATAAAGTTATGCCTGTTACTGATATGATTATTTGAGTATCTAGTTCCTGGGCAACCATAAATTGAAGTTAGTAAATTTATAGTCTGTTGTTGGTGAGTTTGTGAAGACAAATAATTGTATATAACTTAGGGGAAATTATACAATGGAATAAGAATTTCTCATAATATGATTTTGCATTATAACATCATTAACATCACTCTTCTAGCTCACATCACTGAAGCATGTTGCACAGTTTACAAGCAGAGCAACCTTGTCCTGCTGTGCATAGCAACCAGCTTTGAGGCAGCCATTCTGACGGGTTTCCTAGTCTTCCAGCCAAGGTTCTATGGAATAGTATCTGGTATTGGAATTTTTGAAGCAGAATTTTACTTCTGTAAGTATACCACTTGTATGTATTCAGAAGTCATGGAATACTTTAGATGTAATGGAATGAGAGAGTTTGCAGTAATCCATGAAGTATCTGACATTTGCTTCAAGATGTAAATATGGAGTCATTTTCTCCATTAATGCTCAGTGTTTTCAAATTGGTAATAGTTGTCTTTTATGTGGTTTGTTGGGTAAGAGTTAGAGGAATACTGCCATATTTGGAAAGAAAAGAAGGCTGAAAAATAATGATATTCAATGAAATAAGTCGTGGGCTTAAGTAGTTACTGATAATAATCTATTCTTTCATGAAAAATCAGTCTTTTAATGAATTGTGGAAATCTTTCAAGAAACCAAGAGGTACGACATTTATTTTAAGATAAAATATGACTCGCTTTTGTGAATTCTTGCATTTCTGGTACAAGTGGCACCTCCATGTCAGTCAAAACCCTTTCATCCATTTGTACCTCATGCAACAAAAAATGTTTAACTAATTTCTACTTATATCATGGTAGCCAGTGCAGTATTGATGGGTTTATTGGTCGGTGTCATCATTGGGATAATTGCCCTGGTCATTATGAAGCCCTCTATCGTTCACATGTGGAGAGTGACATGGATCATGTGTTTGGTGACCATGGGGATCATGTGGGTGCTGTTCCTCTACAGCTGCGATGAGGCTCCAGTGAATGCCTACCGCGAGAGTCCAGGCGAGCAGACAAAGTGAGTTTTAGCATGACAGATGTGTCCTTCTTCCTCTTGTAGGTTAAGATAAAAAGTGAGGAGTTACAAGTAATTTAAGTCTTAAGTTAATCCCATCCAGTATTGATTCAACAGAAAGAAGTAGAAGGTGGTTCAGAAGTAGAAAATAAAGGAAGCATGTATTAAGAGTAGGAGATGAAATTAGACTTTGAAGAAGCCTGCATTGAAGAAAAGAAGAGTAATGTTTATAGAGTGATGGAACTAGTAGAAAGCAGTTAAATGTAGAATACTTTTGTTCAAAGAATGGACCATGCAGATTTAAACACAATGATGTCCTTGTTAAAGAGATGAAGATGGAATATTCTTGTCATAGTGAACACTGCTCTCTCACTCTTTCTCTGCTATTGATATATCATGGGCATTGGTAAATCAGTTTCTCAATTTTGACTGAATTTTTTTTTGCTCTGCTTCACTGCGTATCTCTTTATTACCATCTCCATCTTTCTGCTTTTACATGTCTGTTTCTGCATCACTCTCTCTTCCCCTCTCTATACTTCTATTTCTGTACAGAGCGGATGACTTAGCAAAGTGGGTTGACCTCAACCAGACCTACTCTGATCAGTGTAACTGTCCAAACCATGTTTGGCATCCTGTGTGTGGCTCAGATCAGGTGACTTACATTTCCCCATGTTTGGCTGGTTGCCAATCACTCACAGGAAAAGTCAAATATGTAAGTAACATAATATTCTATCATCCTGATTAAAACTTCCAAATGTAAGAAAGCATCCTGTAAAATGCTATTACTTGTTACAATGTTTTGCACCAGTGTCAATTATAACAACAAATTAAATATCTTGGCAAGTGGCATTATACTGAATGGTCCCTGTTTAATGTGTATAGTATAATTTGTACTAGAATGTTCCATTACATTTCTTCTCTTCTTGACAGTTTGTAAACAAGGATTAACAGTAACTTCATTTTCATCACCTGCACAAATAAAGAGAAAGCTGAATTGGGTCAGACAGCAGGCTTCCATTTTTTCTTCAGATGATGATTTTGGTTTGATTTATTCTTTGCTGAGGCAGACTTCCAACATTTTTACTTTATTAATTTTGGATATCAAGCAATTTTTAGTCACAGAAATAGACCAAATAAATCATGAAATTTAAATGAAGGGTTCACAACTGATGCCATCATGCTTGCTGTCTTCTTGAGGCATGATTATGTTTACTAGTAAATATTTCATGTTTCTTACCCTTTCTAGCATTGTGGATTGTGAACACCCATGCCTCAAAAGATAACCGTTTGACTCTTGTGACTGAAATGCTATCTGTCCTTTTTTTTGGTGGCAGCGGTGGGATGCATGAACCCAACTCCGTCAAAAGGACTAGGAGCTGAAACCAGAGACTTGAGCTGATGACTTTGTGTATGGATGTCCTTGCTTCAGTACCCAGGGACATTCTATAGTCAAGCTTAATATCGATTTGACTGACATTAAGATCGAAAATCAGTTCCAGTTGAGGAAACATCCCCTGGCGTACTACCAGTGTTATTTGACAAGCCATTACCTTAATCTAGATTTGGAGATAGACAGGGATATTGTGATAAAAAGGTTCCAGTATAGTTTTAGACATGCCCTCAAAAGGACCATGTAAATATCTTACCAAGATGATAATATTGCCTGTAGAGCTATTTTGAATCTTGATTTCTGGTACCATATTTCATTTTGTCTATACAGAACTTTACCAAGTGCCTTGGTATTGAGGGACCTGATGGTGAGATGGGAAGTGCCACCAGCGACCCTTGTCCTGCTGATTGCAACCCTCTCTGGTCACATCTCCTTGCCGTCTTCTTCATCTTCCTGCTGACCGGCGTCAACTTCCCCATAATTCTTCTCCTGGTTACAGGGTATGAGCAGCATCAAATTATCTGGTTCCTTTCTATTCTCATTTGTGAATGTACTGCTTGTGGCATTTTAGGCTTCATTTCAGTTGTGTTATAAACCTGCATCAATTAAACCTGTGGACACACTCAATTAAGCATAGCCAGTAATTGAGTAATTAAACAAGGATCTGATTTTTCGTTTTGCTATTGCTTTTTGTATGTTTTCACAGCATCAAATGCTATCATTTTCCTGATGCAGGAAAATGAAGCCTTGTGTGCAATAGTCCTTATTGTACAAGTAAATTTATTGTCTTTATGGCTTCTAAGTATCCTACTTTTGTAAAGTTTATAATGATACTGGCTTTTCTAAAGCCGGTTATCAAAAGTCTCATCCCGTATCTTTGATCATCTTCTTCGTGACCGTTCTTTTACATTGGCTTTCCCGATTCCCAGTTGTTTTGTCTTTATGGAGAAATGGGAGGATCAGAGGGGAAAAGACGCTGAGTGGGAAAGAAGCTAAAGGCTGCATTCCAAATTGGCTCTGAATTTGGATAAGGTGCCTAATGAATAAAAATAAATTTGATAGTTGGTAGTATTCTTTAGGAGATGTTGTAATATCAATCTCTGTTTTTTCCGTGTTGTTCATTTTAGAACGGTCAAGATACGGAAGCGGAGCCAGTCACTCGGAATGATGGTCATCATGTGGCATCTTATTGGTAAGACAATACATCTGTGTTATGCATTAACAACAAAGAGAGATGAGAAAATGTTTTTGTGACAGTTGTGATGGCAGCAGTAGTAGATATTTTAAAATTTCTAAATATTTTTTTTCATTCATTTGATCTGTTTCTGAGCGAGTGGAGACCTAGCAATCCTTTGATTTATTGCAAAATCAACTTGATCTTGACATTTTGATTAATTTTGTATTAAAACCTATTGTGTGGTGAAGAAAATTTTATGTTTAAAGTCGGGATTGGATTTTCTCTTAAAATGCAGTTGTTTGACCCCTTATGATTAAGCATTTTCTTTTGTCTGAACTTTTTTTTTTACCTTAGTCGTGTATTATGGAAGAAAAATTTGACGTAGGCATGCACTCTAAAACCTCGAGTGGTAAATCACGTTTGCAAGGTTCTACATGTAGGAGTGATAACATTGCACAAATTTTAGGTTAACACCTTTGATGGGCTGAGTTCCGTGGCTGAATTAGAAGAGTGTTATCATTAGCTTATCATTTTCAAAAGTTTTCCAGTCTGAAGATATGAAGAAAAACATCTAGTTAGATTAATTGTCTCCTTTTTGCCCTCCATCTAGGTGTTCTACCAGCTATAGGCTTCTTCAACGCTGTTCTCAGTCAGGCCTGCTCCCTTTGGCAGTCCAAACATGAGTTTGTGGGCCAACACTATAGAGACTGCCTCATGTACCATCCAGAGAAACACCACTTCTTCTTCGTCTCTCTCATACTTTTCCTCAAGGCCATTGCTCTTGTTTTCTATGGGATCTCTTTTAGGGTGATGACGAAATTGAAGCAAGATGAAGATGAAGTCACAAGTAATCGTGACTGGATTGGGTACAATGGTGAAAGGGCGAGTGTAGAACTTGGGAGGGTTGATCTGCGAGGAAATGCCTCAACTTCATCTACTTCCCCAGCATATTTGTAACAAAGACAAGTCTTTCACTTTCCAGTAATGTGTGAAACAAGAAACTTTGGAGTTCATGAGAAAGATATCATTTCCCAGATATCAGAACTAATCAACTCTAACAAAACTAACTCTTTTGTCAGTAAGGGCAGTTTTACTGTCACAGGCCTCTACTGCAACCATGACATAGTGTCATTGAAAATGTGTGTACAGGGGAAACTCGGTATAACGAGGTCGTCGGGACCGAAGGGTTTTCCTCGTTATAGCCGTTACCTCGTTATATCAGAACAAACAAAAAAGTGTATGTATGGGACTACATGTACATACATGAATGTACAGAGGTCTGCTGCCGCTACTTATGAACTCATTTTGCAGCTACAGAGACATTGATAATAATATCATTCTCTGATCTAGCTGATAATATTCAGGATAATATTAGAAAATGTGTTTAAACTACTAATTTCAGACGCCAAAATTACCGATAACATGAAAGTTCATCGCACCATCGAGGTTGCCTGTTCTGCGATATGAAAAAAAAAAGTTACGTACTGTACTATGCTACAAATAAAAACACGTAATCTGCGTGCATCGGCCGCCCAGTTGAGCGAGCTGGGACTTGTTTGTGCCAGTAGCGGTGCCGTTATCTCTGCTGAATGATTTTAGCGGGGGGTTTTGTTGATAAAGCTGCAGTGAAAATTGCTTGCTCGTTATAACGGGAATGATTATCAATGTATTTCTTTGTTTAAGGGGTTCAGGATTTAGCTCGTTATAGCCGATATCTCGTTATAGCTGATCTCGTTATAACAGGTTCATGCCGCCATAGACTTACACGTAAGTAAATTTGGGACCGTGACAAAACCCTCGTTATAGCCGTTACCTCGTTATAGCCGAGCTCGTTATATCGGGATTTCCCTGTACCGTGGGATATCATTGTGGACAAAACTTATGCAGTGCTTACAAGATACAAGATTTTCGAAATGTCAGTGTGGAAGTATGTTTTTGCCAACGGAAAATACATTCAGGATTCTGGTTATTACTGTGTTTTGCTGATAGACAGCTATCATCAACATTTGCCTTACTTCCTTGAGTAGTGATTGGTGGAGTTGTAGTCTGGAATATTGGACTCCTAATCATTGGCTTGTGCTTCATTTTTCTTTTGTTTTCAGAATTCAGATTTTTGTATAGGTCTATTCACTGCATGTGAGGCCAATTTGCAGTATTAAAGGCAACTTAAAGGTTATGTACAGTTTTGGTAGGCCATCAGAACTGTTTGTCAGATTTCTTTGCTTTTAGCAACTCAGTAAAAAGGTAAAAGTAAAACTGAGATGCTTTGAAGTGTTTTCCTCCTGAATGTGGGTATCAAGCAAGTGAGAGGCAAAAAATACTGTTTGATCGCTGGGAAGCCATCGAAAGTCAACAATGCCCAAGTGCATCACACGGTGCCTGCACACGTGTAAATCCCAGTGAGAGTTCTGTTGTGCAAAAAGCACAATGAAGCATTGTGAACCTTGTGTGGGGAGCCGTTGGCGTGCAGGGGTCATAGCGTAGGGCAGAGTTAACCATTCTATTGCGTTCCTCCCAGACATTTGCACTAAAATTCTCCGGAAATCATGAATGGCACATGTATCTTTTTTATGCAAGGCGGAAAATGTGAAACTGTATTTAATCAGTTTCATGCCAGTTTCTTTTTGCTACCAAAACTGTATGTAAGCTTTAATAATGAATGTACCATGGACTTCTCTCTGTGGAATGATATTATTCAGAAATTTTTGTGTACGAATAATGGTAGATTCATCATAATGCATTGTATATAATTATTATTCACTCAGTTGGACATCATAGTGTAATTCTGATGGATGTCTATTAATATATATTTGTTTTGTGTAGTGTGATGCTACTTTTGCCATTTAATTTAAGTTCTCTTTTTTTGTTTCAATCAATAATTATTTTCATGAATGCAAGTTTATAAGTGATTGTAATTGCTGATTGGTCTACTCATATCAGATTCTTTGTGTTTAATGGTCTTGTGTTAAAATTCAATTTCATTTTGATGTAAGAACTGAATTATATGCTTTGTAGGGCATGTATGGTGAGGTTTACATTGCATCTAAGGTAATGTTGTATTGCATGTTATGTTATTTATGTAGTAACAATTCACATCTATGTTAGGAGTTTCATGTCACTTTGCCACTTTCAAAATATGAGCTTCAGATATTGCTTCTATAAAAGGATACTGAAAGTTAGTAAAAGGATATTGCAAGTTAGAATAAACTCTCAGTGCATAAAAGTGACTGGCGAGTAGACTACTCGATGTAAAGCACTTGTGCACGCATCCGTGAATTGGGGCATTATGGAATCAAACAGCCATTCTATTGCCTGCGTTGTTGTCTTAAGTCCGTTTTTCAAAAGTTTTTGTTTGGGGGGGGGGGGGGGGGAGGGAGGGGTTATTTCATATACTAGCTATACACAAAGAGTTATTTTTCAGATGATTGGTATACTTTAACAAAATCAATATTCAAAAGTACACTTTTCTGCTCATTGGAATGTCATTTTACTTGTGTTTTATCTTTTGTTAATGTAGTTTTAGCATTATGGACAACATTCAAGGGAAAAAAGTATAAGTGATTTTGAATGGTTGAATCTATCAGTTGGTCATAAGATTTTATATTTCATCCGACTGTGAGTGGAAGTTTTAAACTTGCGAATTGGGTTTTAAACAAGAATTTTGACAAACTATATGCCTGCATCATGCAGCATCGATTTTACATGTAATTTGGATAGAAATAGAATTAGTATTTTATTTTTTGAATGATTAATATCTTGCCGTTGATGGTATCAGTCCTTAACCTAAGAGATTTTTTTTTTTTTACTAGGACGATATCTGTATTTTTTCACAAATTTCAACACCATAAACGTAACAGTTTTTAGGCTGATGATTAATGATAGTACTTAATCACTTACACTAAAACTCACTACTGTAATTTTCTACTATAATTGTGAAATTCAGGTTCTTTGAAAACCGACAGAGAATAATTAAATCAGATTAACAAGTGTGCTACTGTATAGCTTAAGTCACACTTTCACACAAATTTAGACTTAGCTAAATATCGACTTGAAGCTCAAAAGATTTTGAAATGCCAAATTTTTATCTGAGTACTGTATTAATCATGCAGTGTATATAAGCAGTTTTTTGTATTCTTTGAGCGACATGTACCGTCATGTATGTTATATTATGTATTTTATTGTGTCCAGTGGTATTGTTTTGTTATGAATGTGATCACACAGCCTGAGTTGTGGATTCAGTTTTATTGCGATACATCTCTTTTCAGTTCTTTTCATGCTTCCTTTTTTAATTCCCAAATTTGTATGATGAAGCAATAATTCAAAGATCAAAGAGGGATTATTTAATCAAAGTTTTTATGGTAATATCTTGGGGAAATAATAACAATAAGTTTTATCTACTTTTCAGTGATTCTGTTAGAGGGAGAGAGGGTGTTGAACTTTCCTTAAACTCGTTGATTTTGAACTTGTCGACCAATAGAATTTGACCCCATCGAAACACGATCTAGGTGCATGATGCGTGTGACAAAATTTCATTAAAGGGAAATAACTTTTGAATTTCTCTTAAAGCGTATGTAGTCTTAAAGGAAAAGGAAATTCTGAGGACAAGTCAATGATTGTAATGAAAAGAGAGGTTATGGAGAAGCAAGTAAAAAAGTTAAGTCGAAATTGGTTAGGAAGTAAGAAAGTTGTGCAAGTTTGAAAACTCTTGATTTACTTTCTGTGGCGATCCACAAATGGGCAATATCGCTTCGAAATTTTGTGGACAACTTTCCATATGTTTTGCATACATGATTTCAGATTTTTTCCATTATCTTTCAAGGTGCACCTCGTGTCTTTGTGAACTACATGTATGTTGTGTCCAACACAATTTCCCATGATATATCTTGAACTGTGAAATAGACAAGCTGTACCTAGATTGTGTGTATAAAACATATGGAGAGTACTGTTGTCCACAATGAGTCTGTTATTTTGAAACTATATTGCCAATACGAGTATCACCAAAGAATAAATCGAGACTTTTCAAACTGTCATAACCATCTCATTTCGTAACCGATTTGGATTTATCTTTTTCTTTTAAAAAATTGCTTCTCTCTATTCTTTCTTTCAGTAAAATTGACTTGTCTCCAGGGTTTCTTTTCACTTATTTTTTATTTGACATGATATACTGGTATCCCATAACGATTCAACTCGATGGTGTTTGTAACTTGCAGTATCTTTCAGCGTAAGCAGTACAAATAATGATTAACAGTACTCAGTGTTCTTTCTATCAATTAGCTTCTGTATATTATTGATGCAGACTTGTATATATCATTCCGTTTCTGCATGATGGGTGTATATATTTGAATGAATGTAAATCGCTGTTATAGTTGTATTTTTGATAAAAGTGAATGTCATCGTGTTCTTTTCGGTATCCGTAATCTATAGTAAAAACAAAGAGGAGATACAAACATCAAACCAAGTTATTATTTCTCTTTTGTTTGTGTATGTGTGCTTTCTCGATAAACTTCTTGCATGACAACTATTCCATTCTCTCGGTTGTTGACAAATAGCTTGTTGCTTGGAATTACAAATGATGCCGTTTGTTAATTGTACCCTCACCTAAGGTGAAGGTACAAGTGATGTGGGGGGGGGGGGGGGGGCAGGCCCTTGGGAGCCGGGGGTGCTGCAGCACCCCCTGATTTTCATGAGGGGTAACACAGCACCCATCAGAATAAGTTATTTTCTCATCCCATCTTCATCTTCTCATACTCCGCGCACATTGCGCGGGGCTTTGTGCTCTTAGCTGTGCAGTTAGTCTTTTTCTCGCTCATAAATCTAGAAATAAATAAAATTTTTAAAAATCGCAGCAAGCACTCTTATTCCAGCAGCGAGATTCCCGAATATCATGGAATTCTTCCTGAAGATGTACATTATAAAAGTCATTGTATTTCGGTGACAAAATTACTTTTTAAAGAAATTAGAGCTTTTGTCGGTATAGCTCGCTTCGCTGATTTATAGAAACAAAATAGACTGCAAGCTAGGTGCCCAAATAGCTTCATATTTGGTAGATAGGTGATCGAATATGTATTTAGATATCTTATTATAGAGGATTATATCGTATTTTGATGACGATCATGAAAGAGAGGGGTTTTATTTCTCGCTCGCTGCGCTCGCTCGTTTGATATTTAGATACATGATATGATGATGGTTGGGAAAGAAAACGAATTCGGCAGGCTAGGTGATCGAATATATGATTTAGCTATGTTATTGGCCAAAGTTTATTTTGATGACGAATTAACATGAAAAATAGTGTATATTTTTCCTCGCTCGCTTCGTTCGCTCGTATAATATTCAAATAAAGGATCGTTTCGGAAAAGCAAAAGAATTGGCAAGCGAGGTGATCGAATAGCCTATATCATTTAGACATCTTATTGGCCAAAGTGTGCTTTGATGTGAAATAACATGAAAAGAGTGTATATTTTTCTTCGCTCGCTGCGCTTGCTCATATATTTACATTCATGATGGTTTCAATAAAAGACGATGATACGGCAAATAGGGGATCGAATATCATTATAATTTAGATATCTTATGGGCCAAAATTTATTTGGATGACGAAATAACACGTCTACCATGAAAGAGAGTGTACATTTTTCTCGCTCGTACAATATTCAGATACAGGATCTTTTCGGAAAACGGGAACTCGGCAAGCGATGTGACCGAATATATGATTTAGATATCGGTGTATTTTGATACCTCTCTTTTACTATCAGAGAAGTGTTTTTTCCTCGCTCACTCCGCTCGCTCATGATATTTAGAAACAGGGCGACGTGACAACATATTTCTTTAGATAATGCCTATGGTGTATTTTTATGAAAAATAACACCTTTGTCATAACAAGAAGTGGTTACTGTTCACTCCCTCGCTTCGCTCGCTTGATGATAGGGTGGTCCATAATCGAGCAAGAAGCGTCATTTCTCAAAAATTTAAAAACGCTTAGCTGTCAGTAATAAAGATCTACATCTGAAATTGTGTTTGAAAATAATTTCTTATGTGTGTGTGTGTGGGGGGGGGGGGGAGCAGATTAGATTAGAATGCTGCATGACTATCGGCAAATTTGGGGTCAACATCGAAAATTTTTCGGTAAATTTAGGTCTTACACCCCAGTCAAAATGTTCTAGTGGCGCCCCTGCTCGCTTGTAATATTTATAAACAGAGTTGTTTTGCGAGACGGCAAACAATTGGACCAGCGAGGTGCCAAAATAAAGTCATATTTGGCAGCAAGGTGATCATGTCATTCAGATATCTGTACAGTGGCCCTTTTTATGACCAAACTAACACTTCTTTCATAACAAGAAGTTTCAAGAAGTCCATATTTTCGGTTCGCTTGCTTCGCTCGCTCGCAAAATTTAAAAACAAGGTGGCTCACAATCTAGAAAGAAGCGTCATCCCCCCTAAAAAAAAAAAAAAAAAACGCTTCGCAACCCTTAAATGCTTCATCAAGATAATAAAAATCTACATCTGCGATATTGTTTGAAAATAACTTCTTGTATTTTGTGAGAGAGGGAGGGGTTACTTAGATTTGACTTAGAATGCAGCATAACTGTCGGCAAATTTAGGTCTTACACCCCTCTCCTTCATGTTCCGCGAATAATGAAACACTGCTTGCTCAAGGTGCGGTAACCTAACATGTGGCTCAGGGGCTCAGCACCCCCTGTGAAAAAATCGTTCCCAGGGGCCTGGGGGGGGGGGGGGGGCTTTTAGACCTGTCCATTCTTTCGTATCAAAATGATTGCCTCACCATCTCATGGCAGCCCACTCAGGACAGTTTTATCTGTTATTATGCCTCCGCCCATCGTAGGTGGTGCCGGAGGTGGTGCCGGGTCGTCCGTCCGTCCGTCCGTCCTTCGGTCCCGTTTTCGTTCTCGCGACAACTTAAGAACCGTTTGACGGATCAACTTCAAACCTGGCTCGTGTATGCATATGAGAGGGACAATGATCTGATTAGATTTTGGGGTCTCAAGGTCAAAGGTCAAAGGTTATAGAGGTCATTATGTACATAAAAATGGTTCGTTCTCGCGATAACTACACAACCATTTGACGGATCAGCTTCAAACTTGGCTCATGTATGCATATGGAAGGGGCAATGATCTGATTAGATTTTGGGGTCTCAAGGTCAAAGTTCAAAGGCCATAAATGTCATTATGTACATAGAAATGGTTCTTTCTCGCGATAACTACACAACTATTTGACGGATCAACTTCAAACTTAATTGGCTCATGTATGAATGTGGGAGGGACAATGATCTGACTAGATTTTGGAGTCTCAAAGTCAAAGGTCAAAGGTCATAGAGGTCACTATATACATGAAACTTGCTTGTGCTTGCGATAAATCAACTCTGTGACGGTTTAACTTCAAACTTGGCTCATGTATGCATATGGAAAGGGCAATGGACACATATAAAGAGCGGGAATGGCCTTTGACCACTCGCCCATTCCGGTCATACCCACTATAATGCCACTGAGAACGGAATATACAGATAGAATGTAGTAAAATTGTGTTTAAAAAAAATTACTAGAACCTATTCTCAGTACGAAAAAAAATTCCTCGCTCGCTCGCTACGCTCACTCATAAAATCTAAAATCTAGAAACAAGATGTTTTCGAGCAGGAAGGAGCGAGATGTTCGAATATCAAACTATTTTTGCAATGATGCTGTACATCATAAAAATCATCTAGTGTATTTGGGTGGCAAATATACGATTTAAAGAAAAAAGATCTTTTATTGTCTGTAGCTCGGTTCGCTCGCTCGTAGTTCTAAACAGAATGGTTTTGGACAGCAAGCGACTAGCCAAAATAGCGTCGAATTCAGCAGATAGGCACGGGCGTCGCTAAAGGGGGGGGGGGGGGGGTGTGGGGGGGGGGTGTGACACCCCCCCACTCAAAATTCTTGTCGGCAAATTCACGATCGCTGTCGGCAAAAACAAAAAAGGGAGATAGAGAGAGAGAGAGAGAAAGAGAAAGGAGAGGGAAGAGGAAAGAGGAAAAAAAAAGGAAAAAAAGAGGAGTAAGGTGCCCAAATAGAGTCATATTCAGCTTATTTACTTGTGCATTTTGACGACGAAATAATACTGGTACCACGAAAGAGAATGTAAATTTTTTTTTCTTGCTCGCTGCGCTCGCTTGTATTATATTTAGATACAGGATGTTTTCGGAAAGCAAACACATTCGGCTAGTGAGATGAACACTATATAATCTAGATATCTTTAGGCCCATCATGTATTTTCATGAAGAATTACTTCTACCATAAAAAGAGTATGTATATTTTTCCTAGTTCGCTGCGCTCGCTCGTATTATATTCAGATACAGGAAGTTTTCGGAAAGCAAACATATTCGGCAAATGAGATGAACACAAATATATAATTTAGATAAATTATCTTTAGGCCCATCATGTATTTTGATGAAGAATTATCACTTCTACCATAAAAAGAGTATGTATTTTTTCCTCGCTCGCTGCGCTCGCTTGTGTAATATTTAGATATAGGATGGTCTTAAAAGCAAATAAATTAGGTAGGAGATGTGACCAAATATATCAAAATAGGTACCTTAAAGGCCAATCGTGTATTTTGATGAAGAACTTTCACTTCTACCATGAAAAGGATTATGAATATTTCCTCGCTCGCTACGCTCGCCAGTATAATATTCAGATACAAGATGGATTGGGGAAAGCAAACAAATTTTGCGAGCTATAGGCCCATCGTGTATATTGATGAAGAATTATCACCTACCATAAAATAGAGTATATATATTTCTCCTCGCTCGCTGCGCTCGCTCGTATAATATTTAGATACAGGATAGTCTTTGAAAGCAAATGAATTAGATAAGAGAGGTGACCAAAATCAAGATATCCAAAAGGCCCATCATGCATTTTTTTAATGAAGAACTTTCACTTCTATCATGCAAAGGAGTAAATATGTATTTTTCCTCGCTCGCTACGCTCGCTCGTACAATATTCAGATACAAGATGGATTTGGGAAAGCAAACGAATTCGACAAGTGAGGTGACCAAAATATGTACCTGTATAAGTTAGATATCTCATAGTTAATACCATCGTGTATTTTGATAAAGAATTGTCACTTCTACCATAAAAAAAAGATTTTCTCCTCGCTCGCTGCGCTAGCTCGTATAATATTAAGATTTAGGATGGTCTTTGAAACCGAATGAATGAGGCCAGAGAGGTGACCAAATATAATTAATTTAGATATCTTTAAGCCCACCATGTAGATTGATGAAGAACTATCACTAAAGTACGTAAGAGAGTGTATATTTTTCCTCGCTCGCTGCGCTCGCTTGTATTATTTAGATACAGGATGTTTTCGGAAAACAAACACATTCGGCAAGTGAGGTGAACAAAATATAGTTCAAAAGGAAAATATGATAGAGGTGCACAATTGAACATGCCTCAATGGGCTTTATACGGTTGAATTTATCGACGTTGGTCGTCGGCAATCGGTGGCATTATTTGTCGGCAATCTGGCCTCTACACCCCCCCCCCATTCAAAATAGTCTAGCGACGCCCCTGCAGATAGGTGATATCCTCTTTGAAGTTTATCACCGAGTGTATAGTTTTCCTCCCTCCCTGCAGGCTTACTTAGATACAGGATGGTTTATAGAAAGTCAAATGAATTGAAAGTCAACATTATAAATCCAAAATCGAAACTTACTCTCGATAATTTCCCGCTACGTTTCGGTGAGATACACCCATCATCGTCAGGCGGTAGAGTGAGACTGAGCCGAGGCATGGTCCGTCGTGGAATTATAATTATTGGATTTATAATTTTGACTTCCTTGAACTAAGACCGGATGAATTATAATTTTCATGAGTTCAAATGAATTGGGTATGCAAACAACTTGGTGACCGAATACGTAATTTAGATATCTTACTAAAGGCCTATAGTATATTTCATTGACGAAATGATACTTTAACATCAAAAGAGTGCGTTTTTTTCCTCGCTCGCGCTTCGCTTGCTCCTAACATTTTGAAACAGGGTGGTTTCGAACAGCAAACAATTGAACCAGCAAGGTGCTACAGTAGAGTCATAGGCCTTCGAGTGTATTTTGACGACAAAATAACATTTCTTTTTTTTTTTTTTTGGGGGGGGGGGAAGAAGTCATGGGCGTAGATAGCGAGGGGGGGGGGGGGGGGGGTGGGGGATTTGAGGTGGACTCATAATGTGTGTACAATAATTATGTTAGAATGGGTTAATCATCCCCCAGGTACACTAATGGAAGAAGTGGTTATTTTTTATGCTCTCTCGCTTTGCTCGCTCTCTACATTAAAAAAGGTTGTTCTTTATCTAGCAATTAGATGCGTCATTTCTATGAAAAAAAATCAAAACGCTTTGCGGTATCTACAAATGTACGAAATTGCTGCATGGCAGCAGAGTTGCCAGTGATTTACTGTAAATTTCGTGAATTATTACAGTTAATCTGCCTTTTTACAGATTTACCCTAGAATAAACAGTACAAAATACTCATTATACAGTAAATCACTGGCAACTCTGCTGCGAGTAATTTACTGTAAATTTTACAGTAATTTTTTACAGTGTAGACAATCCATAAAGTAATGAGGATCTACATCTATACTATATTGTTTGAACATATTTTCTTGCGGCGGTGAATGTATATGGGAGCAGTATAGATTAGACTTAAGCAGCAAAACTGTAGGCCAAAAAATAGTAAGTCTTACACCCCCTAAATGTTCTAGCGAAGCCTCTGTCTCTACTCCTTCGCTTTGTCGACGGCTTCACGTTTGAACCCCCCCCCCTCCCCGCCACACCCTTCCCCCTCGGTCACTTAGCTCCCTCGACGAGGATATTCGGCACCAATCCTTCCCATATTCCAACCATTAGGCCTAATACAAATCGACACCCACGCTATGACCAACATAATATTAAAAGCAGAGATTATTTTAAAAGCGCAAATCTAAGGGAGTGGGAAAATTACCCCCATCACCAGTAGGAATAATTTAAAACGAAATGGGGGCAGTCCAATATATTGTTGTAATGTTGTATGAACAGAAAAACACGGAAAGGTTTGAGGGTTAATTACAGCGCGTCACGCGCGGGGATCTGCGTTTTATAGGATATACCGGTAGAAAAGGGTATGTTTCTTGTCACCGTCATCATCTCTTTGCATGTTTGCATGGCCGCCATATCTTTTATCACTCGTCCCTGGTATCAGAGGGTATCAGCCATCAGCTTCCTTCTCATTCTCTGCATTCCCACCAATGTTATGGCAGCCAGAGCACTTTATTACAGGGTTTGGCCAACTCGGCTCCAGTAGGGCACAACAGGGACATATTGATTTGTTAGGCAAGCACAATACAAAAGAAATTGCGCCATGTTGTAACCCACTGAAAGCGAGTTTGCCAAACTTTGTAATAAAGGGCTCTGATGGCAGCATAATCATAGCGCCATCAATCATCATGATCGCTATCCAGCTCCTATACAGCTCCTCGATCCTCACTCAGACCTCCTCCAGCTCACTCCTCTTCTGTACCACTCCAGCCCACCTCCCTAGCTGTCCTCACCATTCACCGGCACCTATGGCCCCGTACACCATGGGTATACACCACCACTACCAACCACCACCATCACCGCATCATCACCACCGCACCATCACCACCGCACCATCACCACCACCACCACCACCATCACCACCACCACCACCACCACCACCACCACCACCACCAACCCCACCCACCACCACCACCAACCCCACCCACCACCACCACCAACCCCACCCACCACCACCACCAACCCCACCCACCACCACCACCAACCCCACCCACCACCACCACCAACCCCACCCACCACCACCACCACTTCCACCACTATCACCAACTCCACTACCACCATTTTCTGACATGCATAATGCAATTTTCCATTCAATGCAGCTTTTTTGACACCGTTCGCGCCTATTTCAAAGAGGTTCTCTTTTGTAGACTACAGTAATGTTATTGTCCGTCCACGTTGCATATGCACACACGTTGCATCATCGCTCCAATTTAGCTGACGTAGTGAAAGGCGCGCCCTTTAATTCGAGGCACTACGAACATATTTTACAATAATTATTCTATTGAACCTCTCTAGAACAGCCTTTCAAGATGTCTATAGGAACCATAGGTTTCGTAGGAGCTGGAAATGTAGCACTGACACTTACAAAAGGACTTCTTTCCGCAAGTAAGATTTCCATCTTTCTTCATGGATTGTGTTGTGTAGTCCCATGCATGGGTATTTGTGTATGGTTGGAATCACTCAGGGAGCCATTGCCGCATCGGCGTGTGCAATTCGCAGTACCGTAGGCTATGTAAATAAAAGGGCACTTGTGGTCCGCGTTAGACATTTAATATTAATATAAAAATTATCAATGTGTTGCATGAATCATACCAGACAATCTGCTGAAGTCCTTTGAAACTCTTCCATCCAAAATCAGATTCTACGATGAATTTTCTTGTCCGAACGCTGAAACACTAACACATTTCGGGGGTATCGTCAACTCTGTACACTTTTCCTTCGAAAGAGGGCGTCTATTCTTTGGGCTGTACAGGGGAGACATTCCACAACCCAGTCCCGTGTACAACTTTTATGTGGAAAAAGATGATAATAAATACACTTCTTAAAAGAAATACTAAGTGCCACATTTCAACACTTTAAAGTAAACAAAGAAACAGTAACAGATCGGGATAACAGATAATGTTATGCAAATGACAAATACATGTAAATTTATTGTCTGTACATAAAAGTACATGGTGGCGAGGTTAGTGGCGACGTGCTAGGTTGGTTGGTGGCACGGAAATGTGGCCTGGTGGCGAGGTTGAGGTTGTGAAATGTCTCCCCGGCGCGCGACCAACTCGAGAATTCGTTGTTTACATCGACGGTTGTTTATATAACAGGTCAAAGTTCGAGAATTCTCGCAAAACTTTTTTTTGTTCCACGCCGCTAGATATATTTTTAGAAAGGATTTTCCGCCCAAATGTATTTTTAGGTCTTCTTTCCCATTTCCAATCAACATTTCGGAAGGTGGTTTTCTTCACATATTATACACAGAGCTTTTCTTGCGAGAAACAGCGCATTGAGTTTTCATGAAATTTTGTATTAGATGTCAACGACTTGAATTGAGTCTGTTCAAATCGTTAAGCACGCCATCATGCGTGCTCGGCAGCACAGACGAAGGAGGAATATTGTATTGACTTGCTGCAAGGTAAGACCAAAAATGCGTGATTTTGTTAATCTTTGGATATTTTTAGTTATGTTTGTAATGTACTTATAAATTAAAACCCGAATATTAGTTTAAATACAAAAGGGGCCTACAATAAGAGCGTTAAGAGCTGTTATGAGGGTCTGATTTTAGGGGTTCAAAAAATTGCACGTTAGTGCACGTCTGCAGTGCGAGGTTAGTATACCTAACCGAAGCATCAAGTGTGAGTGGGTTGGAATATGATTAATCAGTGTTAATATATATCCACCAGTCATGTCATGTCATTTCACAAAACAATAATAATCACGGCATTATCGTGTAATAGGAAACCACCGTTCACTTTGTACAGCAGCGCTTTATTCAGTCACACGCATTGGTTTCCTTTTTCCACCTCCATTCTCTTTGTACACAAGTGTGTGCGTCAAATGAACGAGTGGTTTCCTAAACCACGATTGGCCATAATTCCATACTCAAACCAAATGATAATTGTATCAAGGCAGAGGAAAATGAAATAAGGTGTGTGTGGGGGGGGGGGGGGGGCAGCTAGTTGGGAGAAGATGGGAGATGTCAGAATCTGTCAGATGAGCATTGATTAAGGTGGGGCTATTCAAGTCAAGGTCAAGGCTGCTCATAGGCCCATACTTATGTGGGACTGTGTCCAACATTCACTTTTGCAGCAGTCGAAAACAGACAACAAATTGCTCTAACATACCTGTCATTTGTCAACTGTTCATGAAATAGGAATATTTTTTGGAAAAGGAAATTTAATCTGGAAATTGCCATTTTTAATAAGACATGTAGACCCTATTCCTATTTCTTTACAAATTTGTAATATTGTATTGGAAATTTAGAAATGTTCCTATTTTTGAAAATTTTTATTAATTTGTTCCTCTTTCTTGGCTCTCAGGGTTGGTAGGTATGCTCTAAGGAAGATTTAATTTTCTTAAACTTGCTAGATTACCTGATTCAGTTTCAAGTTCAGGGACTCTTCAATTCGTACTGTGCCACAAATTGTGGGATTCAGAGTTGAAAGGGAAGTTTGAAATAATGATTTTCCTCTCATGTAGGAATGATCTAGCAAGGAAAAATGCTTTCTAATACACACAAAAGCTATTGAAGCCTATTCACACGTAATAACTATTATGCAGTACAAGTTTATCTTCAGATAGGCCAAGATTAAGCCAAGACTGTTGGAGTGAATTGCCTCTCCAATCAAATGCTGATAAAAAGGGAGAGAGAGAGAGAGAGAGAGAGAGAGAGAGAGAGAGTGGGAGGGAGAGAAGAAGGAGGTGGAAACATGAAAGAGAGATAATAAGATCAAAGTGGCAAGGCCAAGTAATGTCTTAATCTTGTCATTCCTTGGACACATATCTAGGATTGAGGAAAGTGATATGTAAACCTGTTGAACACAATTTGATTTCAGTATAACACACATTTTCCATAGACCCTAGCCTGAGTTATCTTGGGTTTGGTATCCATCAGGTTAAGTAAAAGGCTAGCTACAAAAATATGCTCCTCTTAAAGAATCTCAGAGAAGATGCACTATAGGTAATCATCTGAGAAAGAACTGTGATCATGATAATAATGGTCCATTTTACTAGTCTTCCACAGTCTGATTTTTTGTACAGTTACCACACCTTCCCTCTTATGATTTACAGAATACACTGAGAAACAATGTGCCAAAAAAAAAAAAAAAAATGCAGACCAGGGGGGTGTGACATAAAAAATACAATCAGTCTTACGATTGATATCCATCGTACAGTAAGTCTATGGCAAACCATGTACTACAGAGATGCAATTGATTGTAAGATTGATTGTATCTGTTTATGTTACACAGCCCTGGCAGAATTGCTTTTCAACACAAGTGCCCTAATGTGACTCTCTACTTAAATGTGAAAAGCATTTTTATCCTTTAGAGCATCCAAAGAAGTTAGTTGTTTGTAATCTTACATATAGTTAGCTTTAATAGTCCGATAGATCAGACTGCCATGTTGCAACTTGGCAGTCAGATGTAATGTTTAGTTAAGTCCCATTTACTGGAGCTGTTTGGTGTTATTTGGAAAAGTTTTGTCGACTTGGCTCTAAACTTGTCAGTCGGTAGGATTAAATCTGTGTTATTTGTATGCCTAATTTGTTTCTTTTTTTGAAATCATAATGCAGGTGCTGTAGGAGCAGAGAGGATAGTGGCCAGTGCTCCATCAAATAGAAATCTTCAAGTTATTGGGGTAACAGCTATGTTAATTTCCTTACGTAGATAGCAGAGTCACATTTATTAGCAGTAATGGCAACATACATGCATACTGTTATTTGCAGAGCTGCCAAGCGCAATTGGGGAAAAATCCTATTCTTTCTTTTCTTGTATCCTGTTTTCAAGCCCAAAATTCTATTTGTGCTTGAAAATTCGAAGCATACATGTATAACAGTGTGGTTGCTTTACCACTCTGCATAATATCCTAACTAAAAGACAGTACTACTACTACTATGTAGGGCTTACTTAGTTATTTTGATTCTCACTCTTCTACATTGTACTGTACTTCTTCATTTAAAGTGATTACACAATGGTAATTTTTTCTTTGATATATGATCGAGAATAGAATTCTAAGAAAAATGACATTAAAAATATGATGATTTTCAATCGAAATCAATGTATTTTTGCTAATTTTCTCATTAAAAAATCAAGAGCTGACTAAAAAATTGGAGTATGAGGTATGACGTAAAAGTGGGTACCCAGCTTCGCGCATTGCAGTTGTGCTGCGCGCTAGACTGTACAATATGTATTATACCTTGCGCGCATTTTGCTAGAAGTGCGCGACAAGGTACCCACTTTGACGTCATTTTGACGTAAAAGTGGGTACCCAGTTGAAACTGGGTCACAGCTGAGGGGTCAAAAATATCCTGAAATCTTACCACATTTGGGGGTTTCCTTGGCAACACGACTTTTAAAAAAACTTTAGGCAGATGATTTTCTGTTAATAAAATCATGCTCTTTTAAATGAGCTAACATTGTTTCAGCAATGTGTACCCCCTTTAAGATGATCTCCAGTACAAAATACACAGGCAGAATATACTAGGTACTGTAAATGTAGATATGGAATTACTGTCAGAACTTTCAAAAATCCCTTTTTAATGGGGAAAAACCCTGTTGTCATATCCCCTTCAAAAAATCTTACTACATAGGATAAAATCCTAATAGTATGTGCTGTGATGATCATAGAATATAGTACTGTATGTCATGAAAAAACAAATTATCAATGTAGCAAATTCATTACGACATTAAATTTGGGATTCTTGATATTCTGTTAGGTCTCTGTATCTCCAACTTTTCCAGTATCCACGCCAGTGCTTGAACACTGCTTTACAAATATATTTCAAAGGAAGGATACATGTCATGTACATTAGAGATCGATCAGTATTATATAAACTGAGTGTTCATTGGAATACAGCATTCCACAGAGATATGTAATACGAGTACTGTAGTCAGCTCTGGACTCATTTTAGGTTTAACTCTTTTGGTTGCTCTTTACTTTTGCATAGGACCTTGGTGCCAAGACGACCAGCAGCAACAGACAGGTCTTGGAGATGGCTGACACAGTGTTCTTGGCTGTCAAGCCAAATTTGGTTGGCTCTGTTATCAAGGAAATAGCTCCTTTTGTGACCAGAGACCATATTGTCATATCCCTTCCTGCAGGAATCTCATTAGATTATCTTGAGAGTGTAAGAATTTCTTTTTAATTCAACTAAAAGGGGGACTCTAGGAGGAGTTAGTAGAATTTAAAAAAAAAAAGAAAAAAATCTTGGGGGGGGGGGGGTGGGGGCACAATATAAAAACATTAGTTTTAAAAAGGGAGCATTAGCAACCTTGGAGATTAGCACTTCTTAATTAGTTCGTTACAGTGGTCCACAGTTGATTAAACAACTGTCAACCATTGTCTGCAGAACAAGCACATTTCTGTCCATGTACAGGATTTTTTGAAAAAATGTTTGGAATTCAATCTTTAAATTCTCAGCTGCTGAAAAAATAAATTTTTGATGAACAGATCTTAAATCTTACATGTACACATATTTCATATTCTTGCACAGTGTAATTTTGCTATATTTTTTTTCCATGATTACTTTCAAGCAATTACATGTATGTGTAATAAACTTTATGCAGAAAAAAAGGAAAATTATATATTGCTGCTTTGTACATGTACATCTATTTGTTATTAGTGGTAGAATGTGCTGTACATGAATGCAAACTGATTTGATCTGCAGTAGAACAATAATTTTTTTTTTTTATAATCGTGAATATTTATTTTTTCTTGTTTGCGTTTTTTTTAATGAATTCCACCACGTTAGAATCTGCCAGAAAAGTCGAGGGTTGTCCGAGCCATGCCTAATACACCAACCATCATCCAGCAGGGTGCAACTGTGTTTACTTGTGGAACTCACATCAAGGAAGGCGACAATCGCCTGGTCCATTCGCTCTTCTCCAAGCTTGGAATCTGCATCGAGGGTGATGAGAGTATCATCGATGCAGCAATGGCTGTCAGTGGTTGCGGGCCTGCTTATGTGAGTAAATTATGTTTTGTCAGTGTCTGTTTCATCTTCATTATTTTGTAAGTAAGTACTATAGAAAAAAATGTTGAAATGGACTGATTTTCTATTTAATCTGAGTGTTAAGATAGGAAGTAATCAGAAGCTTGCTTATTTTTGTTCCAGATAACCATCTTGCTCTTTATTTTGGGTTTTCTCTGGTAGTATTCCAAAATGATCAAGATTGATTTGCAATATTCATGTGTAAAGAGATATTGCAAGTATAAATCAATATATTTCACATGAAAGTGAAAATGGGGAAATAGAATTCTGAGTGGACTTTAGACACATTTGCACAAGAGGTATGATAGAAGTTTAGTTTGGTGGAGGCCTCTACCGTGGGTGTCTTGAAAGCAAACCATATTTGCCCAGATGCTTTTTGACCTCAAACCTTCTTGTAAACCAACTTAAAACTTGTTAGAAGATGATCTTCATTATAATTTTTTATCTCAGTATTAATATGATTATTCAGTCTTCCAGAACAACAAGAAAAATGAAAGTAACAACCTCTCATGCCCCCTTATAAGCATAACCACTCTGGTGTGTCCGCAACTCTTTGAATATTTAAATGTGTGTTAAACCTCATACAGTCAGATGTTCAGTCACACATTTTCTAGATAGATAGTATGATGGCTCAAATATTTTTTATCCTCCCCCAGGCTTATGTTGCCATTGATGCCCTAGCAGATGGCGGAGTTAAGATGGGTCTTCCTAGAGATATTGCTATCAAACTAGGGGCACAGACATTATTAGTAAGTACAATATAGTAGGATTAAATCATCATTGATATGTATGAATTCATCCATTGACTGACTAAAAGATTCTTTGGTTGATGAAAGTGCTGATGAAATACCTTAAGCAATATTGATTTAAAATGCACTAATCACCTAAGATATTGTGTTCGTAATGTTGCTGCTTCCATGTCACTTTCCTTTGTATGGAATGTGAAATACGAAAATTACTTCTAGAAAAAGATGTTGCGAGTTCAAATATACTCCCTGTTACAAATTATAGAGGACGTGTGCATATATGCACCTGTGAATTAAGGCATTTACAAAATAGAACAGCCTTTTGATTTGGGAATCAAACAGCCATTTGATTCTGTGCGTTACAGCATTAATGTCTTCAAATCCTTTAATATCTTCAAATCCCTTTTATGCCATTAACTTCTAGAATGCCAGGTAAAGTTTTGTTTTTGGTGTTATTTCATAGATACTAGTTGTGCACATTAATTTTTCAGATGACTGGTACATTTTAAAGTATAATCCTCATTGCTTCAAAGCCAACTGCATAGACAGAATTAGTAAGTTTGTAGAGCACTTTTAGTATATAATATAATGTTGAAATGCTTCCATGACACATACGTCATAGTCATTTTTAAACCAGTGTTGTGATCAACACCTTTGGCTCTACAGATAAGAATTTTTATAAATGATGGCAATTACCATATTTAATGATGTAATATAATATTATCAACAATGAAGGTTATGATGATGATAGTCATGAAATTATATTTACAAGAAAATAGACTCCATTAAAATTTTCACTCATCTGTTTACTTTCAGGGCTCCGCCAAGATGGTGTTGGGGGGCGGCAAACATCCTTCGGAGCTCAAGGACGATGTGTGCTCTCCGGGAGGTACAACGATCGACGCTATCCATGAACTTGAGAGGGGCGGATTTAGGAAATGTCTAATAGAGGCGGTGGAAGCAGCCTGTAATAAGGCCAGGCGGCTTAACGATAGTCAGCTATATGCAACCAAGAAATGATGTCATCTGATTTGTGAAAGAAATAAACGTCTTGAATAAAACATTTGCAGCTAAACTTGTCTACAAGGTCCAATCATGGTGGGAGACAAGAAAAGCAGACACTCTTAATAGATGGGTGGTCTTCCTGCTTAGGGTAGCAGCCAATCCTGTTAATAAAGATCAATGAAGGGACTCAAGGGAGATAAACAAACACTCATTATCGTCAGGTTCTCTTCTGTGTAAATTCCCTTAAATAGAGACTTCAGTGAGAAGCATTGTTTAAAAGAAACATAAAATGCAGTCTTGATGAAGGGTTGGCCTTTCCATACAGGTGATTACTAAAGCCTTTTTTGTTCAGGTTTTATTATATTTATTAGAATCTTGCAACAGTATTCTGAGAAACAAAAGTGGATAAAGAAGAATTTGATGTGCTGCATGGCAAGGGATGATATGCAAGGGATTATTGCAAAGTGTCTTGTGTGAAGACATGTAGAAAAAAAAAGTATTCTGCTGCCATCAAAAATTTGTAGTTTGGTGAGATGATTCCTATTTTGGGGCCTCATAAACAATGTCATTCATTGTAGTTTCGTCCTGTCTTCCAAAATTTCTCCATAAATCATTCAAACTATTCAACATTCTTGATTCTTGAATTTGTCTTCAAAGATTTTAGATTTTTGTTCTGGAAAATTGGCAGGTATGGGTATGAAACAGAAACCAGTCTACACTCAGTGACGACAGTGAGAAATAGACTTCATCTTGGATTTCATGGACTTTTTCGAAGCATGACTTGTGATTTATTTTTGTACAATTTTCTGTAGTGATAACAAATTTAAACTTTGATATTTATGTGTTATTAGTGATAGCATTAATTGATAAGAATGAAGAACATTTTTGCTGAAAAAATGTCCATTTATTATATTTTTAAGGTACAACAATCATGTATTCTGTGATATGTACATTTAGATGTTAACTCGGAAAATATCTTCCCTTGTCCTGCAAATGATGAGTACAGGGGAAAAGAATTTGGGGTGAAGAATATTGGCTAAGCATGCTTATGTTTTTTCCATTTTTTTCAAGAAGTTTCATTTGATCTTCAGTACATGTTCTTCAGTCAGAAATATGATTATTTTACCTAGCATTTGACTAAGATGAAATAGCCAACTTTGGTATTCAATGGAACTTTTTGGCTATTTAACCCCAAGTAAGTGTGTAGGTTTTAAGTAAATACTTTTAAATTTTAGTTGGTTGGTATGTTGTTTTCATATCAGGATCATTACAATCTGTTCACAAACAAATTTCATAACTGTTCATTGTGCATTATTTTTGGCTAAGACTGTGATGTCACTGTGGTTATCAAAGTATTTTGTTTTAAAATCTGCTTTCTTCACTAAAATTCTTAAATATGATCTGAATACAAGTTAACCCATTTTATTGGATATCCAAACCAAAGGCTGACTAAAATACTTTCTTGGTCTGTGTACTGAATTAAATAGAATATGGCCCCTACTATGTTTACGAGACTTTGTTGAACTAAAGTTTTACCACCAGACTGTGAAGGAAAGGTATTATGACTTTCAACATTTCTTTTTGCTTCACAGGCAACTCTAATTTGCAGAGCTGCCTTATAACATATAGGTTTCACCAAGTTGGAAATATTCCAACCATGCAGTTAAGGCTCATTTTTCTTCATAAACCTTCTCACCATGTGTGTATATCTTAGAAATCACATTCCTATTTTTTTGCAAATGAGCATTTTTATCATAAATTGCAAGTGAAATTTAAAGCAGCATATGGTCAAGGGAGTATATGATCTGTTATTCTAGCCCCCCCCCCCCCCTTTGATAAGAACTCTATACCCCAAATATGGTATCAAGGTACCTTGCCTATTTGCTGTATTTTTTTTCCTGCATTAGCCTGTGTTGCTTTTTTCTTTTCGTTATAAAGCCAAGCTTCTAGGATAGCTCAACATATATACATGTATTTGCTTTGTAGCAATTTATTTTTTTATGTACAGGATATCTGTACAAGTTTACTTCTATGACTTCTTTAACTTTTGTTTTTGTACAAAATGCATCTTTATCTATTTTGTATAACCTCCTTCTCCCTCGTTTTGTTTTCTGAAGGAAGTTTAAAAGTTGGCAGTGAACAGTGCATCCCTGTGCAACTAGGGCTCAGGAAGAATTAATGAAAATTCAGCAGGAATGTGTGATATATTTCAGATCTGGCAAAGGGCAGAGGGGTTGATTTCAACTGCGCACAGTCAACAATCCATCTAGTTTTCTTCCTGAAATAGTGAATACCTTGCAGTGAACAGGCAACAATGTTCAACATTTGAAATGGACACATCAGCGTAACTTGTTGACTACTGAACTATTTTAGTCCCACAGGTTTCATACAGGGACCACCTGGTTCTCTAGCCAATTTTGTGATATGATCCAAATAGTGTTGGATTAAGTATTAGTTTAGTGGGTTTGGGATGTTGACTTTGTAGGAAAATAAGTACATGTAGGGTGTTTGAATAATATTACTTTTCATTTGCAGTGAATGAAATGGGAGTTGAATATCATGTTTGCCTAGTGGAATGGGACCATTGAAATCAATTGTTTGCAGATTGTGTGGTGTGTTGTCTTGGATCAGACAAGGTGTGATGTTTGTAGGCAAGTCTAAACCATTTTGTCCCAAACAATTTTATTAAGGATGTAGCCCACTAGAGCTTGGAACTCTATGAAATATGAAGTAAAATATTACTTTTGAAGTCCATAGTATGTCCATAAATTCATAATACTTGGTGTGTGTTGGATGCCAAATAATCAAATACATTGGACTTGCCCGTGTGCAATATTCATTTTGTTTATGAAGAGGATAATAGTGGCTGAAAACATGAATACATCATTCTGGTCTTCAAATGCACTGGAATTCTGATGTGATTATGCTTTTTCATGACATGTAGGCCCTAATTACATGTATAACATTTCAGTCATTCAGTCATTTTTCTTTGACCAAGATGTGCCTTTCCTTTCTATGGCCTCAGCATGACTGTGCTTTGTTATTGATACCATGTTTATGCCAAGGAATCGTTCTCTTTCACAGAGATTTTTTTTTCAATATTTCTTCTTAGTTACATTGTATTCCACAAAATGTAATATGTGGTCGAGAAGTGAAATTCATAAATGCACTGGATGTGTCAAATGCATTTCTAGAAAATAATGAAAATGATGCATTAAACTAAAAAAATGAATAGTACACAATCACTGACTTATTCATATGCGCTAATGAAGAAGCAATCCTTTCTCCCCTAGGAATAACTTATTTGAAATCCCTTCTATTTTGTTGCATGGCCTTTTACGTGTGGATATTGCTAAGGAAAATTGTTTCTAAGCTTTCTTAACTGGTTGATTAGTGAATTCTTATGTTCCCATATAGACTTAATACAGGGGCCACACGGTTTCGGTAACAAATAGGATATCTGGGTTAATGTCTCACATTATTTTTCAACCACCCCCCCCCCTCCCATTCCTTGCTCATTCCTTTTCTCATTTGCATCGTCTTTTTACAGTCCCAGACTTTTCCTTATCTTATACAGCATGGGACAGAGGATTGGGGGTATGAGGGGGAGGGCTTGAATAATGTGTTAGGGTGTGTGTGTGTGTGTGTGAGAGAGAGAGAGAGAGAGCGAGAGAGAGAAAGAAGGGGGGGGGGGGGGTGAAGGGGAGTATTATAGGCATGCAGAGAAAATCTGAAAAATATGAGCAACTTAAGGTGTGTTTATGCTCTCCATTTTCAGGCCAAAATCAGGCTTCTGATCTGAAATGCCGATCGTAAACGCCCAAAAAGGTGCGTTTACGATCAGCGTTTCTTCAAAAAGTCGGTTTCTGGGGAAGCATAAACACAACCCCATTTCTGAATGCAGTAATATGACATTATAATAAATAACCTTTCCCTTCTTTCCATCTTTAGTAATGTTCTTTGTTTTTCCTTCTATTTTCTCACCTTTCTGTGCTTCCTTATGTTATTTTTTATTTTTCATCCTATATCATTTCCTTTTTCTTTGTTTTATCCTATTTACTATCCTTATGTTATTCTTTGTTTCATTTTATCTTCTTTCATCTTTCATATATTTCCTTATGTCATTCCTTCTGTTTCCTTCTATCTTCCTGTCTTTCTATCTTTCCTTGTTATTCTTTGCTTCATTTTCTGTATCATGTCATTCTTTGCTTTATCATTCTATTTTCCCTATCTTTCCTTATATTCTTTGTTCTTCCTTCTATCTTCCTGTCTATCTTTCCTTATGTTACTCTATGTTTTATTGTCATTTCCTCTTGCTGCCTTCCTTTTATTTTTTTTCTCTTCTATCTTCTTCTTTTCCTATCTTTCTTATGTTTTTCCTTGTTTTATCCTATCATTTCCTCTTTCTATCTTTCTCTATTAGCCTGCATTATATACATAATCTCCAAACTTACGAAAGAGCTCGAGCCCCAGCTTGACCCGCACTATGCCTTTAGAAAAGAAGCATAAACAGTACCCCGTGAAACCGCGTTTACGATGTGCGTTTATGATGTGCGTTTCAAAGTGCTCATCCTGCGTTCAAAAAGTAAGCATAAACACACCCTTACATACACAAATGCCACAGAAAAACACTTTTTAAAGCACAATTTTTAATAGCCAGTTTAAGGAATATTTTCTTTATTTCAGTGCCTTCAATATGAAGATTAAAATGCTGTCCCAAAGCAAAGACAACATGTACTGTCATGGTTACCTGATTAAACAATCATATTCACCAATATGACAAGTGAATTACTGAAGTACCAGATCTACAAAACATGGTCCTCCATAAAAATGCATATTTTAGATGAAATAAAATGATTCGCACAAGCAAGCAAGCTATAAATGTATACGTTCATAAAATCATATATTTCCTATGTATATATTCACAAACACTTCCAAGTTTCCATGATAATCAAATCTGAGATGACATCATCTCGACATGACTGGTGCATACATGTACTTACTAGAAAGAAATAATGACAGAGTATTTAACAAAATGTCGCACTTTGAGATCTTTGACCGAATGATCGATCCTAAACTTACATGTACTAGTATACACACATCTGTCCTGTCATTGTCTAACTGCTATTTCAGTTTAGCTACTAACAACTTTGTACATATGTTTTACATTTATATGTACAAGGCATGCCATGACACAGCAATAAAAAATAAGCATAAATATATTTTATGGCTTAAAAGTAACAGGAAAAAAAAAAAAGAATAACAGACAAAAAACAAATTAAAAAAAAAAATTAGTAGTCAAAATAATGCACGATATAAACAAATTGCAAAATATTTTTAGACATCCTGGGGTGGTATTTCGAGATGCATTTTATCTTGGATAAAATATCCTTAAAATCTTTTAAAATCTATTCTGAGAACCATTGTATCTAGATTTATCTCTTCTAAAACACACCCTTTTATTATGCATGCCAGTAACCAATAAGAAATGTTGTTGAATTGCACCTTATCTTGTGAGCCACTAAAATTGCTTTCTGCAAGTAGGTTGAGCAAGATATCACAAATGCACAATAATTTACAAATTTCAATACACTTGCACTAAAGCCTAAAGCCTAAAATATCAATTAAAACCCTCAAATAGACCTCAAATGAGGCCCGTCTCCATGTACAACGTGCAAGAATAGGCTGTATCATCCCACCCAAGTACAAAACATATTGGGTAGCTTTAGCAAGTGCATCTAGGACAACAATATTGTAGTTCTAGGGTGGTAGACCCCATCCCCACACTTCCATCCTACTTAGAATGTGAGGAAAATGATGAAGACCTGTGCAACAATGAACAAGCCCTGGATCCTCAAGTGATGGTTGCCATGGCAACAGAGGATGGATGAATGTCACAGAGAAGACTTTCTAACAGGTAGTGACAATTTAAAATATGGTTTGGAATCACGAAATCAAAGTGAATACTTTAAAATATTTTTTCTGGGGTATGAATAATTCTGGATAGGCCAAAAAAGTGATTATTACTACATATCTATTGATATGCAAATGAGGTAATTCTTACATCATCATCATCAATTGACGGGAGAATTGATATTATTATGCTTGGGACCAAGTTTCACAACACCACCATTCATCCATGAGAAAAAAGCAAAATACAAAAAAAATTCACAGGGGAATGAATAATTTTGTTGTTAACTGTATGCATGCTGGAGTTAAGAGAATGAGATAAAATGAAGATAAATCTGAGATACAAAGTGGTCTCAGAATACCATTTTTACTTTTCAGAGAAAATAAAATTTTAGAGATAAAATGATGCTCGGAATACCGCCCCTCTGCTTCAATGCACCACTTAAAGATTACTTCATTGCATTATTATCTTACCCTTTGCAAAAGGAAGAGTTCCTATACTGGTAGGTTGAAATAGCATACTAGGAGTGCCATATTTTCATGTAACATTGATTAACAATTATAATTTTGAGTTACAATGTAACCTCCACATAACCTGTCAACAAACTTGGAATACCAAGTGGAAGACAATTTTCAATCTGACAAACATGTACACACCCCTTGACAAAAATTAACTCAACTACATTACATGTATCACCAACTTTTAACACAAGTGAATACACATACATCTACATGTAGTTCCAGAGGTATAATTACTCTTAGAGTAGTAAATCTTTACTTTGAACTTTGAACAATGAAAACACATCACCATACATACATTGTAAAAATGCCCATTTGCAGATAACAACTTCAGCTGTCCACGATTGGCAATCACATTCATTTCATATCATGACCTCAAATGTAATCAAACATGAAATATGTTTTCATAATATCATAAAACTTCTGATGATGAATCACTGAGACCTCTTACATAATTTAAGAGTGATGATGACAATGATAAATAATACTGATAATTATTTAAATACCCATCACATGGTAACTAACAATGATTATATGTAAATAGGAGTCTTGGACTACTTGTTTAGATTTGGTACTCCTTACAAAATTTGGCAAAAACACTACCAAGACTATTTCAAAATTTTGAGGTAACAAAGTTTAAAATTGAAAATCATTATGCATTGCGCACATGCACTAATCGCAATGTTTAGTATAAGCCACAAGGCCCACAACACAAGTACATATATATTTCTAGATACAAGTCACTTAGATTCACATTTGTAAAAATCCATAATAATTACCTCCACCAAAAATTGGGGATCATAATACTGTCGAAATATGAATGAAGGGACTGTAATCAGGGCTTGATACCTCGGGCACCTAGGAGACATTGGCCCCCACAATCCAAGTCCTGACCCACTAACTCGAACTTAAACAGTTTTAACACAGTGCTCAATACATTCAGAGCCCGGAATTTCAATCCAGACCCCGTAACATAAAAGTTAGGTAAGTGTGGAACCCTGTATCATGATAGCAAGCAAGGGAATATTGGAATCAAGAATGATAAATTTTAAAAACTAGATGAATCTTCGACCACGCGTGGTCGAACTTTATGCCTCTGCCATTACCAAATCAGAAATAAATGGCACTTCATGTTGATTTATTTTCATTTATACAATGACATCTTTGACCGTGACCTTTGACTTTGTGACCCTCAAATCTAATCAGATCACTGTCTCTCCCATATGCATACACGTGCCAAGTTTGAGGTTGATCGGTCAAATGGTTGTTGAGTTATTGTGAAAACAAACCATTTCTATGTACATACATGTAATGACCTCTAAGAGCTTTGACCTTTGACCTTGTGACCCCAAAATCTAATCAGATCATTGTCCCTTCCATGTGCATACATGAGCCAAGTTTGAAGCCAATCTGTCAAATGGTTCTTCAGTTATCGTGAGAACGAACCATTTTTATGTGTATTATTACCTCTATGACATTGACCTTTGACCTTGAGACCCCAAAATCTAATCAGATCATTGTCTCTCCCATATGCATACAAGTGCTAAGTTTGAGGTTGATCGGTCAAATGGTTTTTGATTTATGGTGAAAACGAACCATTTCTATGTACATAATGACCTCTATGACCTTTGACCTTTGACCTTGTGACCCCAAAATCTAATCAGATCATTGTCCCTCCCATGTGCATACATGAGCCAAGTTTGAAGCCAATCTGTGAAATGGTTCTTAAGTTAACGCGAGAACGAGCCATTTTTATGTGTATTATTACCTCTATGACCTTGACCTTGGACCTTGAGACTCCAAAATCTAATCAGATCATTGTCCCTCCCATATGCATGCACAAGCCAAGTTTGAAGTTGATCCGTCAAACGGTTCTTAAGTTATCGCGAGAACGAAAACGGGACGGACGGACGACCCGAAAACATAATGCCTCCGGCAACCACCTACGGTGGGCGGAGGCATAAAAAGCAAAGTACAGTGTACTTGTACATGTTACGAACCAACTTCAGGATTTAAGATTGCCTGGATGTAACAGACCTTTAAATTCCTGGGTGGTGTTTCATAAAGCTGCTCGTAAAGTTACGCATGACGACTTGAATATGAAGTGCCAAATGGGATGCCCACAAATTTTCCCGACATTTTAACAGAGTATGACTGCATTTCCAATAATCTCAATTAAATAGTGGCAAAAAATACAAAGTGCAATAAAAATGTTTGTAAACAATAGTAATTTAATCTACATCTGCACATTTCACCTTTAGCTGATGCAATTTGTAATGACTGAGAATCTCTTCCATCATACCATATTCAAGTCGTTCGTAAAGTCATTCGTAACTTTAAGAACAGCTTTATGAAAGACCCTCCTGGTGGCCAAGCTAGATGTACTCTATTTGGGTGGCCTGACTGAAGATGAAAAGATCTATCTCCAAAAACTAAACTATGTTGTGTAAATATTATGAACTACAACTTAAAGTGACAATAAGAAAATGAAGTTGGCAACCAACATGCTAGTCATTATATAGTATCCCCTGCTAATCCTGCTAATAACACAATATATTGTTTAAGCATGAGACATGTGAGTATTAAGGACTCCACAGTCCATGTTATAATGTTTTGTACTGAACTCTTTTGAAATTTTCTTCACCCTGTCACTATCAAATTATCATACTAAACTAAAAACCATGCTTTTGAATTACACTCATGCCTATTTCATCTTTTAATGCAAAGAAAAAAAAATAGCTGGAAGAAAAATAAGTTTACAACTTAGAAATTATCTGACTCTACTTTATACAAAGCCCTGGCAATTTTCAAGGAAATAACTCTATGGCAAGATAATGAAACTGCTGACATTAAAGGCAGCAACTTAAGCAAAAGAAAAGCAAAATGAATGTTTAATTTAGGCACTACACATGAACAATAACTTCAAAGATGAATCCTTTATAAGGAAGTAACAGAAATTCCAAAGTTAATCAGGCAGAGATTTGAGGGAATTTAAGTATGTAAGGCTGTCAAGAAAAAATAAAAAATAAAAAGTGCACTTATACTAGCTTATCCTTGGCGAAATCCCCCCCCCCCCCTCCCCATCCTAAGTTCTGAAATTAATTCATTTAGTTGTTCTGCTTGACACCAAGTGACAACATTGAAGACATTTCAGCCTTTTTTCATCTTTGGAAGAAATAACCTTCAAAAGGGTTTTCATCAAGTTTTCTTATTCCAAAACAAGACTCATTTTAGCCCACTGACAACTGAATTCTCTCTCATGCTGTCAACTGACAGGAATATATGGTTCAACTGATTTGACATACAATTCCTTGCAAACAATTTGTTAAATTGGACTTCCCGGATGCTTAGCCTTAGAATGTATGTTTTCAAAAACCAAATCTTATCCAGCATATCCCCTTACTACTGCTCCATAATCATCTGAATATGCCAATACACTTCAGAATATTAGGTTCTGCATGATCACGACTTATCTACAAATTCACCTGATTTGATTCACTTTCATTGGAATCCATTCTCCTTCAGGTGAGAGATTATCAAAATAACCCCACCATTTTAGGATTAGACTGCAAATACAGTTTCCCCAAACTGATGTGTCTGTCATCTGATTTGCTTTTTAATGATGCACTGCATTTAAATAAATTTCTTGCATAATTGTCATCGATTTATTTTTACATTTGCATGATCTGAATATTCAAATCTTCACAACAACTGACCTGCCTCTCAAGTAATTTGTTGTGAAGTTGCAATGCATTGAAACATCTCACTTCATAATCATCCATTTATGCAGATCACATCTGCATTACCTCAGCAGGATAATGACACATGGGTAACTGCAATGGCGGTGAAATGCCTCTTCATCTACTTGTTGTTGTAAATTTGCATTGCGTTCAGACGTCTCGCCTTGAGACATGCTGCCTCTACCGCCTCGATGAGGCACCTTCTGAAACCACCCTTCTCCAGTTCATGGATGGCTTCTATGGTGGTCCCTGCCGGAGAGCAGACCTCGTCTTTGAGCTGGGATGGGTGTTTGCCGCCGGTTAAGACCATCTTCGATGAGCCCTGCGCAAATTCAAATGCCAATGATTTAAGGCGTACATCTAAACATAAATCGGGATTTGACTCAATTTGAATTGACTGATCATCATAAAAACATATATATATCAATAACAGCATACATGTAAATGATACCATAAATGAATAACACTTTCATAGGGTGGGCATACACAGCAGAGTCACTAATTGTTCTCTACATGTACTTCCCTCTTCCGTACAGGGCAATAAATGCAAATTGATGTCTTGCAACAAGGCACAAGTTACAAGTGCTCAAACTTTACTCTGTTGAAGGGTTTTATGCATGATGAATCATAAACTCAGTATGGTTTAATCTCTCTTTTTTGTGGGGGGGGGGGAGGGGGTGGAGGGGTAAAATACAGGGAAGACATTCTACCTTGCGACAGAAAGAAAGAAAGAAGACAAAACCTTTTTAACAACTCACCAATAATGCTTGGGCACCAAGCTTAATAGCCACATCTCTTGGCAGTCCCATCTTAACTCCACCGTCTGCTAGAGCATCAATGGCCACATAGGCCTGTCAATATGAAAAACCGAACACATGATTAGTTTGATTAGATCAGTTATAGCCTCTTCATGGTTATGTTTGCTACATCTGCGAAAGAATGCTGTGTTGGGTGTGCTTCTACTGTACATGTCCACACACTTTTGACATCATAACATCAACATATAAGAACAAACTTGCATATTTTTCTTCCGCATCATGTGATCACATAATACTGAGAGACTAGGCACAGATCCATTAGATGCAACAGCAGCCAGTTAAAGCATTCTGTCCCATGCCAGATTAAACGGTCAATGACATCCTCTCTCTAGATACATGTACATGTATGTACCTTCCATTTTCATCTCTCTCTGTAGTTGTCTGAAACCCTGTGCCAAGATATACTTCCACTCCCTTGGATAATTTGTCTTTTGATAATGCCTTCTTGCTGAATTACACAGCCCCCCCCCCTCAAAAAAAACCCCAACCCCATCTAACTAAGAGCTCAATTCATAATGCCTTTACTTTACGAAGTGCAGTCTATTTCTAATTTTCCACCACCAAACTGCTGATTCTTCTATCTTGCCAGCAAACCATACACAAATTTTGGGATATCACTTCCCACATTCATAATTTGATCGCTAAAGCTGGAGAGATTGCATGGACAATAATTTCCATGTCTTGGAGCAATGAAAATTTATTAATATATGTTCCAAAGGGTCACTAAATCTCTACTTTTGTCACTCACGTAGGCAGGGCCGCACCCACTGACAGCCATAGCTGCATCTATCAGTGTCTCGTCCCCCTCTAGGCAGATACCAAGCTGTGACAGCAATGACTGGAACAGTTTGCTATCTCCCTCACGGACATGCTGACCGACCGAGTAGATAGTTGCACCTTCCATGATGATAGAGGGCGTGTTGGGCATGGCTCGGATCACTCTTGTTTCCTCTGGTAAACTCTACACAGGTGGACAAATGAATATTACTGAGAAACTACATGCACATGTAGGTACAGCATGGATTTGATTCTAATCTATTTTTCAACCTCTATTGTGTTATTTATCTGCAGAACTCACAGAGAGAAAAAAAAAAAAAAAAAAAAAACAGCAGCTAATAATACTTGTATATGTATCTTGCTCTAAAATTATGACAGGTGCTTAACTATTTATGACACACAGATGCACTTGTACATGGCACAGCTACCATACTATGCTCAATATCTTAATGCTTTGGCAAAATCATAACAATAGGTGCTAATTCACAAGTTTTTTTCCCCTACTGGGTACCAAATAAGTACACTTGGGTAAAGTGTTTTCTCATAATGATGGTGTTGTAGCAGGAGTCAAAATCCTCCACCTTATGAGCAGCAGTCCATCAAAAACTATCCACTAGACCAAAAACACCTCTACAGTATGACTTGTAAACCAAGATTTTTTCCAACTTACGCTTTGTAGGTAGTCCAATGAGATGCCTGCCGCTAGGGATACAAAGAGATGATCTTTTGTGACATATGGCGATACCTCCTGCAACACTCTCCCAACAATGTTTGGCTTTGTAGCTAAGAATACAGTGTCAGACATCTTCAATAATTCCTCATTGTCTGTTGCTGTTTTGGTTCCCAGGTCCTACAGTATCAATGAAATCAATCAACGAATCTGATTAAGTTACGTATCTCCAAATGATATAATTCTATGTGTGGTGTAAATGCACTTCCTATTGATAATGATCCCATCTGTCTAAAAGACTTAAGGCATGTTCACACTATTCAGATGTTTGGGGGAAAAAGGGTAGGGGGTGTTCAAAATATGTATCATACTCTATATGTAATGTAGATATACTAGTTCATTTACATGTAAAGTACGTTTCCTTTTTCTCCTTCTTCATTCAGGTGGGTTCTTAACCCTCCTACTACAAAATGCATCCTCACAGGAATGTGCAATTACATGCAATATTCAAATCTGCTTCTGAAAGACACTGGTAGGACGTTCCACTGGAATATTACCGGTAATCATATCTGAAACTGCGTGACAAAGGGCAAATGAACTTCACATCTCTACACCCAAGCCCAAGTGAACCAAGTATTTTAACAATTGCTTCTAAAAAGATGGAGGGTGGCAAACTGGCAATGATCAGTACTGAACCTAACTAATAATCTATGAATAATGTAGTTTCCATGTAAACTTGAAATCAACCATCAAGATGTTGATGATAACAGCATGAGATACACATGTTCCACTAAAAAACCTTCATCTCAATTTTCCTTTTTTTTTTCCAGACTGAAGACTACCTGAATTCAAGGTCAATGAACTTACTGACAGCACTTTGAGATTGTGGCTAGCTGGGTCACTGGCTGCTATCTTTTCTGGGGCCACAGCATCTTTTCATAGAAAATGCAGACAAAAGGTAAAAATTTTAAAAAGAGGTCATTCTAGATAAAAATGGAGATAAGTTGGTCAGTAAGTTGGCCGATTTTCAGTACTTTTCCTTCAAAAAGTAGATAATCTTATTACATCAGTTGGTAAAGAATGTTACCGAGGAGAATGATACCAAGATCATTGAATTCGGTGAAGTGATTTTGATTCTTTGCCGTTTTCTTAAAATGCAGTCATTTTGAAATTTTGCAAGTTTTTGGCGACCGATGAGTGATGAATTGCGTCGAAAATAGCCTTTCATTATGTTTGAGGCAAGCCCATGACACATGCCGATAACAAAACATGCCATATGCCACCAAAGAGACTGCACGCCAAACAAGTCAGCCTCAAAAAGGCAGCCCTATTCCGCTGGGGGACCTGAACTTTCCTGTGCTTTTCCGAACAAGTGGGGAACAATTCAGCTTAAAAATACAAATTCGCCAGTCATGAAAACACCAACTGTGAAATTTTGAATATTTTCATTATTTTATCCAATTACACAAAAATGAACTGCATTTGAATTTTTATAATTTAAGATAATAAGCTAAAATTATTCATGTTTTATTAACACTATACCCCATCACGGATTTAAGGCGAGGTTGGCTTTGACCAGAGCCAGGACTCTTAGCATGTTGCTTCAGTGTGTTGCGCTTCCACGAATGAGATTTTAGTGCTCATGAAAGATGATTATATTCAACAATACTTACTCACACTGAACTCAAAGGAGTGAGCAATGGTGTTAAAAATATTTATGATTTTAATTCTAATCAAGTAATTTCAAATAGAGTGTGATGCTCTTCAGTCTTCACGTAGAGTCCTTTTGACCTACCTGCATCCCATTTTCTGAGCAAAGTGTTATATCATGTGAATGGAATAATTTCACAAATGAAGCCCGTTCGAGCCCCAATACGGAATGGGATGAAAAGATGAAAAAAAAAGGAGCATGTGTTGTGATTAATTTCAATACAACAATCAGGTATCCTATTTTCAAAAGAAGTATATTCATTACACTGGAAAAACTGCAGTGAAAAGAATATCAAAGAAATGTACTTGTACTTCAATTGTGGAAAGGAGACAGGTGAAAGAATTGGCATCTTAATTTGCCCAGGTACATTCACGTTTCAACTGTGATTATGTCCCAAATGAGACAATTGCCCATCAAAAATAAAGTACGGTAGGTCTACCTGACTGGGTAAGAGTCAGACCAAAGGTAGCATGCAAATGAGCAAAAAACGTGCATTTTATTTCCATTGTCGAAATGGACTCTCTCCCTGCATCCAGTCGGCTGTAATGCATGGTCATCTTTTAAGTTATGTTACTCGAGAAATATTAATGATGTACCATTAGATTTTCTGCAAGAATAAAGGGATAGTTTACAAACACAGAGATATTTTTTTAAAGTCCGAATTTTAGGAATAAGTTATATGAAATAACTATTGTTATTATTATTATTATTATTTATTTGACCATTAAAAGGGAATACAAGACAAAGCAATAGACAAGATAGCAAAAGAGAAAATATAGTTCTTCGTTTATGAAAGTGTTCAAAAAGAATGTTTTATATATGTGTAAATAATAATAATAATCTATGTAAATATTGTCATTATGTAAAATACTTCCTCCGGCCAAACTCATTTTGTAACCTTAAGATGAAATTTAGAATTATAGTTTATGTATCGATGCGCGCAAGCCTGCCATAGCAATGGCATCATTGCTTTTTCCATTTTGCAATGTTATTCGTTTAAAGGGTAAACAAAACATTTCTCGGATTTCCCTCCTTTTATCGTCGAATTTTACTGCCATAAAGTGATAATGGCCAGCCAACGAGGTGAGTCCGGTCGGAAGAAGTTTTAAGAATATATTTTGGTAATAAATTCATGCTATTTAAGATAAAGAGTAAAAAATAATGCTTGTTTTTCTGGCAAAAGTTTCTCGGTTAAGTCAGTGTTTGTAAATTCGTGTGTCGGATTTGCATTAGTTATTACATGCCAGTCATCAATGGGTTTACTGACTTGTGAATTCATTGTTGTCCATTTTATTGTCATTTCAAATGATTGATGGAATGTTATAAACATTTACATGTATCTGTAGGCAGTTTTAAGGTTACTTTGTGGAAAATACAATTTTGAAGACTTGTTGAGTTGTAGGTGCTAGAGCATAGTCTAGATCTATACATGTGTTGAATCTGTTGTTAATTATTTTGATTGACTAAAGAGTTAATAGTTTGAGAAATTACTGCTACGACAATCATTTTATTGATTCTCGTACACTGTATCCCTTCATGCTACACAATGTATTAGATAAGAAAACTATTCCTTTATAGACTACACAAATGTAAAGATTCGGAGCAACGAAACAGCATATCATATTTTTATTATTCATTGTAATACTCAGCATTTTCTTGTAATCTGTGTATTGTTTATTTACAGTTTCACGGCACTGTTGTTGAAATAAATGTATTTGTTCAATTTTCATCAGCATCCGTTTTACGTTGGTACCTTTACTTTGCTGGCAGTAACAATCACCAAGTTTTAGTCATTCAGTAATTTGCAAATGAGATGGCAGTTCCTGCTTATTATCTTTATCAGGTAGTCTAGACAGAGCTAGCAGAACTGGAATTACACAATGCACTTTAGACAGAAGTTAGGGGACTGGAGTGACTGTAATGATTTCACACCATTGGCAACAGATCTGCGACATGATCGACTAAATTACATGGCCATGCCATGACATGACATGGCTTGATCAGATGATGCTGACATTGACAAAGTCAATGACAATGACATTGAATGAGTAACAGTTTCTTGAACATGTTTTGAAATTTTGACTTGTCATGAAAATCAAGCATCTTCTTTAACTTTAATCTAAAAACAAGACATGAATAAGAATACGAAAAGAATATTAGCATCAGTATTTTCATCAATGAAATATTTTGCTCCACACTCTTACACTCAGATCTAACAGTTACAAAACTTGAAATTGAATGACTTGCTCGGAGCAAGAGCTCTACGAGGTGCTGGGTCTCAATCCCCCCGACACTGTAGGCCTAGCCGTTCATCATTTCTCCGATTAATTTTAATAAGGTCAAGGAGAACATCAAATAGGAAAATGGCATATCGTGTACATACTTGCAGCTAGAAGTCCCTTTGTGATAGTTTGGGCTATTTTACCAGCTCCGATGAATCCAACCGTCCCAACCGACATCATGAAGATTTTAGTAAAACAACAGAAATAAATGTTTACTCCTCCCCGCCTCGGCAGCAGTTAATTATCATCACCTGCACACACTTTTTATCTCTGATGAGCTGAGCTAGCGCTGCGGCCGGTACGGTACGGTACGCGGTACGGTACGGTACGGTATACGGTACGCGGTACGCATTGTATATTGCCACGTGGTCGATGTGTGAACATTAGTCTGTATACACAGACCTTTGAATATTTTGTAATCTTCAAGAATTACTACAGTAATTTTCATACAGATCGGTTTTCAAGACTGGGCGGACGACTTCCCCCCTCCCACCCCCCCCCCCCCCCCCGCAGGCGTATTTGAAAGGTGGACACCATACTACAGTGAAAAGGGTATTAAAATTGCAAAAAAAATCAGGAAAAAGGGTAGGCCTACGGTATATATACTTTTACAACAGCTTGGTTTGAAAGTACTTATTTAGGGTGGGGAAAACATGACAAAAATTTGATACTTGCCTAGGGTATTCTGAGATCGAAGGAAAATCACTTGTTTAGGGTCCATTTTAAAAGTCCATGTACGAGCAATGCTGGTGTCCACCTTGTAATGGCAGTCGCCCCCCCCCCCGGGCCCATGGGAACTTTCCCAAACTCAGGGGTCGCGGAGTCGGGGGGGGGGGGGGCTGCATCCCCCTCTTTTTTTCAGTCGACACGTTTAAAATTGCGGCAGAGAAATAAACTGATATACCGGTGCTAATGCATTCGCATGCATGAGCAGGCCCACCTCGCCCTCACTTTTCAAGTACGCCTGCTTTTTATGGCAACTACCTCCGCTCATGGAGTATGATTCCGGGAACAGAACAATTCTCTTTTACATGTTCTCTTCTTTTAACAGGGGTGACGGAGCCGGGGGGGGGGGGGGGGGAGGAGGCACAGTGCTTCCCCTTTTCCAACATCCAAAATGTGCCCCTTTTTACCCATGAAAAATGCCCATTTTTAAACCTGCTCAGTGTCCCCTTTTTCTTACCACAAGGGCCCACTTTCTTTTTTCTTTGTTTTTCTTTTCGCATAAGGGCCCTTTCACCTTCTAGTAAAGTGCCCTTTTCGCTTCAGATAAGTCGCCCTATTTAAGTCCTACAACAGCCCACCCTTTTACATTAGATTAATGGCTATTTCCTCTTTTTCACAGCTAGCGCTCTTTTCCCATCTGAGAAAGTGCGTCCTTTTCACTTGTAATGAATCTTCCTATATTGAAAATGTGCCAGTGCCCCTTTGACAGCCCATTTTCGGTTCTAATTTAGAAAAAATTTCGATCGCTTCTGCTGGCCCTATTTTACCTCTGATAAGTTCTCCCTTTCCACTTGAGCAAGTGCCTCATTTGGAATCGGATGACGTGCCTCAATACTTCTGATAAAAGCACCTTTTAAAGTACCATAAGAGTGCTCCTTTTGTTTTCCGATAAGTTTCCCTTTCAGATTAATGAAGGACTTGTTTGTTTAGGCCTATAATTTTTTTTTTTTCCAGGCATGCACTTTTAGGTTCTCCTTTAGCATTTTAATTCAAATGGATTTGATGCTTTTCGAAATCTTATATTATTATTCTTTTTATTATGTTCTTGAGCTGCATGTAGGCGCCCAGTTGCCCCGGAGCGGGATATAGTTATCCAGCAGCAATATGCTATAGAGTACCAAAGTGTGACGTCATCATTTTTTTTTTTCATTTCAGCATTTTGATGACCATATTCCGGCAGAGCATGATGAAAAACCTCCACACACCAAATTTGACATGAATCGACTTACGCTGGCCCAAAGGTATGGCCACATGAATGCCTAATTATCCCCATTGAAATAGGTGTAAATTGGCCTGGTTCATAACTGTGTACACCAGGTCAATTTACACTGATTTCAATGGGCTAGGTAGGTATTCATGTGGCCACATCTCGGGTCCCCATGAGCTGATTCCCATAAAATTTGGGCTGTAAATGTTTTTCATCATGCTCCATCGAGATATGGAATCCGAAATTCCTAATCCCCAAAAAGGTTTTTGTGACGTCATCGCTTCGGTGCTCTAATAGTTTCAGTGGTGATTTTGGTGGTGTCGGTTGTTGGTTTTTCGAGGGGAGGTGGTAGAACCCAGGTACGATATCAATTCAAAGGCTTACTATTAAAAAAAGTTTTTAAAATCTCCGACGTCTTTTTTTCTTTTTTTTTTTTTACAAATCATATAAAAAGTTCACTTTGTTCCATTTGGATATATCCAGGGCCCGTAGCACAAAGGTTTGCGATCAATCATAAATTTAAAACAACCATCCTGGTTGGTCCAGTGTCACCTTTTTGAACGAGACGCGCATGAAACAATGGTCTTGATTGACTGTTACAACTTTGCGACTGATTGCCAATCTTTGTGTTATACGGGGCCCTGGTGAGTGTGATCAATTCAGGGTAACATTTTGTCCGTCCGTGACACTCGTGGTATCCTATATTGAGAGACTTTGTCCAACTTTATTTGTATCTCAAATTGTTTGTATATGGTTCCTTAGAAAGTAACTGTTCTGAGATGGGGATTTCTTTGGACCAAACCATTTTCAGCAGGGGTGTTGTTAAAAAATGCACTTTTTAACAACCATTGTCCGACCGTGACACCATTTTTGACATCTCCTACAAAATCAAGGGTTCGATTTCAAATTCTAAATATATAATAGGAAAGCCAATTTATGTGACTAACTTTTGCTTTTGAAAATATTCGACAAGATCAATTTATTTGCACAGAAATAGCTAGAGATAAGAAAGTCACACACCTAATTTTTTATCTTGTCCATCCTTGACACTAAAATTTTCTCTGATTTAATTTGCATCTGAATAGGAAACCATGACAAACAAACTCATGCACTTCTCAGAACACTGAATGACACCCTTAGTTGATAAACCATAAAGTAATCCATGATACTGTGTCACTTAATTTTTACAGGCCTTCAAAATTCGGATTTTTAAAACATATCCATCCGTGACGAACTGATCACGTTCTGGTCGAAGGAACAAAACGATATCTAAAGTAAGCAAAATTCTTGAAAGGTACAAAGTCCAGCATGGATGACTCATCTGCAGTTATTATTAGTATATGCGCAAGCCTGTGCAAGCATAATTGTACACTGAATAGGCCTGCATATATATATATATATTGGACAAACGACATCAATTGCTGTCTACAAAAAAGTGAATACTAGAACGGTGATCATAGCAAGCTCACTACTTTATACGATCATGGACAAGTTAAACCCCGGCGACTTCGTCACGCTGAACGTGGGAGGAGTGCCGTACACGACATCAGTGCTGACATTAACGTCAGTCCCGGATTCGATGTTGGGTGGAATGTTCAGCGGCCGAATCAAAGCCAAGCGGGACGAGGGGAACGGTCATTACCTCATTGACAGGGATGGTAAACTTTTCAGGTATTTCTTCTTCTTATTATTATTCTTTGGCTTTAGTACATGCTCTGACAGGAAGTTGGGCCCCCATAAATAAGTGTGTTCCCAAATTGCCCCCTTTCATGAAGATATTGTGAAATGGCCAATCCAATCCACCATTTTCTGCCTTTTACCCTCTTTTTGGACAGGTACGTTCTGAACTTCTTGAGGAATCGGACTCTTGGTATTCCTGAAGACTTTAAGGAACTTAAGATGCTTCTCCTGGAAGCTGAATTCTACCAGATAGAGCCCATGTGTCAAGCCATCCAGGACTTGCAAAAACACGTTCCTGAGGTACATTCTTACTTATTTGGCTGAGAGTGGGAAAAAATACACGTCTTAAAGGACCAGATGTTGATCCTCCAAAATAGTTTGGAATCTCCTAAGTTTGATCGATTGTTACATCTCTTGGCATGACATAACCATTGCTTTGTTATATCATTAGGAAGTGTGTTTATTTCTCTTAACAATGATAACTTTGTGTTTTGATTCTGCAGGCATGGAAATTTGCAGTATGAAAACAAGGGGCAGCGTCAAAAGTGAAAACTGAAAAGTTGCAAGATGCGCTGGAAATCAATAATCTTGTCATGCATGCAAAGCGTCCTTCTTTCTTGACACAAGACCCTCTGATTTCTTGTACGACTGTATACCGGGTGTCCAAGAAAAATCGCAACGGCGGATTTTCAGTACTTGCCCTCAAAAAGTAGATAATTTTTCGACGTCACTGGGTAAAACATCTTCTACCGAAGAGAATGATACCGATATTATTGAATTTGGTGAAGTAATTTTGATTATATGCCCTTTTCTCAAAATACAGTCATTTTCAGATTTCGCATGTTTTTGGCGACCGATGAGCGCTAAATTGTATCGGAAATGGCCTTTCATTATGCTTGAGGGAATTAGCCCATGATGCGTGATATAACAAAACGTGACATATGAAAGGCCATTCCCGACACAATTCTGCTCTCATCTGTCGCCAAAAACTTGCGAAAATTTCAAAATGACCTGATGACTGCATTTTAAGAAATGGGCAAAGAATCAAAATCACTTCACCAAATTCAATGGTCATGGTATCATTCTCCTCGTCAGAAAACCCTTTACTCACTGATGTTATAAGATTATCTACTTTTTTGAAGGAAAAATACTGAAAATCCACCCTTCCGCTTATTCTGGGACACCCGGCCCAGTTGCCAACTGGTCATCCAGGGATAGAATATTATGAAAATGAAATTCATGCATTATGTAACATGTCAAACAAGATTCCCTACTGTGTGTCATCAACAATTTGCTAACCTGAGTTAAATGATACATGTCATAGAAATCCGGACTAGGTCGAATCTCTTGATAACTGTGGGACAAACTTTTAAAAAAGCAAACAAGCCCAAAACAGGCTTACAGCCTACATGCATGTATAGACTTCAAACATTGTTCTTGAATTTAAGTCGGTATTCACTTAGTTAGACTGTATCGGTTACCCAGCTGTACATTCAGAAAATGTTCTTTTAACACTGCCTATACTAACGTTTGCATCATCATGCAGGTAATCGAAGTAGAAGTCCGCTCTTTTCATGAACTCGATCAGTGGAGTTTATCGTACTGGGTAGGCTTCAAAACGAAAGAAAAGGACAACGAGACGTTGTTATGGACAATTCATGGTTCAAGCAAATCATTACGACAAGTTCCTTGTCTCCTAGCTGAAATAGACAAACTTCAAGGCTCCTCGACCACTACCTCCTCGGGAGAAAACGAGCACGACTACTTGAGGTTAAAGTTTAAAACAATGGTTTATCGTGAGGCCCATAAACCAGAACAGTTTAATCGGTCCAAGTTGTTCCAGGAGATTGGACGAGTTGGGTTCACTCTGAAGGCGACAGAGACTCATTGGCCGGCGACGGCGGGACATAACTGTGCACAGTGGCAACGATGGGTATTCATATACAAGGGTGATTAAGTGCGACGCCAGACTATTTTGAACTGGGGGTGGGGGGGGGGGGGGGATTCGTAGGACCAAGTTCGCGAGATGTTCAATATTTTGTTCTAACACCGCAAAAGAAGAAGAAGAAAAATTCTTTGCGCTTGCTGATAGCGACTGCAAGTTCGTTAATGGCCGGCAAAGGGGGGGGGGGGGGGGGGGGGGGGGGGGGGGAGGGAGGGAGGGAAGGTGGAGTAATGGTTATGAGTATACAAAAGCTGACAACTTTGAAAGAATTTGCAAAAGAAGTCTTCCTTTTTGTCTAGTAGTGACTGACTACAAGCAAGTAGAGAAATCATATAAATTACAAAAGCACGTGACAAAAAAAAAAATCGTAAAGTTTGGAGATGTGTATTAACTATAGCTTTTTTATAGGTATGGTAAGGACACAAATTTCACTGTTAAGGTTTTTGTTTAGAAAATGTATTTTGTCAGTGCTGAGCCAGCGGCATGGATACAATGCTTTCGAGTTGGGTATGTGAGAGGAATTTTTAATGCATGAATCTAACTAAGATCACGAAAGATTTACATTTCCATATCAATTTACTCTCAAACAAAAACGTAAAGTCCCAACCACGCCAACTTTCAACTCGAAAGATATTCAGTGATATTCGTTCACTCATTAAAAAATAAAAATTAGGCATCATTTTCTTACCAATCTTCTGATTCATATTTTTATATTTTTGTTTTGTTTACTGTAAAACGGAAGAATAAATAGATCAAATCAAATTGTTTTTCTAAAAACAGTATTAGTTTCCAGTGCATGTTATAGACGAATTGTAATGTCAGGTTATTACGTAATACGCTTTTGTTATCAAAATTGATTTAAAAACAACAACAAATAAGCACAAGGAATTCGTATAGCCAAAACGATACACATTGATCATACATGATGGCAAAGGCTTGCAAGCTTTCAGAAGCCGACACAAGGACAATTTCATTATAGTACTGTATCGGCTACGGCAATAATGTAATTCTGTTTATGAGAAAAAGGTTTATGAGAAAAGTTTATTACAATTTTGTAGACAATGTGAAACTACTAAATTGAAATTATGTTTATGTGAAGATTTATTTGTCATGTTGGATGAAATGTGACATTTTACTATTAATTTTATTCATGTCAAGATTGATTTTTGATTTTGTATGATATTTTTTGATGTCATTTGTAAATTTGTTTGAGAGAAAAGAATAAAAGTATGTAAAACCAAAAATGTTCCAAGTATGAGAGTATGTAATATTCGCATATTTTGAACTCTTTATTTGCTGTAACACTGGACTGCTACATCTTTTGGAGTATAGTGCCAAGAGTTGACTATGGTAGTCCCATGTTCTGTTGGTCGACGAAAGATAAACTTGAGTTCTGGCAGTGGCGTAGCCACGTCCTCAGACCTGGAGGGTATGATTCCGTAGACAGACGCAGGGCCCGTACGCAGAATTTTCCCGGGGGGGGGGGGGGGGGGGCAAGAATACGTAAATCTTCGAAGAAACTCGAAAGCAAGAGAGCAAAGCGACCGAGCTTTTCAAGAGGGCGCTTTTGCATTTTAGAAAATTGGAATTGAAGGATCTAGTGCACACTTTTAGTGGATTTTTGAAGGTTTTCAGTAAAAAATGTAACGGTCTTAAAAATTTCTGGTCGGGACACTTGAGGTCGAGACACCTCAAGTCGACAACGGGACTTAAAATTTTTTGAGCAAAATAGAGCCCGTACTATACTGTATACGTGTCGGTGTGGGAGCGGACTATCGTACTTCATGGCAACCTCAAGTCGACATGCACACCTTAAAAACCACCTGGGGCCGGGACACTTGAGGTCGAGACACCTCAAGTCGACAACGGGACCCAGAAATTTTTTGAGCAAAATAGAGCCCGTACTATACTGCATACGTGTCGGTGCGGGCGCGGACTATCGCACCTCAAGTCAAGTATCATAAGTTCATTGATGACTACAAGTCAACTGTTTGACCTCACCAATGACTCTAGGTCAATTTGACGTAATGTATGTGCACTTCGTTATCTGATGGTTTTCATTCGTCACAATGATTATTTTTGTTAATATATTAACATACTAAAAATGTTAAGGAGTGAAAAATAATTAATGTTAATGTTAGCTATTCTAAATAAAAATAAAGAGGTATGATATGATACGGGCGACAGCTAGAGAGGTTGAACAGATCATTTTTTACTATAAAGTTCAATAAGATGCAGGCCGGTATATCAGGCACCTATACGTACAGTACGGACTCTATTTTGCTCGAAAATTTTCGAAGTCCCGTTGTCGACTTGAGGTGCATTTCCATTGCTGCCTATGGGGGGGGGGGGGGGGGTAGAGGGGTGTATCCCTCCAGGATCGACGCTCTTCGATTACTGCTACATGAGTGATTTAGAATTGAATAATAGTATTTCTTTATGTATTTAAGCCCAGAAGTAGTAATATTGTTAATGAGCAAATGCATGAATCAACAAATGAACAGATAACCATTAAAATCATGATAATGATGATAACAATAATAGTGATAATGATAACAATAATCATAAGAATAATAACAACAATTCATAATCATATCAATAATAGTAATGATAATAATAATAAGAGTGATAATATTTTCGCTCTTTTCCCCCCTAAAAACCTGGGGGATGATATCATTGTAGGCCTACACACCATCCCCCCACCTAAAATTCTGGGGGGGGGGGGGAATAAATCCCCTGCCCCCCAAATCCCCTGCCCCCCATCCCCCGCTATCTACGCCCCTGAGTTCTGGTCATGCGATAACAAAGCGAAATGAAATGTTTAAAAATCAACTGGGAAAACTTGATCATTAGGGAATGAATTGTTGTATACCTCGAGGTTCTGAAGTCATCAGAGTAATACGAAATCAACTCCATAATTACATGCTTTGTGAAAAGCACATACACTGCACACAAAATATTTATCGGACTATCTGACTATTTGGATCGAACTCTCAAGCTGTTTCTTACCATTTTCGAATATTCCTTTTTCTGGAGACATTTCTGCTTTGACATTCTTCCAAACTAACATGACGAAAAGACTGAGGAAGTTCACAAATTACATTTCTCTTTCTCCCAGAACTACAGTTAAAAATTCTTTGCGATAGCGTTATCCTTATCACCGTTTATACACTCAACGCGTAATTTTGATAGCACAATCATACACTTTATTGTATAGGCACATGAATATTTTGCTTGCTGTATGACTATGATATTCTTTAGATGTTGAAATTGTGATTGGTTTTAAATTTCATGGATTTACTTAAACATGTGTATCTGCAATTCATTTTGATACTAATGTGACTGACAATACTAATTAGTGGTGGGTAAATATATGGTTGAATATAGTGCATGACTTGTGATTACATAATCTTTTAAAATCATCCTTAACCTTTCATAATTAAATTCATAGTGAAAAATCATATTCAGAAACTCTTTAGCTATACTATACTGTAAAAGGAAATTTTTGTTGTTGTGAACATGGTGAAGCACGCCAACATCATACAGTTAATCGTATTTTGTCATAATTTGATCAGACCAATCTCTGTGCAAGGAGGCTCACAAAAACGGACTCGCATACTTCCAATCGGCTTACTTCGAACCATCGGGTCTTCGCGTCGGGCCGTGTGATCGCGTAACGCGACCTTTCGTGAAAAAAAACCCCTTTATTTACGAAAGGTCGGGTTCATCATTTGAGAAATATACCAGTTAAATCTACGAAAAGTCGGGTCCATTAACCCGACACTTCGTAGAAATTAGCTAACAAATATACGAAGAGTCGCGTCCTTAACGCACATTTCTACAACAAATAATTTGACGAAAAACGGCTTGAATAAAAGCTAGTATTTGACTCGCACAAAGTCAGCCTTTGCCTTGGAAAGTCCAGAGGTGAGTACAGTTTAAATTTCGCTAATTTGTCAAAAAAATAGAATCTATTCATAATGAGTTCTACATTGTGCCAAATCTGCGTTAATTTCTTTATATTTTCAAAGAACTCTCCTGAGCTGTATGTCATGAAATTATGTGCTATAATGTGCTATAAACTCACGAACTTTTCATCGTCGGCAGCTCATGTTACCGCTGCATTGCGCTAAGCACCCTGTCACGACGCAACATCTTGCCCAGACTTTCGGGCGGATTGCCTATGACTGTAAATGCAATGCAAAAACGGTTGACAGTGAGATTAAACGTTTATTTTATCCCACCTTTATGCATAGTGTGTTAGCGAGTTGGCGAATCGGTTATCCTAAATTGTTGCATGATGTATAGCTGTGTAAAGCAACGGGGAGGGCGAGGCGGGGGTCTATGACTGTGTGTACAGTTTAAGCTCAGATTTCAAAGACAGCATAAGGAAGCATAATGACACTAGGTATGATTTAATCCAGCGGTGTAACAGGGCTGCGTTTCACAGCACCGTCATAAGTCTTACTTTATGGACATCCCATAGAAACGCGTGTTAATTCTACAACACGCGTTTCAATGGGTTGTCCAAGAAGTTAGACTTATGACGGTTTCGTGAAACGCAGCCCTGGTTCCTGTTATCGGGGGGGGGGGGGGGGGGGGGGGGGGAGCCCAAAATTTCTAGTAACTCAGGCAAGAATCAGTGGCATAGTTAGGATTTCATTTGAGGGGGCGGTAGTACACAAAGCATTCAAAACACTGAGCGCGCAAAGCGCACTCCGTAGGGGGGAGGGTGCAGGGAGGGAGAGACAACTGCCCTCTTAAGTGAAAACATAGCTATGCCACTGATTCTAAATTTACTTACCAGGAAATTTTTGGCTCTGCCCCCCCCCCCTTTCCTCTTTTTTCGATATTCTTCTTCTTTCTCCCTTTTCTTCTTTCTTTCCCTTTCTCCCTTCCTTTCCCTTTCTTTCATTTTTTTTTTTTTGGGGGGGGTGGTTTGGTGCATTTTCCCGCTGAAATCCTTCAGGGGGCACTCTTTCCCTCCCTCCCATGCCCCTGGTTGTTACACCACTGATTTAATCTTGCTTCTACTTCTTCACGGATCGTTGATATATCTATAGACTCCAACAGTGTACGATGAAAAATTATTTTCTTTTTGAGAGGTAGATCAGAGCATCCCATTCATTTATTTGTTTTGACTTGTTCATCAGATTGAACATGCCTAGGTTGAAACTTAATGCTGCATTTATGTCTGCATCCACATCATGTTGGAGATGTAGGTGATGATTGCTTGTTGACTGAGACTAAAGAAAGTTTCTGCAAGAAATGAGTTAGTCTACCACTCCAGTTATGGAAGGTAAGTGAATTCTGCATGAATTTAATAAGGTTGCTACATGTACAGGTATGTCAATATTCAGCCAGGGTTTAACATCATTTACAAGGCCATTGGCCTTGGTTGCAAATACACCCATTCTTGAATTCATTTGTAACATTTTATTATTATTATTATTGTCTCCTTTGAAAATTTCATCAGTCTGGCATGATGAATATTTTTCTTCCTTGAGTTTCATGGGCACCAGGATCAAAATATCTCACCAACATTTCTTGCTTACACTTCATTAAGAAATGTATTGCTTAGTTAAAGCTAAATAATTGTTCAGCTTTACTTGTTCATTTTTGCTATACAAGCAGAAACTATATTTTGTTTTCTGATTTCCTCTCAATTCATTTGCAAGTTTGTTTTTTATTATTAAATTTCAAGTTGCAATATTTATTGTTCAATGTGTGTATTGTTCTAAATATCTGTTGTGTAAATTTCAATTGTATTTTGAGTTCTGTGAAATAAACTAAAATGATTTATAAACCTTGGTCTGCAAAGGTAAATATTTAGTGCTCCTACTGTCCATAATTTGAACACGTACTTTGCATTTATCCTAATTCAAGTTAACTTTCAATCTTATCTTGTTTTCTTTAACAGAAAGAATTCAGCTTCTACTCTTCATTGCACTGGACCCCTGCTTTGGAGATCTGGGGCCCGTTTCACGAAACCGTCATAAGTCAACTTCTCAGCTAAGATCGCCGCTAGTGGGCTAGTTGTCTGCTACGTGTTTCACGAAGCCGTGTTTACCAAGATCAATGCCAACATCCCGACTAAGAACTTATGACGCCTCTGACCCTGTCATATCTTTTTTCGTTGATGTGCAGTGCCATCACATGCCACTAATTTGGTAGATTATGGCTGGCCAAAATGGAAGCTACATAGATGTAAAAAATAATTCAAATCTACCTTTTCTAAGGGTTCCGGCAATCAGTAATTCATCCTTGCTCATGTATAAATATTATATTTCATGTTTCATATGAAACGATCTGCAAAAAAAGGTGTCCTAGGGGTTTCTCCCGTGATTGTATATCTCTCAAAAGAACGCAATTCTGCCATGTCAGGCAAGGCATAGTCAAAGGGATAGTCTGTAGATTTCAGACCCATATTCATTCAAAGATAATTTATATCGTAGATTTTTAAACAAAATACTTTTTAAGACCCATATTTTAGCTTGTAATTTGCCAAAATTATGCATATCACCATTTTGGTCAAGACGTGACGCTGGATAAATATTTAATTTGCCTCCTTTTTCCGATCATGAACGTAAGGGTGTATTTTGCAAATCTAGTGTCCCGGGGGTACCCATCTTTCGTTCAAAACGACAATGAACTTAATTACTAAAAATAGAATCTTATATGTTTTTCTTTGGTGTAATCTGCCTTCTTTGAAAATATCTTGCATCTATAACCCCCTACTACTATTTCTAAGCTTTGCCCTCATCAGGTCACTCAAATAATTGCAATTCTGATAACTTTTTGTTTACAAAATGTATGTGTCATTTTGATCAAGGCTATGTGTTGTCACATTTCCTCATCGATTCACGAGATATTTAGCTAGCATGCTCTTCGTGAAACGGTTTAGCAAGATTAGAGTCATCTCCGTAGTTGGTGGACAAAGATATGACTAACTTGGCGTTGATTTCCAGAAACAGGCCCCTGTCTCTCAGTGAGTGAGGAGTCATGGCCCTGTACGCAGCAGGGGGGGGGGGGGGACGGGAGCAGTAGCCCAACCCACAATTCAATTCAATTCAATTCAAATTTCTTGATATGCAATCAACAATTTTGGATTATTATTGACATACAAAATTTTTACAATGTCATTAAACAAAGTTATAAAACAAATAATTGCAATATTTTTTTTTACCTAAACCCCTCCCCATAGGTGTGTGCGAATTATTTGAAATTCTTACAGCAGATTATTGTTTCATTTGAGGATTTGAAAATTCATAAATTCAGTACAGTGTACTAGTAATTTGAATTGAATGATGAGTATGTAAGTCTCAAAATTACTGTTTTCAGTTGCATTTTAATTAATTTTATTAATTTCTTCTAAAGGGATGTGGAATAGCTCATTCTTCCTGAGTTGTACACAACATCTGACTATGAGCTCTGTTAATGATTTATTTACAAGTATTATTTAAAGTAGAAAAGGATTCCATTGGGCCTTGCTACAGGTTGGCAATTTGAATTACTAACATTTGAATGGTAGTGATGTAAAACTCTATAGTCTATTCTATTTTGTTGTAAGTTGTGAACAGAGTATATGATTTTTAAAAATTGTTATGAGTAATATAAAAAAAAATATATTATACTTTTAAGTGATGAATGAAGGCTGATGTAGTTTCCTTTTTTATCGGAATGAACCTATTTTAACATGTACATTACTGTAATCACCATGCAGAAAAATAATCATTACATACATGTAGCAAATCCCTTTTTTTTTTTTACTACAAGTGTACTTTGATATTGATTGTGTAATCCCCAGCAATTTTTAAAAGAATGTGATAATTGTAATACATGTATACATGCACAAATAAGAAAATACTGAAGCCCCCTCTTATGAAATGAATATGGGGGTAGGTGAAAAATGAAGCAACCAAGAGGGTGTGTTCAAGAGAGATGGAAAGGGTTGGAAAGAGAGACAGATAGATACAGGAAGAAAGAGATGAAAAATCAATTCGGGCGAGAATTATTTGATGAAAATTCGAGGGTGTCCGAGAGAGAGATAGAGAGAGAGGGGGGGGGGTAGAGAATGGAAAAGGATGGAGCGGTGGAGAGTTTGTGGAGGAGATAATTGCAATGTATACGTGTTTTGTGTTGATTAAATTTATCAGATTTTCAAAGTGCATTATCTTTTGAAGATCAAGGTCGTACATCTACAAGCCATATACCTTTATGGATATTGATTTTAAAAAATCTTTGGTATAGGCAGTGGCGTAGACAGGTTCTTACACCTGGGTGGGGGGGATAATTTGCCGTTCACGAGAAATCGAGGATCAATTTCGTATACAGATAACACACACGCACACACACACAGGGCTCTACGCAGAATTTTTTCCTGGGGGGCAAGATGCGTAAAAATTTTCGAAGAAACTCGAAAGTGAGGGACCGAAGTGACCAAGTTTGTCACGGGGGCGCTTTTGCATTTTTGAAAATGAAATTGAAGGATTTGGTGAACACTTTTGTTGAATTTTGTGAAAATTTTCAGTAAAAAATGCAAGTTTTCAAACTGTCCCCCCTGGCCCCCCCCCCCCGCTGCGTACAGCCATATATGCACCCACACACCCCCAATGATCGATATAGTTATGATAGTAATCGTCATTTCAGTCACATTAACGATGATGATGATGATAACTATCATTATTATCATAAGCATAATGATAATGCATTACTAATTATTATCATTATTATTATTATTATTATTATTATTGTTGTTGTTGTTATAATAATTGTTATTCTTCTTATTATTGCTGTTCCTATCATTTCTAAACATGTTAATTCAGTTTAATTGTAAGCAAACATCCTTCCCTAAAACCTGGGGGGGGGGATGATTGTACATGTCATCCCCCCACCTTGTGAGGTGGGGGGGGGGGGTGCATACCCCTCATCCCCCCCCCTGTCTACGCCCCTGGGTATAGGCCTTCCCACTCATTCACCCAAATTTTATCATCTCACGTGATTAGCCACCCCCCCCCCCCGCCATGATCAGTGATTGTAAAGAAAAGATATATATTTGGCATTTCCATGGAAGTCTGTTAATACGTAAAAATTCGACAGATTGGAACCTAATTATAATGAAACTGAAGTACTTGCATATCATAAATGGGTTAATATCAAAATTTATTTTTTTTACCCGATACTTCGTCATTTGAAGATAGTTTTCTCACAAATATTCGCGTAAAAGATTAGTCTTATGTCAATGACCACAATTGCTAAAAATCAAATTTTTACCACACGATTTACCCGACCTTTCGTAAATCAGGGGGCCGTTTTCACGAAAGGTCGGGTTACGCGATTACACGGCCCGACGCGAAGACCCGATGGTTCGAAGTAAGCCCTTCCAATCAACCGGGGCAAATTTCATCGGCACAGTATAGATAAGTAGCTTTTTATCAGAGAAGTGAATACCAAATTTGCCCAAATTAATTGAGTACTATTCTTTCATTCTATATAGACGTATTTTTGTGAAACCATGTTGAAAACATCCACTGGAAGTGCTCCGTGGATAACGTATCTTCATGTATTTTCTGGGATGCCTTAACTCTCAATTATTTAGGCAAGCTGTAATGAATACAACTTAACATTCCACACATTTAGTAATTTTGAGAAGCTCACATGTTCATGTGATAAGCCGCTTTTAGAAGTTCAGTACATGCATTGAAAAACTGCATATTAGTCGAGACAGTATCATTAAAACAGGACATTTTTTTTGAAACTCCTACCTTGCGTCACAAAATGCTACCTAAAACAAAAAAACCCCTCTATCAATCATAATTATCTTATCCTCTCTTAAAATAAGATTGTCCTTCCGCTGAGAACAGTGAAGTTGACCCCACATAATGAGTGCTAGCGCTTTGGGCCATGCCACCCATATCACAAGCGCTGATAGGTTTGTAATAATGCTGTTTGCTTAGATTTTTACCTTATTTACTAATGATAGATGCTTTCCAGATAGTGTATGACATAAGCAACACACTTTTCTATGCCTGTTTTGACGGAAATAAATAAGTTAGTTATGTGATAAAATAGAATCCACCATTTAGCCTCCAATTTATTGAAGCAGTCCAACTAATTACTCTAAGCATATCACTTCTTCAGGTCAACGCATTCTGAGGGTTAAGAATGAAAGATTTTCAAATGTTCGTAATGATTGGTTTCTGTAGACATGGTAGAGTAATAACGTCTACCAGTTTTCTTTCTCTTTAAATGGAAAGTGCGGTCCTTGCATGGAGATGAAGTATGTCATCAAATTCGCTTCTGAAACTAAAACTGTCCTGACAAGAGATAAAATATCAGAAAGATAAAAGTTCTTTTCGATTGAAAATGATAATAGCCTACTTAGAGCTGACAACTAATCAACTTACTTATGAAATTTCGAGTTTTGATAAAAAAACATGCGATTGATGCGTATAGATTGGTAATTTGATGGAATTAAGATTGGTGTTTTGATTAAGCCTGGAGGGTGTTTCATGAAAGTTGTCAGCACTGACAAGTTGTCAGTCACTGACATTTACCATAGTAACAGTCAGTGATCAGTGCTTCTCAGCCAATCAAAACCAAGGATTTCACTGAAATTGTCAGTGACTTGACAACTTGTCAGTGCTGACAACTTTCATGAAACGGTGCCCTGGTTTAATTGCTGTTTGTCTGCTTTCAGATAGTAGCATATAAGCCAAGACCTCATTCACTGAAAAGTTTATCAGGTCAACTGAAAATAATTGAGAAAATTCTATTAAAGCTCTCGAACTAGGTGAATGCTTAATTCATTTCAGTCAAAAAAACATCGTTTTTGTATACTTTCATCGATCGAACATAACTGAAAGTACAACAATGATAACTGCTGCTATAAGTGCACTTAATAGCATAAACTGGATTTTAAACATTTAAAAAGACTGATCGGCTGTTCCATTAAGTGCTATAAGTGCAGTTAATAGCATATTATGAACCAGATTTAAAAAAAAAAAAGAAAAAAGGAAATTGATCGGCTTCGCCGGGGTATTCCATTTTATGTGTCATTTCATAACGAATGAAATTCATGACCTTGTCTTTTCGACTTTTAAATTTTATGAATATGACCAATGAAACCAGTTTTATCCAATCCCCAAGGATTGCAAGAATCAATATCATGGCTTCTCTCGATGAAGACGTAATATAACCTTATTTCGGGATCGTCAAGAAAAGCAGGTGTCGTATCAATCTAGAGACTTCCTGATGGTTATCTTAAAGATCACTTTTGAGATGGTTCGTACTATAAAACTGCACATGGTAGTTTAGTTCCCGGGCCTCGTAACCATATTAACAAAACAATTTTTTCAATTCACTCAATTCAGTTTATTGTCCAATATTGGAACTTTTTTTTTGCTCACATTCAATCTGCAGACATACATGTATCACAATGACTTTACAAACATATATATATATATATATATATATATATATATATATATATATATATATTGCAAGAAATTTGACAAAGGCAAACAACTTTGGCAACTCCCTTGTAAATAATAAACACTGAAAGAAATGAAAATGGGAGAATAATAATTGCGTAGCTCCCTCACTGTTCCCCAGAGCTGTCATCCATTTTGAATCGAGGGTTGAAAAAATGCCTCCCGGGAATCGAACCCGGGTCACTGGCTTAGAACGCCAATGCCTTACCACTAGACCACAGAGGTGGGCCAGCAGTTAGACGTGACCGAATCCAATTGACCGACAGACAGAATTTCCAACACTTTTTGATCCTTTATTTTGGTGCATTGTTCATTAACTCATCTGCACCAAAATAAAGGATCAAAAAGTGTTGGAAATTCTGTCTGTCGGTCAATTGGATTCGGTCACGTCTAACTGCTGGCCCGCCTCTGTGGTGTAGTGGTAAGGCATTGGCGTTCTAAGCCAGTGACCCGGGTTCAATTCCCGGGAGGCATTTTTTTCAACCCTTGATTCAAAATGGATGACAGCTCTGGAGAACAGTGAGTGAGCTACGCAATTATTATTCTCCCATTTTCATTTCTTTCAGTATATATATTCAGTATATATATATATATATATTTATATATATATATATATATATATATAATTGAAAATTAGTCTGCTTGGCATCTATATATATATATATATATATATATATATATATATATATATGTATGTATATCATGTATATATATATATATATATATATATATATATATATATATATGTGTGTGTGTGTATGTGTGGGGGTGTGGGTGTGTGTATACATATATAATATAACATGACATAAATGAGAATGAAAAATTTTGAAATCTTTGTCAAAAGTCAACGATTAATGTGGGTAAAACGTTTACTAAATGAGGAAGAATTATCTGGATGGAAGGCATCATTTGACTTTTGTTGTTCAAAGATAGGAGGTCGTTTTGTGTTTTTATGTAACTATGACATTGGTAAAATGGATTTGAAAAACATACCTCCTTTCTATATAGAATTTTTAAGTTTGGCAAGAAATGAAGAGATGTAGATTTTACGAAGATAATATATATAACCCTATCATATTTAATAATACAGATGTGTGTATAAGAAATAAAAACGGTTTATGATGAAGAATTGTTTAAAAAGGGAATATGTATGGTCAGCGATTTTATAGAAAATAGAATTATGAAACCATACGCGCATTTTTGGAATATGGGAATTAAAGGTAACAGTTTGTTAAAAGTACATGACATATGTTCAGTAATTCCAGATGAATATAAGGAGGGAAGTTTTATGCATATTGATACTTCTAGATATGATATTCCTTTAAAAATCTCAGATAACATTGAATTATTATCTAGTTTGAAATCAAGAAAAGTTTATAATTACTTCATTAAGCAGCTGCAGAATGATTATGATTTACAGGTGAGGGATGGACATAGTCAGTTTAGCTTTACTGATACGGAACTAAAAAATATATTTTTAAGAGTGAAAGGTTCAATCTTTTGTAGTAAATTGCGAGAATTTCAATTCAAATTATTGCATGAAGCTATTTATACTAATGAGAATTTATTCAAGTTTGGGTTTATATCAGATACTTTATGCTCCTTCTGTAAACAGGAAGTTGAAACATACCCACACTTGTTCCTGAAATGTCAATTAGTTCATACACTATGGGAAGAAGTGGTCAAACATTTTAAGTTACCTGAAATTGGGCTAGGGTCATGGGACGAGATATTTCTTGGATTAAAGGGGAAATCTCAAAGAATAAATCTATGTAATACTGTAATCTTTTTGTTAAAATATATTATTTTTTCTGCGAGGTCAAAGGGAATCATTCCAACTTTTGAAAATACATTGAAATTGATTGATAACTATAAAGAAAATGAAAAGAAATTAGCACATTACATGTACATTTGCAGAAGTGGGATGAGCTAACAGATGGAACAGTATAGGAAGTCAAAGGTAAACCCGGAAAGTACGTGTTTGGGTGTGACTGGAGCGTTGTGTGTGTTAGGGTGTGTTCTGTGAGAGGGTGCGGGTGCATGTGTGAGGGGGTTGTTGTGTGTGTGTGTGTGTGTGTGTGTGTGCGTGTGGCGGTTATGTGGTGTGGAAGGGAGAAGGAAGGGGTGGAAGGGTGGGAGGAGGGGGAAGTGGGTGTGGTGACGTAGTTAGGTAATGTAATCTTATATACCTTCCTCTCTTTTTTTGTTGTTTTAAGCTGTTTTATTTGGAGAAATAAAGGATATTGTATAATCATGTATAATTTGAGATTTCTCTATGATCTTTGAGTTGATGTAATTAAGTTGTTTATTTTTTTATCAATTGATGAATCTAAAATGTATATGATTAACTGTTCATGAATATGTCTTGTACACTGATGATTTAATTTGTTAATTTCATGTATTGCTGTAAGAGAGGAAGGAAATAAAATATCTCTTAAAACAAAAAATAAACATTCTGCAACATACTTGCATGATTATGAAAAGAATGTTTGAATGTTTATGTTTCGGAAATAAAAAGGAAACATTAAAATCAGGTAGAATTTTGATCATAATTATGTGCGGATAGAAAAAGGAACGAAGGAATTTTATAGAAAACGTTGGGTATGACAGTTCATTGATCGAAGTCGTTTACCAGAACGCATAAAGACATAGAACGGAAACAGTGGGTGATTTTCGTTATTCATAATGTGTGTTACTCCAAGAATGATTTAGGATTCGCGTGCTTCTTTGATATTCAGCATTTCGCCAGTGCTCTTCTCTGCTTGTTCTGGTGATTCTTTGGAGTTTGCTAAAGTCCTTTCTGCATCCCCCGTACCAGACTACACATAACACTTTCTATAATGGATTTGTAAAACAAAGTAAGAATAGTTCTATCTACATGAAACGCTTTCAGTTTTCTTAGAAAATACATTCTTTGTTCAGACTTAAAAAGAACGGACTTACACTGATCAGCCCATGCCAATTTGGTGTCAACATTATTACTGTGCCTAGGCACTTGTTTGACTCGACAATTTCTATATTTTCTTCTTTTAACATGATAGGCAACAAATCTGAGCGTGTAGAAGTCCTTAAAAACATTTCTTTAGTCTTGGATGTATTTAGCTGAAGAAAAATCAACTTACAGTCAACTGGCAACTTAAAAAAAACCAGTCTATTGCATTTACAGTTCTTTTTTACGGTTTATTGTATCTCACAAGCATACATGACAATGATTTGTGTCTATCTGTAACATCAATTAATCGTGAGTTATTAATTGTAAAGATGCGATTGGTTAGAAGAGAGATACGTATCTCTTTATGTTACAGGGCTCTCAGTAGTGTATAATACCAGAGAAGTGACACGGACAAATTCGTTGACAAGTATGTGAAAGAGGATATGTGAAAACGATATATACATATGAGATTTATTTTTCCGACATGCAAAAGAAAGCTTTCAGTAGACCTACTGCTTAATGTATATCAAATCTACTTGTAAAAAACCCGAATTGATAAATGAAAGAGCCTATTATATTCAATCCAGCCATGGGCGGAAATTTAGAAAAATCTACGGGCAGGGGACTCATCAGTGCACTTGCAATTCTCAAATTAAGCAAGTTACCATATTTTGGGGTTCCACGGTTTCTGATTCTCTGAAATTCTTTGACAAGCAAAAACCATATGTTGCATTAAACATGTTTTTAAAAAAAATATTCATTAGAATATGTAAGCTACATAAATCTTAGTGAATTACTTTTAGCATTATAAAAGAATCCAAAATTGGGGGGGGGGGGAGATACTCTTTCCCTTCCCCGTGACCGTACGCAGCGGTGCGGGGGGGGGGGGGGCAGGGGCAGTGCCCCCGAAATTTTCAAGTCTTACATTTTTCAACTGAAAATTTACCAAAATTCCACCAAAAGTGTGCACCAGATCCATAAATTTTAATTTGTTAAATGCAAAAGCACCCTCGTGACAAGCTCGGTCGCTTCGCTCCCTCGCTTTCATTTTTCTTCAAAATTTTTATGTATTCTCCCCCCGAAAAACAATTCTACGTCCGGCCCTGCCCTTCCCAACATGAGCGTTTCTCATAGTTATTATTTTTCAGTATTTAACTTCCTTTAAATAATATAGGCAATATAATAGCAACATATCTAGAACTTGTTAAGATATTCATCATTAGCAAGAAAGCACATAACTTTATTGCTTTATCATAGACACCAACAATACTTTCGGTAAACTAAATGTGATCTATTTAGTCAAATTTTCTTCACTAATCAGAAGGGATTGATCTGAATGAGTGGTCTGAATATTATTTGGCTATAAGAAGCTTAAAAATCATGACACCTTATGAAAACTTTTTCTTTTTTAATCGTCAAAAACATTTGCTCAGGAAATTCCAAATTATAAAAGATGTAAAATAAGATATTGTTCATAAAAAGTTGCACGATATGAGGGTTATTTAAACAAAAGAAATAAATTAGTTAAGCTACCATCATTTGCAAATTTTTAAAACAACCCTTCCAAAATGCAATAACTCAAAGAAAAAAAAAAGTTAAACATATCAATTTTTCAGATATACATTAATTTCCAAAGCATCCACATGGGCTTATTTCTCTTGTGCTACTGGCCGCTGCAGTAAACATGTTAACTCTCTCTCTTTAAAAAAAAAAAAAAAAGAAAAAAGAAAAAAGAAAAGAAAAGAAAAGAAAAAAAAAAGAGTGAAGGCGTTTACTCTGTTAGGGGTAAATTTCAGAAAAGAGTGAATTACGAGTGAATTAAGAGTGAATTGAGAGCAAAAATTTTGATATTCATTCTTTATTCACGCTTTTAGGGGTGACCTCAGTGATCACTCAAAATTCTTGAGTGATCACTGAGGTAACCCCCTCATAGAGTGAATATCACAATTTTTACTCTTAATTCACTCTAAATGAACTCTCTTCTGAAATTCACCCCTAACAGTGTGAACACGTTCACTCTTTCTGTAAAAGAAAGTATGTAATCATTAAATGAGACAAATTAAAGAATGTATTTCAAATTAATGAAATACCCACAAATTCCAAGGCGGTCTTAAATTTTTGGAAAGTACAGATACACTTATTTGCATTCTTTAAAACAAAATTAGTAACAAATGTGAAGTATTTGAATGAGCAAGTACAAGTCTCAGTTGATTTTAATTCAAGTAAAAACAGGATGGCGACCGCTAACTTCTCATTCAACTTCCTACTTCATTTTCAGTAGAAGGGAAATTATTTCCTATAAGACCAATGAAAAATAGTAATGTTCAAAATGGTTATGCAGTCTGTCAAAGTATTATGGGGACTTTGATTAAATAATGCTAGCTTGCATATTACACAATTTGTACAAAAATCTCGTCCATTTAGCGATAGCAAATAGTAAAGCCCCCTTGCGAGCGAAGCGTCATTTGCCTGGCTAAGGAGTGTGTCAGGGTCTAACTCGGCATTAAACACCGCAGGGGCCCGTTCCATAAAACTTTTGCCGGAGTTTTTTATGGCAAAATTTGAGGAAACTACGGCAAAAAAAAAAAATGCATAGTTTTCCATTACATAAAAATGTGCCAGACTTTTTTTTTGCCAGAAAATAAGTCTGGCAAAAGTTTTATGCAACGGGCCCCAGATGTGCCAGATAAGAGGAACAGCCTACAAAATAAATGCAAAATGAACAAATCAATTTTTAATTCTTGGCGTATATGTTATACCCTTATTGCCGACTAGGACTTGATAAGCGCAACGCTGCTGACATGACGCATCTTGTTCAACATCCATGCATTGATTAAGCCCGGTTTGAGTCAATAACTGCGGTAATCGAGTCTATAAAGGGCGAATAACCTTCATCTCACTTATTAAAGGGAATGTTTACACTGTTAATTTTGCAAGCATTTTTCGAACGATGATCATTCCCTCATGATGAGCAAAAGACCGTTTTTTGCTGACGCCATCCTGACGTCGGCAAAGGACGCCTTGTGCATGTTATGTCAGGCGAACCTGTAAGTACTAATCGGTCAATGAAGAAACATTCTTGTATCCATAAACTGTAGCGTAAAACACCAATGTACACCTTGCCATTGAAACATGAAATTATTCATCAGAAGAGAACACTTAGACCGAATTTCTAAAATCACAAAACACACACAAAGCTTGAATGCCAGCATTTCCAAAAACTGCACGCTTTCTAAAAATAAAACAAAATAATAATGATCAAACCAAACAATTTACGCTCAACTGCGTCACCAAAGATAGTGACCAGCATGTACCCAACGCAGACCGGGTAATATTTTATGTTTTTGTTTTGTTTATATTTTTTCATTTATTTGTTCTATTTATCTGTTTAAAACAAATTGTTGAAATTTATTAGCGAGCTAATCAGTAGACCGATAATTCCCTTGATATTTGAAAAAAAATCTGAAAAAACATAACATTCTATACCCACTGCCATGACTGCGCACAAACTTTGCCATGTGAATTTTGAGCTGATAGTATGGACTGAAAGAAAAGAGAAAAAAGGAGGAGAGACAGACGGACACACAGACAGAGAAGTGCATGTCCATTTGCCATGACGTGAAGGCAATCCTCAAGCTTTGTTACATTCGAGTCGAAGGCAAAACCAGTAGTAGGCAATGATGGTTTGTGATCCGGCCAAGGTGTACTGCTCCGCGCACTGGTTCGTCTCCTCGTCAACGCCGTAGACGATGAAAGCGACGACACCTGATAGGACGGACAGGAACCAGACGATTACGATGAAGATGGATACACGGCGTCGAGTTACGAGGCGTTTGAAATGTAGAGGATAAACCACGGCGATGTACCGTTCGACAGATATGGACATCAGGATATATGTGGAGGCCGTGATGGATGCCCAGAGTAGGCTTTGGGTGACGATAAGCCTGCAGTAGACCTCACCTAACCAAGTATTGGGAACATAAGCTGGCCAAGGAAAGGGGATGAGGAGAATATGGAACGTCGGAGCTTGTCTGTCACCGGTAGCTTTTGCGATGCCTTTCAGGTTACGGGATTGTTGGTTGAGGTTGCGAGCAATGAGAGTCTGGGTGACGAGCATGGTCAGGCAGGGTACAGCGAGTCGAAGGCAAAACCAGTAGTAGGCAATGATGGTTTGTGATCCGGCCAAGGTGTACTGCTCCGCGCACTGGTTCGTCTCCTCGTCAACGCCGTAGACGATGAAAGCGAAGACACCTGATAGGACGGACAGGAACCAGACGATTACCATGAAGATGGATACACGGCGTCGAGTTACGAGGCGTTTGAAATGTAGAGGATAAACCACGGCGATGTACCGTTCGACAGATATGGACATCAGGATATATGTGGAGGCCGTGATGGATGCCCAGAGTAGGCTTTGGGTGACGATAAGCCTGCAGTAGACCTCACCTAACCAAGTATTGGGAACATAAGCTGGCCAAGGAAAGGGGATGAGGAGCATCGATGTTAAGAAGTCAGCGCATGCCAGTCCACCGATCAAGGTATCCGTCGATCTGCTTTTATTTCGACGATGAAAAAGGACAGTGATCACCAATAAGTTTCCGACGATGCCAACTATTGCGGAGATGAGCTGTAGAATGAGCACCCACGACCAACTAATCGGGTACCAGGCAAAGGTCCCGCTATTCTCATTGTCCTTCCCCGATTCTTCTTGGGGTCCGGTCATCACGTCTGTAGAAAAGGCTGTAGGTTCGAAAAGCCACTGCCTCGTCGGCGTCGGAGCCCATGGTGTTGCATCCATTGTGGAAGATGAAAACACTGTAGAGTTGTCTGATGTCTCAAGTTCAACTAACGTGAAACCGTCAGGATCCGATGAAGACGAAGTCCGAAATTCCATGTCGATGATAAGGCTAGGAGTGGTATTCAGATTTGCCTCGATTTCAGGGTCAGCCATGACACTCAGGAACACTGTGAGTTTCAGCAGGATGAGCACCATGGGTTTGGTCCTACCAGACATTTTAGCTTCTTCGATCGCAAGTCTTCTTCTTTTTAGGTTGGTTTTGAATCTGTCATGAAAAGTTTTAAATAATTATATTCTCATAATTATGGCAGCTAGAATGAAAGCGCTTTTTGATAATCAATTTTTAATCACAAATTTTCTGATCATTGCAGAGACCACGGGGATTAGAATGGTGTAGGTACATGCAGCCCTCCCAGGGACGTACCCAGAATTTTCATTTTTCCTGGAAGGGGCAAGAGTACGAAAAATGTTCGAAGAAACACTCGAGCGAGGCAGCGAAGCGACCGAGCTTGTCACAAGGGCGCGATTACATTTTTGAAATTGAAAATGAATGATCCGTTGCACATTTTTGGTGGAAATTTTGCAAATTTTCAGTAAAAAAAGACAAGTCTTGAAAATTTCGGGGGGGGGGGAGGGGTAACTGCCCCCTGCCCACCCGCCGAGTACGGCTAAGAGACCCCTCCTTTTCAGTAGACACGTTTTATAATACAGCGACTTGCAACATCCGCTCCATTATTAGGTTCCCGCTGCCTTTGATCGACACTCAATAATTATATATCAATTTGAATGTAGATTAAGTGGATGTGATGAAGAGTTTTAATGTGATTCTTTTCTTCTCCATAATTCATCATGATCATGTCCACTTCGTTAAGATTGACATTCGCTTAGTACACCGACGTTGCAGACAATTAATCAGTTTGGTTTGCCTGAAGATTGGAAAAAGGAGGCCTCTGTCCATCGTATCATATTGCTGAATTTCTACATCCCTTCTTTCACCCAAACATGTGCAAGCTTATATCTAGACAAAAGAAGTGAAACAAATTAAAGATAACAAAAAAGAAAAGACCAATTTTTTTTTCTTCATCAGCGATCATAAGTTGATCTGGAAATATGATTTTCGTTGCAAAACTAATGGGAGAGGTGCAGAATGGGTAAGTAACAGAGAAAACCAGTTTTTGCTCTACCGATTAAAATTTTAAAATCAACAGTCTTCTCATTCTTTCCGTACGGGTTTTCACTCCATCTTCACGAAATCATTTCACTCACTTTTTCTGTTTTAAAGTCAGATAAACGTCCAGAACTTCAGGGTATAGAATTCCAATATCGATGTAGCCATTGGAATACAAATCAACCAAAAATATTTGTACTCACTTGTGTTTGCAGTTCAGTTTTGCTCCTCGAAAACAACGACGATACTGCTTAATTGCTCACCTAATAATGTTAGAGCTGAGATGCTGGACGACCAATCACTGGGCTATGATGATGAGAAACCAGCGGTCAAAGTTCCTCACCTCCATATATGTATATGGCACTCAGTTTTTCTTCCGTCCGTGAGCATCCGCTTAAAAGCAACCTTTTCTAACTGGATCTTCTTGTACCTTCTCCTTACTTAAAGATCCTTTATAGTCACAAAGACCATTTTTAAAGTAAATAGGACCGGACAATAACGATTGCGTATTAAAGCATGTTTGATCATTGACAAAGGAGCAGTTCCCCTGGATTTGATTGATATGTTCGGCTGATGTGCTCTTTCAGAAAATGTCTTTGATTCAAAACACTGCTGACTGGAAGCAGAAAACCTGAGAACGTGTTAATTGTGATATGAAATTCATTATTACCGATTTGCACACTTTCGCACACGCAGTGAGAACGAGAAGGCCATGATGTTCATAAGCCGTGTGGATTGTAATTCTGCAACACCATGTGAAAATGGGGAAAAAAACAGGATTGTTAATCTCAAATATTCAGTTAAAATAAATGTATAACCTCTATCTTATAATATCCATACAATTTTCAAGATGAACACATGAAATAGTAAATTCAAATTGTAAACCAGAACTGCACATCGATTTTCCATTATAAAAACGATTTATTTATCTTCTGCTAATGATAGCAACAGCTTAATGTCTAATCGCTGTTTCGCTTCTCTCTCGGCTAATAATTGACTGTGACCATCGTGGTCAAAGTGGGGAAATATGTACATAATGTTAAAGGTAGTAGCCCATATTTGCAAGTGGCACCCAATCTGCACAAAGTTTTACTTTAGATTGTTTTAAGCCACGGAAAAACACTAGTAAAGTTTTAGATCCCAGCACATTCCCGTTTAGGAAAAGAGAATTAATATTTAACAAAAATTTCGTTTATTTTCTTTTTTTTTTTGTAAAGCCGTCTTCCTGACGCTTTAAGAGTAAAACCATTCATTTTTCACTTATTCTTTGAAATATTGTTGTAAATTTGATGACATGATAGTTTTACATAAATATCTGCCATTCAAAATTGAAATGTGCTTGTTTCACTTCAAAACAATGTTGTGCAAATGTGGTATACTACCTTTAAGATAGCTTTGACATTATGCATGAATAATTAACGTATAACGGTAGATGTCCATCTCGGTAGGTCCATGCTTACACCCAATGACTCGGCTGTACAAAATTTTAATTTGTACAGGGGGTTGGAAATTAAGCAAAGTTTGAAACCTAACTTGAGAAATGAATACGAATTTGATGTTTTATGATATCATATGCAAATCGCCTTCACCAAAATTTTGAATTCAGCTGTTGCCCATATCAATTCCAGTACTATCTGATGTTACTAGTTTTTGTGTACTTAAAAAAATTAAAGATCAAAAGTGGGAATAGTTTTTTAAACACCTAGTATAGGCCTACATGGAATTACTCGATATATTATAATCGTGAATCCAGGTTTGGCAACGATATGTGAATCGACTACCAAACGGAATTGAAAGTGAAGTGTTTTTTTTTTTTTTGTGAAGGATTTCTCTCTCATTTGCTGTCGTGATTATAGACTGATATATTCACGTTGTTAATGTTAGCGCTACTGATTGAACTGGTTGGTTGATTCCGTGCAAGGAACCGGGTATTCATGTATTAAAAATGGTTCCCATTATAGGAAATAAATTCTGGAACATATACATGCATGCTTTGTGGCAGATTTAAAAGGGAAGGGGTTTGTAGTTGTACTTCAGGCCCTTGCCTTTTCTTCTTCTTCTTTTTTTTTATACCTGATGATCTCATTCTTTATTTTTTGAATTATTTTGTAAGTCTTTTGCTTGTAAGAGAATTGGAAAGGACAACGAGATGTATGATTAATGCCAAAATATATGATTACTGCTTTTGTTTTATTTTGTTTTGCTTGTCAGAAATTTGTGCCTCCCCTTTTAAAAAAGAAATTCCGGAATCGCCCTTACTCATAACGGAACTACATTCTATGAAAAAGGGTGTATAAATTTTCTCGCTCGCTGGGCTCGCTCGTATATTATTCACATATCGGGGATGGTTTAGGAAAAGCAAAAGAATTCGGCAAACGAGGTTACGGAATGTATGATTTAGATATCTTACTGTATTACTCTAAATGTATTTTGACGAAATAGCATGAAAAGGAGTGTGCAGTTTTCCTCGCTCGCTGCGCTCGCTCGTATAATATTAAAAAACGGGATCGTTTTGGAATAGAATTCAGATACCTTTCGGCCAATCGTGTATTTTGATGAAGAATGAATAATCACCTCAACCATGAAAAGGAGTATATATTTTGTCCTCGCTCGCTTCGCTCGCTCGTATAATGTTTAGATACAGGATAGTTTTTCAAGCAAATGAATTTGGTAGGCAAGGTGACCGAATATATGTTTTAGATATCTAATACTGGCCAAAGTGTAATTCGAAGAAATAACATGAAAAAGGTGTATATTTTTCCTCGCTCGCTGCGCCCGCTCGTATAATATTCAAATACGAGATCGGGCAAGCGAGGTGACCAGATATATAATTTAGATACCTTTCGGCCCATCATGTATTTGGATGAAGAATAATCACCTCAACCATGAAAAGGAGTTATATTTTCCTCGCTCGCTCGTATAATATTTAGATACAGGATAGTTTTTGAAAGCGAATGAATTCGGCAAGCGAGGGGACAAAAATAATCTAGATATCTAAAAGGCCCATCGCATATTTTGATAAAGAATTATCACTTTTACCATGATAAAGAGCACCGGCGTAAATCCACTTTGAGGAGTGGGGGGGGGGGGATGATCGACTTTTTTGCCGATTTTTTTTTTCTGTCGAACTCACCCTTAAGTATAAACACACTCCCTCACCCACCTTCACAGACCCCCTTACATGAATTTTAATTTTATCTTGCGAGCGAGCGAAGCGAGCGAGCCAAAAATTATTTCTTTTCTGGTTTTCAATCGCATTTTCAAATAGAAATTCTATAATATGATGAGCGAGCGAAGCAAGCGAGCCAAAAATAACCACTTTTTCTGGTTTTCAATCGCACTTTCAAACAAAAATTCTAAAATATGATGAGCGAGCGAAACGAGCTAGCCTAAAATAAGCGCTTTTCTGGTTTTAAATCACATTTTCAAATAGAAATTCCAAAATATGATGCTTGTTTATGACAGCTTATTAAAAATTTTATTAACTGATTAATTCAAATATCATTTCTTCCTCAAAAAGTGTGTGTGTGTGTGTATGTGGGGGGATATATCCCCCCATCCTCCCGGGATTTACGTCAATGATAAAGAGTATATTTATTTTATCCTCGCTTGCAAGCGAGTTGACCGAATTGGCTATTATTTAGATATGTTATTGTTCGAAATGTATTTTGATGACAAAATACAGTCAGCCCGCAAGTCCGTATGCCAGTGAGCAAATACGTCAGATTTATCCAAGTCGTCTCGTGCATAGCATGACAAAGAGTGCATATTTTTTTCTCGCTCGCTGCGCTCGCTCGTATAATATTTAGACACAGAATGTTTGGGGAAAGCGAATGAATTCTGCAGGGGAAGTGACGAAATTTATGATTTAAATATCGTATAGGACCATCTCGTGTTTTGGTGAAGAATCATCACTTCTAAAATGAAAAGGAGCATCATTTCCTTGCTCGCCTCACTCGCTCATATAAAAATCACCAAATCTGGTTGAAAGTGAATGAAAATGTGTAGGAGAGATGAAGGATAATGTGATAGAGGCACACAATTGAAAGTGCGCCATGGGCTTTAGAAGGTTTAGTAATAGATGTTGGTCGTCGGTAATTGGTGACAATGTTTGTCGGTAATCAGTGGCCTCTACACCCCCCCCCCCCCCCCCACTGAAAAAGGTCTAGCTACGCCCCTGGTCCCCTTCGCCTCTGACAACTGTATACATTCACAAAAATATTAATAATTATTTTTACGCTAGGCCATGATCTTTGTCTCTTATTGACCCCCCCCCCCCCCCCGCATCAAATCTGAACATATTTAATAATAATAATGAATAATAAATATTTATAAAGCGCACATTCTGGTAAAGTACCACTCAAGGCGCTACATTAGAAAATCAATCAATACCTAGATAATCTTACAAGGAAAAAAAAACTTAATACAATTCACAATTTATAACAGAAAGAAAAACGAAAAGAAAACAACTAAGAAAAGAAAAATCTTCCTCATAACTTTGAGTGAACAGAAAATGTTTGAGTCTTTTTTGGAAAGTAGATGAATAGGGGATATTTCTAATTTCAGTTTGTTTCTGATGTGATGGTCATATAATTTAGAAATAATATGACTGAGGCTGATCGAGGTGTTTCTTAATATTCCATTTAATGTTTATTGATTGTTTTTATCATAATCCGTTACTATATTATTTCCAAATAAATTAGGCCTACTGACTTCCTGAAAATGATTTGATACAGACATTGACTATTAATTACCATAGATTAGATGATTCTGGACATAAAACGAAACAATGAGAGTACTATAGCGTGAAAACGAAAGTTTTATTGTAGTTATTCAGAATGATCCCCGGATGATTAAAGCCCAGATGAAATGTAAATATTGATTTTATGTATTGTAGTTTCATTTATATTGATTTTCAGTCAAAGCGTAGATGAGACACATGAATACAAACAAATCACTTTAAGCAAGGAGCTTAATTCAAGGGCCGAGGAACGTGACATTTAACACTTTGAACATTTTGAACATGGTGGATTCCAACCTTTATCCAGCATTATGTTCAAAGTGATAATCTACCCCTTTGTGAAATCTAATCACTCCTCGGCCGTAATTTTATTTAACATTTAGTTTTTACAGTGTTTTTGAAACAGGAAAGAAATAAGCCTACCACCGGGTATGATTCATTCTCCCCCTCTCTCTCTCTCTCCCTCTATCTTTTTAAAAATTATTTTATTGGTTGTTCACCCTCTCCTCTCCTGCTCGATTTGTTTAAGATTTTTTTGTTGATTGTTATTGATCTCTACCACCGGAAAAAGAGATAGGTGAATACGGGTGAGAGACCCAATGTGGCCAGATCAGTTTATATCGACCGGACGTCGTGCACCGCACCAAAACACATGCACTTGAACGGTCACTTTTCTGCTGCCTGGCCGGGTTTGCTGCAAGAAGAGTCACCATTAATAGCTATTGGGCATCGTGTCTGCAAGTAGCAGATATTAATCTAGCTTGATTGTGCTTAAATGTTATTAGGTTATAGCCATGGATTCTCTATTTCGTGGTAATATTCAGGTGAGAAGCGCTACAGAAAATGATTAGTTATGAAACACTGTAATCTTGATTATCATTAAGGGTATGCTTCGGGCTGACCGTTCAAAACAGCAGTGTGTAGCAGGATGCCTTGATGAGTTCTGGGGTGCATTAGGGTGCGAATCAGGCCCTTGTTGGGGCCTTTACCTTCCGGGGCGCGAATTTTTTTTCCTACGACATTTTCGCTCCTTGCGCGTGCGCACATGGTCATTTTACGAGATCTCATAAATATTCATAATTATGTGCGTCCCGAGACCATTAATCAGGGGGGCATTTCATCAACACTTGTCGTCTGACAAGCTGTCAGATCTGACATCTTTCCTTGATTTTGATTGGCTGAGAAGCATCGTTACTATGGCAACTGTCGAATAAAACATCCGACAAGTCCTTTCATTGAAACGCTCCCCATGTCATTCTCCGCGCGCGACTTCATAAATGCGCTGGCGCATGGCGCGGGTTTTGTGCACAAATTAAATGATGTGTTAGAAGCCCCCGTAATTATTGTACAGCTTAAGTAATGTAGGGAATGTTGTTATGAATAATATTGGAGTCTGTGTAAATGAAGCCCTTTTTGAATGATCAGTTCGAATGTACAGGCTGAATGGTGTCATACAGTGCATTTAGGCCTACTTGCACAATAAATAAGGGCGTGTTTGTTGAAGTAATAATGGACTAGGAACAAGGAAACCATCCATAAACTGATACAATGATTGAGTTATAAGTTGTTGTAGATATTTAGCTGTTGCCATTTATAGTTCCTTTCAGAAAGGTGTATTAATTAGGACTTATACCAGTGTATAATGATCAACAAGAGGTGTATATAGTGCATATAATGTGCTTAGGATAGAATGATATTGTAGGCCTATTGCAATAAAGCATTAAATGTGATAGGGGCACAAGGGCATAATTTATGCGTAAACATACAACATTCCTATGTGATTATGCACCAAGCTCTCATAAAGCTAACATTTTAGGCTGTCCAAGGATTATTAATAAAGCAGACTGAGTAACGTTACATGGTTATGTTTAGGCCTATTAGGCTTTGGTATACGTTGACTGGATATGATTATTTTAATCATTTTACGTTTACATTATTAATGTATTTGCTAAAAGCTTCATTAAGGATCATTTTTTAAAGGCCTAACATATATTTCCGATTTATATCATAGGCCTACATGTTGGACTGTAGTAAATTGATGCATACATGTACATATTCAATGCGGTTACTGCCATCATTACCTATATAGTGCAACGGGTTCATCGGTTATGCAAATTGTTAGGCTATAATGTGTTTATTATTGTTGTTTCATTGTTGATTACAGAGAACCGTCATTGATGATTAGTGGAACGGAATAAAGAACCAGAAACGTCAAGAGGTCATAGGTTAAAGGTCACATATCATTCTTATCTCGTAACAGGGCAGAGGCATTAATTCTGACTGCTCCAGTCATAAAACATTTATATATTAACTGTATATCATATTTGTTAGTCACGTGAAAGTGGTTTTAGCTCATATGCAAGTGACAATCTACATGTCAGATTTTGTTGTCACAATATCAACCATATTTCATGTTGATCACGATAAGAACATGTAACCTGGGTTCCCTTTGCTGATTCATAAAAGGTGGTTTGAAAAAATTACAAATAACAATGAAAATAAATGTTTCAATCATTTCATAAATAATTCAGTGGCTTGATTAAAAAAAAATACAAAGAGGGCAACAGAAATAGAGAGAGAGGGGGGAGGGGGGGGGGGAGCCAGGGGATTGGGAAGACATGACATTGGAAAGGAATGTGACAGAAATTTGAAAACAAGATTAATCCTATTTGAGGTTGGTGTTCGTGATTCTACTTTTCAACCATCTTAAGGTGAGTAGACCAATCATCATACCTTACAAATTCTGCCCAGTGCGAAACTTTCTCATATTGTACATGACTGTATTTCTAATTATTCTAAAAACTAAAATAGGCCCTAAATAAGCCCTAAATAGGCCCTAAATTCTTAAGAATGAAATTATCAAAGTGATACTTTAGTAAGAAAAATCAAATAAAGAAACCATGGGTAACACTCAAGTTGTTCAAAATAATTAAATTAAAAAATAAATTGTATAAAAAGTTTCGTTGTCACCCCACAAAAGAAAATGAAAAGAAGTATAAGATGATTAGAAACAGTGTCTCATCAGAACTAAGAATAGCCAAGAAGACGTATTTCTATAAACAATTTAATGATTGTAGAACTAATCTGAAGAAAACATGGCAGTTGATAAATGATATATTTCATAAACAAAGGTCTGGTTTACCACAACATTTTATACATGAGGGAAAGACTTTGAGTGACCCTGAAGTAATATCTAACACCTTCAATACTTATTTCAATAATATTGGACCTAAATTAGCATCTTCTATTGACGCAAGTAATTGCGGGGATAACTGTTTTTCTTCTTTTATGAGTCCTCCACTTAAGGACTGTTTGTTTTTAAAACCTACGAATGAGGATGAAATTGTCAAAATAATTGGTTCATTTAAAAGTGGTAAGTCTTGTGGATGGGATGATATTAGCCCTGATGTTGTTAAATATGTTAGATATATAATAGCTAAACCCCTAACTTATATAATTAATCTCTCATTTGAAATGGGGATAGTACCCTCACAACTGAAAATATCAAAAATCATTCCAGTTTTTAAAAAGGGGGATCAACACATTATTGGTAATTATCGTCCAATATCCCTTCTTTCATGCTTTTCAAAAGTCATTGAGAAAATATTTTACAATAGGCTATATGATTTTTTGACGAAACATCACGTATTACATAATGATCAATTTGGATTTAGAAGTAATTTCTCTACAGACCTTGCTTTGATATCTGTTCATGATAGGATTGTTAATGCTTTTTATTTAAATCAGTTTATATTTGGTGTCTTTATGGATTTAAGTAAAGCCTTCGACACTATTGATTTTTTCATACTCTTCGAGAAATTGGCTAGTTATGGTGTAAGAGGGATTGCATTAAGTTGGATTAAAAGTTACTTTTCACAGAGATACCAATTTACATATTATAATGGGTGTACCTCCTCCAAATTATTGATGAAATGTGGAATACCACAAGGATCAAATTTAGGTCCTCTTTTATTCCTTTTATATATTAATGATATTTGTAATTCTGCTCCCTCTCTAAAATTTATACAATTTGCTGATGACACATCATTGTTTTTGAGCCATAGTAACATATATTCATTGGTAAATCAATTTAATGAACAAATGCAAAAGGTATCACTGTGGCTTAAAGTCAATAAACTGTCACTTAATTTAGCCAAAACCAAATGTATTCTTTTTAAAACAGTACAGAGTAATAGACAGCAATTAATTTATGAAGTTCCCCCATTATATATTGATCAAACTGTTATTGAACAAGTGTCTACCATACAATTTTTAGGAATTCTCTTAGATGAGAATCTTTCATGGAAACCCCATATTTCTATGATCTCTTCCAAAATTAGCAAAACTACAGGATTACTATCAAAACTTAAGCACTATTTACCATTGAATACATTATTTATGATCTATAATTCACTAATTCTTTCATATTTGTCATATGGTAATATTGTCTGGGCAAATACAAGCCCTTCTAAGTTGAAGCCATTATTATTACTTCAAAAGCGTTGTCTGCGAATTTGTACAAATTCACATTATCTAGCTCATTCCAAACCTCTCTTCAAACAATTGAACACCCTGGATATTTATCATTTAAACACTTATCAAATTGCCATTTTTGTATTCAAGTGTATGAAAGGAACTGTTTTACCACCTCTTGCCGATATGTTTAAAACCAATTCTATGATTCACAGATACAATACTCGAAATAGCAAAAAATTACATATATGGAATATTGATAAACAGTATTTGCAACGATCAGTGAGATATACAGGGCCCACAATATGGAATTCCTTGCCATCATATATCACAGGGTATGCTTTCTTGAACACTTTCAAGAAAAATCTTAAAGTTTATTTGTTATCCTTTTGATTTCATATGTATTTATTCCTAAAACCACTTAACTTACAGTCTGTATTATGTGAGAGATAGGGGGGAATGGGGGGGGGGGGGGGGGGGGGGTTAAGGTGTCAAATCCAATACATGTGCCATTCATTATTATGTTAACATATCTGTGTATTTAGTTTATCTTGGACACCTGCCACTTACAAGCTTATTCAGCTTTCTACAGGTGCTCCCTTTTCCATTTCTTTAACCTCACAGCTTATTTTGATCTCATCTTGTTATGCTTGTGTATTTGATCTTTTTCTTTTCCTTGTCTTTTGTATATATATTTGAACTGCTTGTATTTATGATGAATGTATATATTTGAATGTTTTTTTAATGGAAATGAATAAAATTGAATTGAATTGAAAAAATTGAAAAAAAAAAAAATCAACTTTGAGTTAGTGTTTGCACGCGCACAAATCTCATCACAGAGAGGAGCAAAACGCGCATTAATGGCATTATGACGTAGCCTACCTACGAATATTTTGTGAGGTCGTCTCAGAGAATGACCATGTGCCTATGCGTTGATCAATGGCACAGTGATGTAATATGAATATTTATGAAGTCGCGGAGAATGACCATGTGCGCACGCGCAAGGAGCGAAAATGCCGTAGGAAAAAAAATTCGCTTCCAGGGCTTGCCTCGATCCTGCTCCGCTCTGTCTTGTGATCTCTGTTGATAGACTGTATTACTGGTATTCTGTCTATTGTTATTCCGAAGGTTCGTTATTCTGAAGGTTCGAATACTCCGAAAATCAAGGTTCATTGTTCCGAAAGTTCATTATTCCGAAGGTTCTTCATTCCGAAGGTTCGTTATTCCGAAAATGAAATAAAGTTCGTTATTCCAAAAGTTCGTTCGTCCGAAAATGAAAACAGGTTCGTTATTCCAAAGCTTCGTTAATCCGAAAACGAAATGAGGTTTGTTATTCCGAAGGTTCGTTAATTCGCATTTATTTTCGGATTAACGAACCTTCGGAATAACGAACATCACCCGATAGGTTTCCCCTGCCATATAGGCCTGCATATGCATATGCATATGCAGCAATGGAAATGCACACCTGAAAAAAACACCCGATGTCGGGACACTTGAGGTCGAGACACCTCAAATCGACAATGGGACTTAATTTTTTTTTAGCAAAATAGAGCCCCTGCTATACTGTATACGTGTCGGTGCGGGAGGGGACTATCATACTTCATGGCAACCTCAAGTCGACATGCACACCTGAAAACCACCTGGGGTTGGGACACTTGAGGTCGAGACACCTCAAGTCGACAACGGGACCTAGAAAATTGTGGGGCAAAATACAGCCCGTACTATACTGTATACGTGTCGGTGCGGGCGCGGACTATCACACCTCAAGTCAAGTATCATATAAGTTCATTGATGACTACAAGTCAACTGTTGACCTCACCAATGACTCTAGGTCAATTTGACCTAATGTATGTGCACTTCGTTATCTGATGGTTTTCATTCGTCAAAAAAATTATTTTTGTTAATATATTACCATACTAAAAATGTTAAGGATTGAAACATAATTAACGTTAATGTTAGCTATTCTAAATAAAAATAAAGAGGTATGATATGATACGAGCGACAGCTAGAGAGGTTGAACAGATCATTTTTTTTACAATAAAGTTCAATATGATGCAGGCCGGTATATCAGGCACCCATACGTACAGTACGGACTCTATTTTGCTCGAAAATTTTCTAAGTCCCGTTGTCGACTTGAGGTGTCTCGACCTCAAGTGGTTTTTCAGGTGTGCATTTCCATAATAGTATTTCTTTATGTATTTAAGCCCAGAAGAAGTAATATTGTTAATGAGGAAATGAATGAATGAATCAACAAATAAACATATAGATAACCATTCATATCATGATAATGATAATAAAAATAATAGTGATAATGATGACAATAATCATAATGATAATAACCACAACAAAAACAATAATAATAATGATAACAATAATCATATCAATGATAGTATTAATACATGTAATAATAATAAGAGTGGTAATATTTTCGCTCTTTTCCCCCTAAAAACCTGGGGGGGGGTGTCATTGTAGGCCTACACACCATCACCTCACCTAAAAATTTTTTTGGGGGGATACATCCCCTCCCCCATCCCCCCCCCCCTATCCCCGCTAGCTACGCCCCTGAGTTCTGGTCATGCGATAACAAAGTGAAATGAAATGTTCAAAAAGCAACTGGGAAAACTTGATAATCAGGGAATGAATAGTTGTATTCCTCGAGGTTCTGAAGTCATCAGAGTAATACGAAATCAACTCCATATTACATGTCTTGTGAAAAACACACACACTGCACACAAAATATTTATGGGACTATCTGACTAACTGGATCGAACTCTCAAGCTGTTTCTTACCATTTTCGAATATTCCTTATTCTGGAGACATTTCTGCTTTCACATTCTTCCAAGCTAACATGACGAAAAGACTGAGGAAGTTCACAAATTGCATTTCTCTTTCTCCCAGAACTATAAAGCTTCTAAGTTAAAAATTCTTTGCGATAGCATAATCCTTATTGTTTATACACTCAACGCTTAATATTTGATAGCACAATCATACACTTTATTGTATAAGCACATGAATATTTTGCTTGCTGTATGACTTCGATATTCTTTAGATGTTGAAATTGCGATTGCTTTTAAATTTCATGGATTTACTTAAACATGTGTATGTAGTCATTTTGATACTAATGTGACTGACAATACTAATCAGTGGTGGGTAAATATACATTACATAATCTTTTTTAATCATCCTTAACCTTTCATAACTAAATTCATATTGAAAAATTATATTCATAAACTCTTCAGCTATACTACTGTAAAATGGCATTTATTTTGTTGTGGACATGTTGAAGCACGCCAACATCATACAGTTAATCGTATTTTGTCATAATTTGAACAGACCAAACTCTGTGCATCTATCTATACAGGGTGGCTCACAAAAACGGACTCGCATACTTCCAATCATCCGGGACAAATTTCACCGGCACATTATAGATGAGTATAAGCTTTTTATCAGAAAAGTGAAAATCAAATTTGCCCAAATTAATTGAGTATATACCTTTTTTTTCTTCATTCTATTAGACGCCATTTTGTGAAACCATGTTGAAAGCATCCACTGGAAGTGCTCCGTGGATAACGTATCATCATGTATTTTCAGGGATGCCACAACCATTAATTATTATTGTGCAAGCTGTAATAAATTACTTCACATTCCACACAATAATAGTAATTTTGAGGAGCTCACATCTTCATGTGATAAGATTTGTAGAAGTTCAGTACATGCATTGAAAAACTGCATATTAGTCGAGACAGTATCATTAAAACAGGACATTTTTTGAAACTACTACCTTGCGTCACAAAATGCTATAAACCAACAACAACAACAAAAAACCCTCTACAGGATCTATCAATCATAATTATGTTATACTCTTTTGAAATAAGATTGTCCTTCCGCCGAGAACAGTGAAGTTGACCCCACATAATGAGTGCTAGCGTTTTGGGCCATGGCACCCATATCACAAGCGCTTGTAATAATGCTGCTTGCTTAGATTATTATTTACTAATGATAGATAATTTATTGAAGCAGTCCGACTTATTACTATAAGAATACCAGTTCTTCAGGTCAACGCATTCCGAGGGTTAAGAATGAGAGATTTTCAAAAGTTCGTAATGATTGGTTTCTGTAGACTTGGTAGAGTAATAACGTCTACCAGTTTCCTTTCTCTTCAAATGGAAAGTGCGGTCCTTTCATGGAGATGAAGCATTGGCGTAAATCCCACTTTTTGGAGAGGGGGGGATGGCGTGTACAAATATCCCCCCCCCACTTTTTAAGAAAGAAAATATATTTTAATTAATCCGTTAGTAAAATCTTTGAATATCTGTCATAAACAACCATCATATTTTAGAATTTCTATTTGAAAATGCGATTGAAAACCAAAAAAGTGGTTATTTTTGGCTCGCTCGCTCGTCATTATGTTAGAATTTCTATTCGAAAATGCAATTAAAAATGAGAAAAGTGGTTATTTTTGGCTTGCTCGCTTTGCTCGCTCATATTTTAGAATTTCTGTTAGAAAATGTGATTAAAAACTAGAAAAATGGTTATTTTTGGCTCATTCGCTTCGCTCGCTCGCAAAATAAATATTAAAATGTGTGTAGGGGGGTCTGTGGGGGTCAGTGAGGGTGTGTGCTTATACTTAAGTGTGAGATCGACAGAAAAAAAAATCGTCAAAAAAAGTCAATCATCCCCCACTCCTCAGAGTGGATTTACGCCGGTGAGATGAAGTATGCCATCAAATTCGCTTCTGAAACTAAAACTGTCCTGACAAGAGATAAAATATCAGAAAGATAAAAGTTCTTTTCGATTGAAAATGATAATAGCCTACTTAGAACTGACAACTAATCAACTTACTTATGAAATTTCGAGTTTAGATAAAAACATGCGATTGATGCGTAGATATCGATAGATTGGTAATTTGATGGTGTTTTGATTAAGCCTGGAGGGCGTTTCATGAAAGTTGTCAGTCACTGACAGTTACCATAGTAACAGTCAGTGATCAGTGGTTCTCAGCCAATCAAAAACAAGGATTTCACAGAAATTGTCAGTGACTTGACAACTTTCATGAAACGGTGCCCTAGTTTATTTGCTGTTTGTCTGCTTTCAGATAGTAGCATATAAGCCAGAGACTTCATCCACTGAAAGGTATATCAGGTCAACTGAAAAAAAATTGCAGAGAAAATTCTATCAAAGCTCTCTAACTAGGTGAATGCTTAATTCATTTCAGTCAAATAAACATCGTTTTTGTATACTTTCATTGATCGAATATAACTGAAAGTACAACCATGATAACTGCTGCTATAAGTGCACTTAATAGCATAAACTGGATTTTTTTTAAAGAGATTGATCGGCTTCGCCCGTGTATTCCATTCAGTGCTATAAGTGCAGTTAATAGCATTATGAACCAGATTTAGAAAAAAAAAATTGATCGGCTTCGCCGGTGTATTCCATTTTATGTGTCATTTCATAACGAATGAAATTAATGGCCTTTTAGATTTCATGAATATGACCAATAAAGCCAGTTTTATCTGATCCCCAAGGATGGCAAGAATTAATATCATGGTTTCTCTCGATGAAGACGTAATAAAACCTTATTTCGGGATCGTCAAGAAAAGCAGGTGGCGTATCAATCTAGAAACTTCCTGATGGTTATATCAAAAAAGTCAAAAAATGAAATGTGAAATATTATATAATGTGATTTGAATGTTAAATTGAAATATTATATATTTTTGTTCATGAAATCAGAATAAAAACGTATGAAAAAAAATAATATGACAAACATTCTTCAACATACTTGCGTGATTATGAAAAGAATGTTCGAACGTTTATGATTCGGAAATAAAAAGAAAACATTAAAATCAGGTAGAATTTTGATTATGATTATGTGCGGATAGAAAAAGGAACGAAGGAATTTTATAGAAAACGTTGAGTGTGACAGTTCATTGATCGGAGTCGTTTACCAGAGTGCATAAAAACATAGAACGGAAACAGTGGGTGATTTTCGTTATTCATAATTTGTGTTACTTCAAGAATGATTTTAGATTCGCATGCTTCTTTGATATTCTGCATTTCGCCAGTGCTCTTCTCTGCTTGTTTGGTGAATTGGTTTTTTGAGAGCGGGGGGGGGGGGGGGGGGGGGGGGGGGGGCGGATGGCGTGTACAAATATTCCCCCCCCCCCACACTTTTTAAGGAACAAATGATATTTCAATTAATCTTTGAATATAATTTTTAATAATCTGTAGTAAACAACCATCATATTTTAGAATTTCTATTTGAAAATGCGATTGAAAACCAGAAAAACGGTTATTTTTGGTTCGCTCGCTTCGCTTGCTCGTCATATCTTCGAATTTTCATTTGAAAATGCGATTGAAAAACAAAAAAGTGGTCATTTTTGGCTCGCTCGCTTGCTCGCACATCATATTTTAGAATTTCTATTTGAAAATGCGATTGAAAACCAGAAAAGCGGTTATTTTTGGCTCGCTCATCATATTTTCAAATTTTCATTTGAAAATGCGATTGAAAAACAGAAAAGTGGTCATTTTGGGCTCGCTCGCTTCGCTCGCTCATCATATTTTAGAATTTCTATTTGAAAATGCATTTAAAAATAGAAAAGTTGTAATTTTGGCTCGCCTGCTTCGCTCGCTCGCAAGATAAAAATTTTAATGTGTGTAAGGGGGTCTGTGCAGGTGGGTGAGGTCGTGTGTTTATACTTAAGTGCGAGTTCTACAGAAAAAAAATCGGCAAAAAAGTCGATCATCCCCCTCCCCCTCACTCCTCAAAGTGGATTTACGCCGGTGATTTGGTGATTCTTTGGAGTTTGCTTAAGTCCTTTCTGCACCCCCCCCCCCGTACCAGACTACACGTAACACTTTCTATAATGGATTTGTAAAACAAAGTAAGAACAGTTCTATCTACATGAAACGATTTCAGTTTTCTTTTAAAAATACATTCTTTGTTGAGACTTAGAAAGAACGGACTTACACTGATCAGCCCATGACAATTTGGTGTCAATTACTGTGCCTAGGCACTTGTATGACTCGACAATGTCTATATTTTCTTCCTTTAACGTGATAGGCAACAAATCTGAGCGTGTTGAAGTCTTAAAATAAAAAAAAATTCTTTTGTCTTGGAAGTATTTAGTTGAAGAAAATCAACTTACAATCAACTGGAAATTTAAAAAAAACCCAAGTCTATTGCATTTACAGTTCTTTCTACGGTTTAATGTACTATCTCACAAGCATACATGACAATGATTCGCGTCTATCTGTAACATCAAATCAATTGTAAGTTATTAATTGTAAATATGCGATTTTGCGAATTTGTTGACAAGTATATGAAAGAGCCTAAAGAGTACATGTGAAAACGGTATATACATATGAAATTTATTTTTCCGACATGCAAAAGAAAGCTTTCATTAGACCTACTGCTTAATGTATATTATATCTACTTGTAAAAAAAAACCGAATTAATAAATGAAAGAGACCATTAAATTCAATCCAGCCATGCTTGGGCGGAAATTTAAAAAATCTACGTGCAGGGGACTCATCAGTGTACTGAAAATTCTCAAATTAAGCAAGTCAACATATTTTGGGGTTGATTGATACAGAGAAATTCCCTGACAAGCAAAAACCATATGAATAGCTTGTTTGCAAAAGGGGCTTGATCCACTTTTGATAAAAATTGAGTTATTGATACCAGAACATTGTTCAACTGTGTTCCCATCATTAATTGAACAAAATTACCAAGCTAAATTTTCAGAGCACTCATCAGAGCACTCATGAAAAAGTGCTCTTTTTAATTTCACTTTTCCGTAGACGCCTGTACAAAACCTGGCAAACAAATGCGTTTTTCTCTGAAGTTACAAAAGTGGATCTAACCCCTTTTGTAAACAAACAAATGTTGCTCTAAAAAAAAAAGTCTTCATTAAAATATGTAAGCTACATGAATCTCAGTGAATCACTTTTAGCATTATAAAAGAATCCAAAATCGGGGAGGGGAAAGATACTCTTTCCCCTCAGGGGGCAGTTGCCCCCGCCCGAATTTTTCAAGTCTTACATTTCTTTTACTAAAAATTTTCCAAAATTCCACCAAAAGTGTGCACCAGATCCATAACGTTTAATTTAAAAAAAGCAAAAACGCCCTCGTGACAAGCTCGGTCGCTTCGCTCTCTCGCTTTCATGTTTCTTCAAAATTTTATGTATTCTTGCCCCCCCCCCGAAAAAAAATCTGCGTACGGCCCTGCCCTTCCCAACATGAGCGTTTCTCATAGTTATTATGTTTCACTATTTAACATAGGCAATATAACATGTATAATAACAACAAATCTAGAACTTGTTAAGATATACATCGTAAGCAAAGAAAGCACATCATTCACTAATTACTTTATCATAGGCACAAACAATACTTTCGGTAAATTAATGTGATCTGTAGTCAAATTTTCTTCACTAATCAGAAGGGATTGATCTGAATGAGTGATCTGCATATCATTTGGCTATGAGAAGCTTGAAAATCATGGCACCTTATGAAAACTTTTTTTAAAAAGTCGTCAAAATATTTGCTTAGGAAATTCCAAATCATAAAAGATGTGAAATGGCAAGATATTTTTTGTAAAAAGTTGCAGAACATAAAGGTTATGAAAACACTGAAGAAACAAATGCACTAGTTATGCTTCCATCATTTGCAAAAGTTTAAAACCACCCTTCCAAAATGCAATAACTCAAAGAAAAATCAAAGTTAAACATTTTCATTTTTCAGATATACATTAATTTCCAAAGCATCCACATGGGCTTATTTCTCGTGTGCTACTGGAAAAGAGTGAACGCGTTCACAGTTTAGGGGTGAATTTCAGAAGAGAAGTGAATTTAGAGTGAATTAAGAGTGAATTAAGAGTGAGTTGAGAGCAAAAAAAAATGATATCCACTCTTTATTCACTGTTTTAGGGGTGATCTCAGTGATCAAAAAAAATTCTTGAGTGATCACTGAGGTCACTCTCAAAGAGTGAATATCACAGTTTTCACTCTTGATTCACTCTAATGAACTCTCTTCTGAAATTTACACCTAACAGAGTGAACGCGTTCATTCTTTTTATGTAATCATTTAATGAGACAAAAGAATGTATTCCAAATTACTGAAATACCCACAAATTCCCAGGCGGTCTTAAACTTTTGGAAATGATGATAGTACAGATACACTTATTTGCATTATTTCTATCAAAATGGTAACAAATGTGAAGTATTTGAATGAGCAATTAAGTACAAGTCTCAGTTGATTTTAAGTAAATTTCAAGTAAAAACAGGATGGCGTCCGCTTACTTCTCAATCAACTTCTTACTTCATTTTCAGTATAAGGGAAATTATTTCGTATAAGACCAATGAAAAATTGCAGTGTTCAGAATGGTTATACAGTCTGTCAAAGTATTATGGGGACTTTGATTAAATAAATGCTAGATTGCATATTACATAATGTGTACAAAAATATCGTCCATTTAGCGATAGCAAATAATAAAGCCCCCTTGCAAGCGAAGCTCATTTGCCTGGCGAGTGCGTCAGGGTCTAATTCGGCATTAAACACCCCAGACATGCAAGATAAGAGGAACACCCTATACAAAATAAATGCAAAATGAACAAATTAATTTTTAATTCTTGGCGTATATGTTATACACTTATTGCCTACTAGGACTTGATAAACGCAACGCTGCTGACATAACGCATCTTGTTCAACATCCATGCATTGATTAAGCCCGGTTTGAGTCAATAACTACAGTAATCGAGTCTATAAGGGCGAATAACCTTCACCCCACTTATTAAAGGGAATGTTTACACTGTTAATTTTGCAAGCATTTTTCGAACGATAATCATTCCTTTATGATGAGCAAAAGACCGTTTTCGCTGACGCGATCCTGACGTCGGCAAAGGACGCCTTGTGCATGTTATGTACAAATCGCTCAACGAAGAAAGATTTTTGTATCCATAAACTGTAGCGTAAAACACCAATGTACACCTATTTATTAAAACATGAAATTATTCATCACAAGAGAACACTAGACCGAATGTCTAAAATCACAAAACACACACAAAGCTTTAATGCCAGTATTTCTAAAAACTGCGCGCTTTCTAAAATTAAAACAAAATAATAATGATCAAACCAAACAATTTACGGTCAACCGCGTCACCGAAGAAAGTGACCAGCATGTACCCAACGGAGACGGGGTAAGATTTTATGTTTTTGTTTTGTTTATATTTTTTCATTTATTTGTTTTATTTATCTGTTTAAAACAAATGGTTGAAAATTATTAGCGAGCTAATCAGTAGAGCGATAATTCCCGTGATATTTGAAAAAAAAATCTGAAAAAAACATAACATTCTATACCCACTGCCATGACTGCGGACAAACTTTGCCATGTGAATTTTGAGCTGATAGTATGGACTGAAAGAAAAAAGAAAAAAGGAGGAGAGACAGACGGACACACAGACAGAGAAGTGCATGTCCATTTGCCATGGTGTGAAGGCAATCCTCAAGCTTTGTTACATTCGACCTCTGACACGGAAGTGTTCTTTGACATGTCTCCTCCCTTTTCAAACAGAGGGGCGTCTTGGGGAGAGGTACAAGTGAACATGTCCTTGAGAGCTGTTCTGAACTCAGGATACCTTGCCACGTAGATGACTGGATTCGCACAAGAGTTGTAGAAACCGAAAACAGTGAGTAAACGATGGAGGGTGCTGTTCAGGTAAGATTCTGGAACCCAACCAAGGTTATAGCCCAGGTAGGCAATCTGATTGGGGGTCCAGCAGAGGATGTAGATGATGATGACGATCAGCATCAACTTCAGAACGCGGTTTCTGGCGGTGATATGGAACGTCGGAGCTTGTCTGTCACCGATAGCTTTTGCGATGCTCTTCAGGTTGCGGGATTGTTGGTTGAGGTTGCGAGCAATGAGAGTCTGGGTGACAAGCATGGTCAGGCAGGGTACAGCGAGTCGAAGGCAAAACCAGTAGTAGGCAATGATGGTTTGTGATCCGGCCAAGGTGTACTGCTCCGCGCACTGGTTCGTCTCCTCGTCAACGCCGTAGACGATGAAAGCGAACACACCTGATAGGACGGACAGGAACCAGATGATCACGATGAAGATGGATACACGACGTCGAGTTATGAGGCGTTTGAAATGTAGAGGATAAACCACGGCGATGTACCGTTCGACAGATATGGACATCAGGAGATATGTGGAGGCCGTGATGGATGCCCAGAGTAGGCTTTGGGTGATGATAAGCCTGCAGTAGACCTCACCTAACCAAGTATTGGGAAGATAAGCTGGCCAAGGAATGGGGATGAGGAACATTGATGTTAAGAAGTCAGCGCATGCCAGTCCACCGATCAAGGTATCCGTCGATCTGCTTTTATTTCGACGCTGAAAAAGAACAGTGATCACCAAGAAGTTTCCGACGATGCCAACTATTGCGGAGATGAGCTGTAGAATGAGCACCCACGACCAGCTAATCGTGTACCAGGCAAAGGTCCCGCTATTCTCATTGTCCTTCCCCGATTCTTCTTGGGGTCCGGTCATCACGTCTGTAGAAAAGGCTGTAGGTTCGAAAAGCCACTGTCCCGTCGGCGTCGGAGCCAATGGTGTTGCATCCATTGTGGAAGATGAAAACACTGTAGAGTTGTATGATGTCTCAAGTTCAACTAACGTGAAACCGTCAGGATCCGATGAAGACGAAGTCCGAAATTCCATGTCGATGATAAGGCTGGGAGTGGTATTCAGATTTGCCTCGATTTCAGGGTCAGCCATGACACTCAGGAACACTGTGAGTTTCAGCAGGATGAGCACCATGGGTTTGGTCCTACCGGACATTTTAGCTTCTTCGATCGCAAGTCTTCTTCTATTTAGGTTGGTTTTGAATCTGTCATGAAAAGTTTTAAATAATTATATTATCATAATTATGGCAGCTAGAATGAAAGCGCTTTTTGATAATCAATTTTTAATCACGAATTTTCTGATCATTGCAGAGACCACGGGGATTAGAATGGTGTAGGCTACATGCAGTCCTCCCAGGGACGTACCCAGAATTTTCATTTTTCCTGGAAGGGGCAAGAGTACGAAAAATGTTCGAAGAAACACTCGAGCGAGGGAGCGAAGTAACCGAGCTTGTCACAAGGTCCCGATTGCATTTTTGAAATTGAAAATGAAGGATCTGTTGCACACTTTTGGTGGAAATTTTGAAAATTTTCAGTACAAAAATAAGTCTTGAAAATTTCCGGGGGGGGGGGGGGTAACTGCCCCCTGCCCATCCGCTGAGTACGGCTAAAACCCCCTTCCTTTTCAGTAGACACGTTTCATACTACAGCGACTTGCAACATCCGCTCCATTATTAGGTTCCTGCTGCCTATGATCGACATTTAATTATATATCAATTTGAAAGTAGAATAAGTGGATGTGATGAAGAGTTTTAATGTGATTCTTCTTTTCCATAATTCATCTTGATCATGTCTACTTCGTTAAAATTCATGAACTGTTTTTATTTGACTTTCGCTTAGTTCACCGACGCTGCAGAAAATTAATCAGTTTGGTTTGCCTGAAGATTGGAAAAAGGAGGCCCCTGTCCATCATAATATTATCATATTGCTGAATTTCTACATCCCTTCTTTCACCCAAACATGTGCAAGCTTATATCTAGACAAAAGAAGTGAAACAAATTAAAGATAACAAAAAAGAAAAGACCAATTTTTTTTTCTTCATCAGCGACCATAAGTTGATCTGGAAATATGATTTTCGTTGCAAAACTAATGGGAGAGGTGCAGAATGTGTAAGTAACAGAGAACACCAGTTTTTGTTCTACCGATTAAAAATTTTAAAATCAACAGCCTTCTCATTCTTTCAGTAAGGGTTTTCACTCCATCATCACGAAATCATTTCACTCACTTTTTCTGTTTTAAAGTCAGATCAACGCCCAGATATTCAGGGTATAGAATTCCCCTATCGATGAAGCCATTGGAATACAAATCAACCAAAAATATTTGTACTCACTTGTGCTTGCAATTCACTTTTGTTCCTCGAAAACAACGACGATACTGCTTAATTGCTCACCTAATAATGTAATGATTAGTGCTGAGATGCTGGACGACCAATCACTGGGCTATGATGATGAGAAACCAGTGGTTAAAGCTCCTCACCTCCATATATTTATATGACACTCAGTTTTTCTTCCGTCCGTGGGCATGCGCTTAAAAGCAACCTTTTCTAACCTGTTCTTCTTGTACCTTCTCCTTAATACTTAAAGATCCTTTACAGTCACAAAGGCCATTTTTACAGTAACTATAGGCCCAGAGTCCTCTCAAGTGAGATAGGACTTAGTTAAGACTTATTTTATGCCTGAAGTTCAGATTGAAAGAAGGGGTAGTTCTAAAGATGTTGAAATATGCAAAGGGATAGTATAATCGAGAAGAGTTCCATCGTTCGATAGGGCAAGTACAAAATAAAGAGTTGCGCGAACTTTTATTCTCTACGCGACACGCCTTTTGTGGTGAGCATAATGGCGCACATTAATAGTGAGTGGCCGCAGTACTCATTAGTGTCCAGTTCAGAACAATAACCGGTGATAATACAGAAGCATAGGCCTAGATATACGCAAGCAAGGACCTATGATATGGAAGGCCATCCCTGCCATTAACGCCAGCTAGCTGACGTATGCTCCAACAACCTTACGTAAGCTAATTCTTAACCTTACGTGTGCTAATTGACCAATCAGCGAGCTCGATTCGGGTGTTAAGCACGCGTATGCTATTATCACACGTCAGGTTACGGCATACGCATTACCAACTTGGCATACGCATGCTCAACTCCAGAAGTACCATACGTATGTTACAAGCTGACGTACGATAATAGCATACGCGTGCTTAGCACCTAAATCGAGCGCAGTGATTGGTCAAATAAGCTCACGTAAGGTTGTTCGAGCATACGTAAGGTTGCTGGAGCATACGTCAGCTAGCTGGCGTTAATGGCAGGGATGGCCTTCCATACTATGATGCAAGTAAGCGCGAAGTTGAGATAGTGGTCAGCATTAAAAAAAAAATGTGCACAGGACCTCTATTCCCTGGACTATCATCGTTCGGACAAATGTTCCCCGGACTATTCCCCAAGGACAGTCATCCCTGGGCTACTACCCCTCATTTCATCCCGACATCTTCCCCATGGGCCAGCGCCAGAGCATTACTCCACAGTTTTTTTGTTTATGGATTTTTTTTTTCAATTTTCAAGGAATATCAATTTCTTTTGAAGCTTTTTGTTAGACGAAAATTTATAAAATGTTTTAGAATATTATCATAATTGCAGTTTGTGTTATGTACGATGATTGTAATTTATACGATGATTGTAATTTGTTTCATGAGAGAAAAGAATAAAAACTGATTATTAAAAAAAAAAAAAATCTGTAACTCGAACATAATCTGACACGCCTTCTGCAGGGGCCCGTTGCATAAAACTTACTATAATAGTAACTTTGCTATTATAGTAACCCTTCATGGAATACTGGATTTTGATTGGCTGTTGAGCATGGCATGTTGCAGCTTATTGAAAACATTTGGACAATAATGATTGCGTATTAAAGCATGTTTGATCATTGACAAAGGAGCAGTTCCCCTGGGTTTGGTTAGTATGTTCGGCTGATGTGCTCTTTCAGAACGTGAGAACCTGAGAACGTGTTAATTGTGATATGAAATTTATTATTACTGATTTGCACACTTTCGGACACGCAGTGAGAACGAGAAGACCTGATGTTCATAAGCCATGTGCATTATAATTCTGGAACACCGTGTGAAAATGGGGAAAAACCCGATTGTTAATCTCAAACATTCAGTCAAAATAAATGTATAACCTCTATCTTATAACATCCATACAATTTTCAAGATGAAACACATGGAATAGTAAATTCAAATTGTAAACCAGAACTGCACATCGATTTTCCTTTATAAAAACGATTTATTTATCTTCTGCTAATGATAGCAACAGCTTAATGTCTAATCGCCGTTTCGCTTCTCTCTCGGCTAACAATTGACGGTGACCATCGAGATCAAAGTGGGGAAATATGTATAGAATGTTAAAAGTAGTAGCCCACATTTGCAAGTGGCACCCAATCTGCACAAAAGTTTTACTTTAGATTGCTTTAAGCCACGGAAAAGCACTCGTAAAGTTTTAGATCCCAGCACATTCCCGTTTAGGAAAAGAGAATTAATATATATATATATATATATTGTAAAGCCGTCTTCCTGACGCTTTAAGAGTAAAACCATTCATTTTTCACTTATTCTTTGGAATATTGTTGTAAATTGATAACATGATAGTTTTACATAAATATCTGTCATTCCAAATTGAAATGGCCTTATTTCTCTTCAAATTCTGAAACAATTTTGTGCAAATGTGGCCTACTGCCTTTAAGATAGCTTTGACATTATACGTATAACGGTGGATGTCCATCTCGGTAGGTCCATGCTTACACCCAATGACTCATCTGTACAAAATTTTAATTTGTACAGGGGGTTGGAAATTAGGCAAAATTTGAAACCTAACTTGAAAAATAAGTATGAATTTCATGTAACTGTTTTATGATATCATATGCAAATCGCCTTCACCAAAATTTTGAACTATTCAGCTGTTACCCATATCAATTCCAGTACTATCTGATGTTACTAGTTTTTGAGTACTTAAAAAAAATAAAGATCAAAAGTGGGAATAGTTTTTAAACACCTAGTATAGGCCTACATGGAATTACTCGATATATTATAATCATGAATCAGATTTGGGCAACGATATGTGAATCGACTACCAAACGGAATTGAAAGTGAAGTGTTTTTTTTGTGAAGGATTTCTCTCTCTCTCTTTTGCTGTCATGATTAGACTGATGTATTCACGTTTTTAATGTTAGCGCTACTGGTTGAACTGGTTGATTGATTCCGTGCAAGGAACCGGGTATTCACGTATTCAAAATGGTTCCCATTGTAGGAAATAAATTCTGGAACACATACATGCATGCTTTGTGGCAGATTTAAAAGGGAAGGGGTTTGTAGTTGTACTTCAGGCCCATGCCTTTTCTTCTTCTTCTTCTTTTTTTTTTTTTTTTTTATACCTGATGACCTCATTCTTTATTTTTAAAATTATTTTGTAAGTCTTTTGCTTGTAAGAGAATTGGAAAGGACAACGAGATGTATGATTAATGCCAAAATATATGATTACTGCTTTTGCTTTGTTTTGTTTTGCTTGTCAGAAAATTTTCTGAGATTTGTGCCTCCCCTTTTAAAAAAGAGTGTCCAGAATCGCCCCTTACTGAAGTTTGATAACGGAACTGCAGCATTGTCAAGGAGCATTGAAATAATAAAGGCCCATGTCAGTGAACCTGGATTTTAGTCTATTTTAGTCCCCAGGTTTCGGACATAACAATATTTGGCAGTATACTGCCAAGAAATGTATTCATTTAATCGGTATTCGCTTGTTGTTGTTTTTTCTTTCTGTACTCTGTGCCGTTACTGCCGTAACATGGTCTCTGCGATTATCGGTGATAAAGATATATGATGGCGGATAGCACTGGTGCATTAAGGATGCTGCATTTTATACTAAACAGCCTGGCTATCTAGAGAACTAATTACTTAATGGGTGTGCTGTGTCATGAAGATTTAACTGTCGTTACTCATCCATGCGAGTACTCGCACGTTGTAAGTGGAGCTAATTCGTCGGACTTCAGAAGCTTGTGAAAAAAAAAGCTTTTGTAAATCACTTTTGTTCAATCGCTGAGCAGCAGTGCAACGAAGTGACACATGAGCGTGCAGAAAATTACAAGAGAATAAAACGGTTAGCAAGTGCTACAGCAATACGTTCCAAGCTTTGCAGAGATTTTCATGTACCAATCTTACCTGTTTTCAGGTTTTCACATTGGCTATCTTGATTTTTCGACATTGCCATAGGATATTCACACCTGGGTTTTGACTTTTATATCATCATACAAAACTGAGGTAAGCAACACAATTTTGCATTCTTTTCATAAGCATGAATTGTGCTCTGCCCAAATTATGGCTTATAAACTGTTGCAGTCGAAACATATGGTTCGTATGCAAACGATCGCGAGTATACATGACGGAGCTGCATAGGTAAACAATGTAACAATTGGCACCTGGCAACAGAATGAAATACATGCATGAGGTTAGTTAATAGGAGCAATGTTCTTATTTTTCAGTGTTCTCATAAGTTTGTGCTCAGTCTTTATTCAAATGCAAGACTCCATATGCTGTCAAGGAACACGCCCCCATTATGAGCTCTAGATTCCTCATCACTGTCATGTACAAAACTATTATGAGCCTTCTACCATACCCCCATTGTGATGATACAATAAAACGTTAATCATGGACTGCGATAATCTGGGAGCTGGCTAAATAGGATGTAAACACTGGCGTAGCTAAGGGGGGGGGGGCTCAAGGGGGTCATGGCCCCCTGTTGATCGGCGAGCAAAAAAAAAAAAGTAAAAAATTTAAAAAAATGAAAAAAAAAAAAATCGAGTCCACTTCACATAACTTACTCTACCCCTACCCTGCGAAATGAAAGTAAAACGTAAATATGTCACTTCTCATATAAGTTACCCCTAATACTGAATTTTAGTGTGCAGAAAATGCCATTTTCATGCACACCCTCCCCCGTTCGGTCCCTTTGCTCCTTCTCCTTGCCCCCCCCCCTCCTGTTGAAAATTCATAGCTACGCCAGTAGATATGAACTTTCGTTTTTTTCTTTATTTTGACTCGCAAACACAGTGACTCAGCCATAATGCATGGAACGAAGTTATCATACATCACAGATGCATAATAATTATGCATTATCATGATCATGGGCGCTGTTCCAACTTCAGCAGTGCAGGAGGGTCGAGAATACGCGATCAAGCAAGACTCGAGAAGTTGATGAGAAGGAAGCAATAGTACTGCATGTCATCTGAATATTCTCTCATAAAATTTATGGGAGAACATCTGAAAGCAGGAGTTTGAACAACGAACAAATGTTTGAGCATTTATACACAGAAAAATAATTATGAAAAATAGAACTTAAGTTTTTGTAAAATTTTGTCCGTATTTTCTATGTACATGTACTTTATATTTATATACCGAAATCTATATCATTTTGCCAAAGCGGAATAGCACCATTATACATTCAAAATGGTGAAGGCAGTTCTCTGACCCGATGACCCAGTCTTGCAATGTGTTATATTTTACCATGATCTATTCTCTTCGTGCCGTCTTCTATGCTAGGAGAGGCATGTATACCATTCCGTCAAAATCCACCTTCCACTTGAAAAGGAACTATATACATGTACTTCTGTTATAATACGCATAGAAAGGCACTATACGTGTATGCTTATATTACAGCATAAGGATAGTATAGAGTGGTAGTATATTTCTGTCAATAGAAGTATACCGTTATACATCGTGCTTTGACTCATTTTATGAACTCATTTCGGTTTTCATTATTATGTGAACCGCGGAGAATATATTTACATTTTTCGTTGAGGTACAATAATTATACAGTATAGAGGTTCGGACTTTACACCGGACTGCATAATGCTAAAATTTGCTTTTCAAATAGTGTAGGCCCTATGCAGTATGATCTCTATTTTGGCCATATATAAAGATAAAAAAAAATCGCTCGCTCGTTCATTCTGAGTAATAAATTCATGAGAGTAATAAGAAAAATTCCAAGTCAAACAGTATTATTGTTCATTATCAGGAGAAAATTATCATAACTATATCTGTTTCATTATTTCATTTCAATTGATTTATTTTCCACAATATATAAACGAACAAGAAAATACAACATGAACAAAATCAATATTTATGATTCATTTAATTCTTTTATACTTTTTGATGAATATAATTTACATCTATAAACGACTCTTCCTATTCATCAGGTAATCTTCAATTGACATGATTATCTATTTTTTGAATTATAGATTTCCCCATATTTCCGTTGTAGTATAATTTGCCTGATTTCGATTTAAATGTCATTATTTTAATGTAATCTCAGTATGTTATTTTGCTTCTTATTATACTTTCGTGGTTTGATATAACGATTGTCAGTATCTTTTCATATCAATCAGAGAATCCTTTTCACTTTCATCATTTTCGATTTAATGTGCATTTAAAATACGAAATATAACACTGAATCAGTAGATGTATAAATATAATATGCATGCGCTTAAAAGTACATGAATCTCAAAACATTGAGTTTTTCCGTACTAAAAACCATTTTGATGGCCCTTCCCTTTTTTATGTATTCGGTTTTACAACGGAATATTTTCTTGGTAATAATACTGCGTATTCGGAAAAGACTCTTTATGTGTGACATCAATAGACAGCCATGGACCCAAAATAGCACTATACCGGGTGTCCCAAAAAAAGAGGAACTGCTGATTTTCAGTACTTTATATTTAAAAAGTATAGAAATTTTCTTACATCATTGGGCAAAGAATCCTCTCCCGAAGAGAAGGATACCAAGATCATTAAATTTGTTGAAGTAATTTTGATTCTATGCCTATTTCTTAAAATACCGTCATTTTCAATTTTTTGGCGACTGAGGGGCGAGCAGAACTGTGTCGGGATGGCCTTTCATAAAACGATGTTTGAAGGAAATCCATTGATGCATGTGAACAACAAAATATGCCATTATGAAAGGCAATCCCCGACACATTTCTGCTCTCATCTGTCGCCAAAAACATGCGAAATTTGAAAATATTATATTTTAAGAAACAGGCGAAGAATTCAAATTCACCAATTTCAATGATCCTGGTGTCATTCTCTTTGATGGAAGATGCTTTATCCACTGATAAAGAAAAAACTATCTACTTTTTCAAGGTAAAGTATTGAAAAACAACCGTTCCGCTTTTTCTGGGACATCCGGTATACATTGACGAAAAGGCCACAATTAGTCTGACCCTTTCGCTCTCGTGCTCTGCTGTGTTTTAAAGCCCAACTTAAAGCAAAATAGTCGAATTTGCATACCGCTCTCGGGGGCTGCATTTTTTTTCCACTCGCACCAAAGCGTTATAAGAGGTAATGAGGTCCACAAGGCATGTAGATCATGCATGGTACTCTATTCAGTGATCGAAACGAATGACATACTAGATTGGATAATTTCTCACCATTGATATAAATACATATAAATAGTTAATGAGAAACATTAACGAACTGCAAATTCCTTCATTAGTGGGAACGGTATAATGACGCTCTGTCGTATCATCAGTCGGTGAATAATCATGAATTTTTCGATGACTCCAGCAACTTGCATCTTTAATTACGGACCTGCTAATATATCTCTGATAGCAATAACTGGACTGCACAATGATCATTAATGAAAAGACCTGCATTTATAAAGTAAAGCAAATAGCAAATGAAACATTTGTTGATCAAAATTATGATCATTTTGAAGGATTTTGGATTTTTGTTCCGATGGGGCGGGGCGGCGCGGGGCGGAGCGGGGCGGGGAGGATTGGCAGTGCATTGTTATAATAATAAGTAACTATAAACGATAATCACGATTACCAGGGCTGATTACAGTGGATTTTATTCAATTTTTTTTTTTTTAACTCTGTATGATAGTGCGGTATTCATGTACCTAGTCCTCTTCACAAGAATTGAGATAATCATTGACCGTCGAATTGTTTCATCTTGGAGGGTGACTTTTGAGAAAGATATTGTGTTTTCTCGGAGACGGTATAAGGCTTATGATTATATGCTTACCAAAAAATGATGCCTGAAGTCTGAAGGACGACAGTTGGAAATAAGGGATTTAACCCCTCCCGACCCCCCTCTTTCTTTTTCCTCGATAAATTATTTTGTATTCTCCATTGCTTTCTTCCATGTCTGGCTCTTTTGGTCTGCGAAGACCTCGTTCTCTCTCTCTCCCTCTCTCCCTTTCTCTCTCTCTCTCTCTCTCTCTCTCTCTCTTCCCCTCTCTGTCCATCTTTCTGTCTCTCTTTCCCTCTCTCGGTCGACTATGTGTAATTTTAAAAAATACCTTAAGGGAAGTTCAACCTTTCACCCATGACGGATCTTTTTCTTGACGCGTGAATTTTTATGTTAATACGTCTAAAGGACTTTACAAACATCCTGGGCGTCATTCGGGGGAGGTATGGGGGTACGGGGGCCCCGTTCTCAAAAGTCACCCTCCAAGATGAAACAATTCGACGGTCAGGGTGAAGACACAGTAGGGTATGTCCCCCTGAAACTTTTTGGGGCAAAACGACATCGGATAAAAGCCAATAGGGTATATGTCCCCAAAAATATGTCCCCTGGAAAAATTTGTCATCAAACTTTCGGGTATATGGGCCCCAAAATGTAAGCTGAATACGTTTTTTTAATTTTTTGCTTGTCAGCAATTTATTTGACAGTGTCCCCAATAATCGTAAAACGGATTGACATCCATGCCAACACCCACTTTCCTTTTCTGCTCTTCCAAGTTCTTCTTCTTCTTCTTCTTCTAGTTTTCCTCTCCATTTTCTGTATCTTTTCATTTTTGTGCCTCCGAGTGGTCCAGCGTTGGTCCTGCGGGGGGGGGGGGGGGGGGGGGGGGGGGCACTGACCTCAACTGTGGGTGAATGAAAAAACGAATTAAGAATGCTTTTGATTAAGGGTAGCGGGATGGATCTTAGTATCTTATTTTATCGCCATTTTTCACCTCTCTATTTCGCCCCAAGTACTTTAACTTTTTTTTTAATCTTTAGAAATTCATTCGGGGAAGTGTGCCCCGTCCCCCCTCCCTCGGCCGAAGCTGATATGTTCCCTTCAGAGCCGTATACTAGCGAGGGGGGGGGGAGGGGATGTGTGTGTGGGGGGGTGACACCCCCCCCCCCTGCTTAGGATATCGTCGGTAAATCTGCGCTGCCGTCGGGAAAAATGAAAAAGGGGGCGAGAAAAAAATGAGAAGGGGAACAAAAAAAGAAAAAAGGAGAAGAAGAAAAAGAAAAAAGGAAAAGGAGAGAAGAAAAAGGGAAAAAAGAAAAGAAAAAGAGAAGGAAGAAAAAGAAAAAGAAAAGAAAAAAAAGAGAGGGGAAAAGGAAAAGAGGAAAAAAAGAAGAAAACGGATAAGAAAAACGATGATGACAAGATGAAAAAGTCTCGGAGAGAGAAAGAGAGGTTCCGAGGTTGTACTTGCGCGCGGGTACGGTGCAGACGTTGAGTCGGGGGGAATGATGGACCATGTCGGCTCAGGAAGGGCTGTCCCGGCTGTACTTTGTCGGGTATTCTTGCTTGATCCTTCGTCATCCTTGGCAAGTTTTGATATCACGCAATTGGCGCACTCTCTGTATACCGACGATAGTGTACCGTGATCATGGTGATGATGGGGTCTTCCAGTAATCGGGCTTCCCAGCCCTCCATCGAGTCCGGACTGGAATCTACAGTGTTTATAGAAAATATATATTATTTTGTCGGTCGCTCGCTTCGCCCTGGTAGAAACAGCAAGCGAGGTGCCCAAACATTTGGCAAATAGGTGATCGAATATTATGTATATATCGTAAAGGAGTGTATTTTGATGACGAAACAAGAATTCTACTCGTATAGATAATGGATGGATTCGCTTTTTTGGCAAATAGACAATCGAATACATAATTTGGATATCTTATATGTTTAAATGTATTTTGATGACAGAATAACACTCATTCTATGGAAAAGTGTGTATAAATTTTCTCGCTCGCTGCGCTCGCTCGTATATTATTCAGATACGGAATGGTTTAGGAAAAGCAAAAGAGTTCGGCAAGGTAGGTTACCGCTTCGGAATATATGATTTAGATATCTTACTGGCCCAAGTGTATTTTGACGAAATAGCATGAAAAGGAGTGTATACTTTTCTTTGCTCGCTGCGCTCGCTCGTATAATAATTAAAACGGGATCGTTTTGGAATATAATTTAGATACCTTTCGGCCAATCGTGTATTTTGATGAAGAATGAATAATCACCTCAACCATGAAAAGGAGTATATATTTTGTCCTCGTTCGCTTCGCTCGCTCGTATAATAATCAAATACGAGATCGGGCAAGCGAGATGACCAGATATATAATTTAGATACCTTTCGGCCCATCATGTATTTTGATGAAGAATAATCACCGCATGCCATGAAAAGGAGTATATTTTTCCTCGCTCGCTCGTATAATATTTAGATACCGGATAGTTTTTGAAAGCGAACGAGTTCGGCCAGGGAGGTGACTAAATGTATAATTTAGATACCTTTCGGCCCATCATGTATTTTGATGAAAAATAATCACCTCAACCATGAAAAGGAGTATATTTTTCCTCGCTCGCTTCGCTCGCTCGTATAATACAGGATAGTTTTTGAAAGTAAACGAATTCGGCAAGCGCTGGAACAAAAATAATCTAGATATTCTAATAGGCCCATCGCATATTTTGATGAAGAATTATCACTTTTACCATGATAAAGATTATATTTATTTTTCCTCGCTTGCAAGCAAGGTGACCGAATAGGCTATTATTTAGATATCTTATTGTTCAAAATGTATTTTGATGACAAAATACAGTCAGTTCGCAAGTCCGTATTCCAATGAGCAAATACGTCAGATTTATCCAAGTCGTCTCGTGAATAGCATGACAAAGAGTGTATATATTTTAAAAGTACAAGTATATATAATATTTAGACACAGAATGTTTGGGGAAAGCGAATGAATTCTGCAGGCGAAGTGACCAAATTTATGATTGAAATATTGTATAAGACCATCTCGTATTTTGATGAAGAATCATCACATCTAAAATGAAAAGGAGCATCATTTCCTTTGCTCGCCTCGCTCGCCCAAAAATCACCAAATCTGGTTGAAATTGAATGAAAATGTGTAGGAGAGACGAAGGAAAATGTGATAGAGGCACACAATTGAAAGTGCGCCATGGGCTTTAGACGGTTTAAGTAATAGATGCTGGTCGTCGATAATTGGTGACAATGTTTGTCGGTAATCAGTGGCCTCTGCACCCCCCTCCCCCCACTGAAAAAGGTCTAGCTACGCCCCTGGGGGGCATTTCATCAACATATTTTGTTGTGGTCAGATCTGACATCTTTCCTTGATTTTGATTGGCTGAGAAGCATCGTTACTATGGCAACTGTCGGATAAAACAGACTTTGTCGGATAAAACATCCGACAAGTCCTTTCATGAAACGCTCCCCAGGTCCCCTTCGCCACTGACAACTGTATACATTCACAAAAATATGAATAATTATTTTCACGCTTGGCCATGATCTTTGTCTCTTATTGAACCCCCCCCCCCCGCCTCAAATCTGAACATATTTGTTTCTGATGTGGTAGTCATATCATTTAGAAATAATACGACTGAGCCTGATCGAGGTATTTCTTTAGTAGGCTATTCCATTTAATATTTATTGATTGTTTTGATCATAACCTGTTACTATATTATTTCCGACTAAATTAGGCCTACTGACTTCCTAAAAATCATTTGATACAGACATTGATTATTAATTACCATAGATTAGATGATTCTGGACATAAAACGAAACAATGAGAGTACTATAGTGTGAAAACGAAAGTTTTATTGTAGTTATTCAGAATGATCCCCGGATGATTAAAGCCCTGATGAAATGTGCATATTGATTTTTACGTATTGTATTTTCAATTTTATTGATTTTCAGTCAAACCGGAGATAAGACACATGAATAAGCATGGAGCTTCAGACAAGCTCCTTGCTTTAAGTGTTCAATTACCATATTATCTAAGGGCCGAGGAACGACTCCGGGGAGTGACATTTAACACTTTGAACATGTTGAACAAGGTTGATTCCAACCTTTATCCAGCATTATGTTCAAAGTGATGATCTACCCCTTTGTGAAATCTAATCACTCCTCGGCCGTAATTTTATTTAACATATAGTTTTTACAGTGTTTTTGAAACAGGAAAGAAATAGGCCTACCACCGGGTATGATTCATTCTCCCCCTCTCTCTCTCCCCCTCTATCTTTTTAAAAATTATTTCATTGATTGTTCACCCTCTCCTCTCCTGCTCGATTTGTTTACGATTTTCGTGTTGATTGTTATTCTCTATCACCGGAAAAGAGATAGGTGAATACGGGTGAGAGACCCAATGTGGTCAGATCAGTTTATATCGACCGGACGTCGTGGTGCACCGCACCAAAACACATGCAGCTAGCTTGAACGGTCACTTGTCTGCTGCCTGGCCTGGTTGCTGCTACAGAGTCACCATTAATAGCTGTTGGGCATCGTGTCTGCAAGAAGCAAATATTAATTTAGCTGGATTGTGCTTAAATGTTATGAGGTTATAGCCATGGATTCTCTATTTCGTGGTAATATTCAGGTGAGAAGCACCACAGAAAATGATTAGTTATGAAACACTATTGATTATCATAAAGGGTATGCTTCGGGCTGACCGTTCAAAACAGCAGTGTGTAGCAAGACGCCTAGAGTTCTGGAGTGCATTAGGGTGCGAATCTGGCCCTTGTTGGGGCCTTTGTTGGCCTCCGGGGCTTGCCTCGATCCTGCTCAGCTCTGTCTTGTGATGTCTGTTGATAGACTGTATTTATAGTATTCTCTCCGTCGATTCATGCCTGTTGTGTTTATTTAATGTTTACTTGTCATAAAGTAGTGATGCATAATGAATTTAGTGAGTCTTATATTGAATGCATTGAGAGAGGACTCCTTTGCTGAGTCCTACTCCTATGTAGTACTAGTACTAGTGGGGGAGGTGCATGATGTCATTGTTTGTAGTTTAATTGGTGAATGTAGTTGTTGTCATTATTGTTGGATGTATTGTGGAGCTACATTATCACTGATTATAGTTGAACCATGTAAGCTTAATCAGCTTGTCGGGCACTACCATGACTACCAAGGCTGTGCATGGGGTGGGGGGGGGGGGGGGGGGGGCTGCTGGTATATTTCTCTCATCTTCCAGCTTTAGTCAGGTGTTACCAGTGGAGTTGCATGTATAGCACAGCAAATGAGGATGCAGTAATAGGGGGAGGGGTAGGGGTGGCTGTAGGGCACATGTCAAGGTAAATGATATGTAAGAGAATAGGACCTTATGGAAGGGGGGGGGAGGTGTAAATTTCTCTAATAATTTTCTCTCCAGCTTGAATAAAATGTCACAACCAGTGGAATATGATGGGTATATAGGCTTTGAAGAGGAACAGATGAAAAAAAGGGGGGGGGGGGGAGGGGGTGGCTATATGGCACGAGTTATGGGGAATGAAATTTTACAAAACAAGTCATATGGGGGCAGTGTTGAAGTCATGGAAGGGGCATCAGCATGAATAGAGAAGGGAGGATGGTTTACAGTGTACAAACCAAATCATATGAAATCAAATTTATATAAAATGCACAATTTTGAATTATATCAAATATCAATATACAAAAGGTTAATAAAATCATTTAAAAGGTTACACAAAACAAACAAACAATAAGGCGAAAGTGTACAGATTATACAAAGTCAGTGAATAGACAAAAATTAAAAGGCAAAAATATACAGATATAATACAAAAGTATTGTATTGTCCATGAAATACATGTATGTAAACAGAATGTTAAAAAACAAAGGCTATGCTTTGATGGAGGGGGGGGGGGAGATGGGGAGGAATGCTACATCTTTTCTTTATTTTTTTCTTCTCCCTCTCCCATTCTTTCTTTTCTATTTTCTTTCTTTGTTGCACTTCTGTTTCCCCTTATAAAAGCTAGGGTGCACCCTTTACTGTAGCTCCAGCTCCTGGCTCTGACTATGCCACTGACTATGCCACTGACTGCATCTCACAACCATGAAAGGTGAAAGAGCAGTCTGGTTTTTCAATGAGCAGTATGTGAACGTTTGCCCAAGGGAGAGATCTGCACATAAAGATGAGGGGAGAGGGAGGGGGAGAGAGAGAGCGATGGAGACGAAGGAAGGAAGGAAGTGAAGATTATAAAGAGCTCCTACAGAGTTATGATGATTTCTATGAAAACTTTAACCAGAAAACAGATCCATATCTGTCATTATTAGAATTGCATTTTTTTTGCTGGGGTGTAGTCATAGGAGACATCATTTCAGGAAATGAGCTTTGTTGAAATAGTTCGGGCAAGAGACTGGTAGTTACATTTTCAGAAATATAAATCTAAAGGAATTATCTAGAATTCAGAGGTTTTTTGTAGTGTTCTGCTGCAAAAGCAGATTTACCCACACATTCTTCCAGTGTGCAAAAGTTGCATTTGTCGGTTTTTGCATTACCGGTAAAAGCAGCAAAAAGCCATAAAAATTGATTGAGTTAAGTAGCATTTCATGCCACAATCTCTCACTGCAAGCAAAGTCACACAGCATTTAGTTTTATTTTCATGAAAATGGTGATATTAGTTTTTGTATTCAACCTCTTCATATACCTACAGTATGATATGAGAGAGTACATGCAAGTGGGAGAGAGATAGATACATAGAAAGAGAGAAAGAGAGAAAAAAGTGGAACTCTAGGCTAATGGAAAACCATTGTCAGGCAAGTAATCTTGATGGATTGTGCTTTTTTGTTGCTTTGAAATTCCAGTCTTGCTGTAAATACCATCCAGGGTTCTAACTTGGGGCAGAAAATCTGATTTAGCATAGAAGGAATGGGAGAGCCTTGAAGACAGAAGAGAGAATTCACAATTCAGTCTGTACTTCCCATTGTACAAATGTACTTCAGCATGCCCAGCTTTAAGTTTTGTAGAAGTAGGCCATTTCTTTAACTTTCTTTCCCGTTCTTTTGTTGCTTTATATGGGAGTGATGAATGAATTGGCATTAGAAAGTTCCAGCGGATACTGGTGCACAGAAAAGGAGCTCTGGTAATGAAAAATGACTGTGAACAATTCTTCTGTGTTCTTTGGGAAAACTGCAAGAGCTTCCGCAAACCCCATTTTTTTTTAAACGTGAAAATAAGATTTTAAATGATTTCAATGTATAATATTAATATGGTCTTATTATTATCATTATTTTCATCCTTATTCTTACTGCATCTGATTTATATCTAAAATATCACAGATCTATATGCTGAGTCTGGCTGTTTCAATATATGTTAAGGTATCATCCCCTCCCCCCCCCCCCAATCCTAGTTATGTACATCACTGGAGTGCTGTACAAATGGGATTAAGCCACTGACTTCCTAATTCTCATAGACTTTATGCAGGGACCACTCGTATGCAGCAGACAGTACACGTAACAGGTTAACATTGAGCATGAACTCTTTCCTCGTCAATAAAAATGTTAATGTGTGGTCTCCAGGGTATAAAGCGAAGGCCAGAGACTGTAAACAAAAAGAGGAAATCCAAGCACAGAATTACTGGAGTGATACTAAGTTGTTCCAGTTGATAGGCTTTGTTTGTTTGAGTTTGCAGTAATAGTAGTAGGCAGTATAGGCCTATGATATATTTGGGCTATTGATGCTTACATGTCGCTGTCATAGTTTTCATGGCTTGTTTATTTCATTACCTGTGTGCAGATTTTTAGCTTGATGTGTGTTGATATTCAAAGTTAATTTCACCCAGTTGCTCAGAAAACAAGTTATAGGGCAAGTCCAAGGTATCTGGAAATTTCATGTCCTATATTATATGGGTACAATCAAACAGACTCTACACATACAACCCACTTCACCGAAGGCCCGCGAGGCCAAAAATAGCAAATTGTAATCTATAATATCACACCGCTGTAACCATGTAACCAATTCCTGTGCCAGAAGGAAGTTTAAGAAGTATTAAAGAGCAGCGGGACCTCCCGAAACGAGGACTAAACATGCTACAGGAGACATAATTATTTTATATACCGATAGCGCATTATTTGTGATGAAGGAAAATACAATACGAGAAAAGTCGGCCTCGCGGGCCCCTCGGTCTCGCGGGCCTTCAGTCAAGTGGGCGGACCCCATCCAAGCTTTTGTAGGGTTGTTAATGCGATACAATCATGAGGTAGTAAAATCTTGATATAATTAGTAATCTGTGGGACGGATTGCTTGTCATGGACTAGCTGTCCTAGGCCTAGGACAGCCTTTAGATGAGCAACTAGTAGACGTACAGCTTTAGTTCCAAGTTGAGGGACTTGCAGGAGCGGATCCAGGGGGGGGGGCCACATTGTTTGCCCCTCCTCCCTTTTGAAGCTGAGTGACCATTTAAATTTTTTTTTTTTTTATTTTATTAAGGAATCAAAACATAATACAATCTTCACAGACAGATATAAACTGATAGGTAACAAATATTACAGCAAATTACAATATTTACAAATGACTGGGATGATCAGTGGAAAAAAAGGGGGAAAAAAGAGAGTAAAATAGATACCTGAAAATGCTGTGGGACGGAGATTGCTTGTCATGGACTAGCTGTCCTAGGCCTAGGACAGCCTTTAGATGAGCAACTAGTAGACGTACAGCTTTAGTTCCAAGTTGAGGGACTTGCAGGAGCGGATCCAGGGGGGGGGGGGCCACATTGTTTGCCCCTCCTCCCTTTTGAAGCTGAGTGACCATTTAAATTTTTTTTTTTAATTTTTTTATTAAGGAATCAAAACATAATACAATCTTCACAGACAGATATAAACTGATAGGTAACAAATATTACAGCAAATTACAATATTTACAAATGACTGGGATGATCAGTGGAAAAAAAGGGGGAAAAAAGAGAGTAAAATAGATACCTGAAAATGCTGAGGACCATTTTTTCGGGTAAAACAGAGGCCTGAAAAAGCCGATCGGGCCCCGCTTTTGAGAATTTTTGGATCCGGCACTGGACTTGGTATTGAGGACTGATGATATACCAAAGGCATTATTTCTCTACCTTGAAGATTAATTTTAATCACTGATTAAGTGATAAAGCCATTTGCAGCTGTTCTAATGGCATGCTCACACAATATATGGTCTTGTGCTGTAAATTTTATGCCTGAATAAATGTTAGTTGTGAGTGAGAAATGGTTATCTCTGCTGAGGAAGATTTTTGCTGTGGCAGTTTATTCCACATGTGTTTGTTCATTTAATTAATTACCTAATTTTTTTCTTTAATTCTTCAGTATTTTGTGTGGATTGTTATGTGTTATTTTTGAAGAAGGTTACTATGTCATGTTTAAACGAGGTTTGTTGCTAATGTTGAAATTTCTTTTGATGTTTTCTTCTGTGATGCAGGTGGTGGAAGCAGATATAGAGCCTTTGATGGCAACAGCCCATGACAGACTCACAGATGAGGGTGAAAACTGTAACTCTGAGGGCAACATGAATGGCAAGTTGCCACCCAATCAACCCCTTCATAACGAAGGAATGGATAGACAGTATGGGGCAACTCCATCAACTAGCCCTAAGCCCAGAACTAGAACTGAAAGCGCACCAGGTTCAAGTAGCAGGAGTAAATCGCCGGGTGCCATTGCTCGGTACAACTCCAGAAACAATAATGGCAGTTCCTTCGATGATGGTGATGATGATGCTATACTGGTACTAGATGGAAGAGAACCATTTGGAGGGAGATTTGAAAGTCCTGCTAGGGAGGATAGAATCCAGGGAAGAATAGCTGGAGAGAACAGTGGCAGTGATGGAGAAGCTGCTAATGTTGCTACGGTTACTAATGATGCATCTTCCGAGCATGTTGAGATTGTGCATGCAGAAGCTGAAGATCACTTGCGATGTGGCTGGTGTGGCTATTCCCCTCCATTCGTTCAGGTGAGATTATTGTTTATGTAGCTTTCTTAAAGATCCCGTCAGCACCTACTGTAAAAGAAGGAGGAGCATACAGAGGGGTCAAGAGGGGTTTCTTGAATGATATACAGCTTGCCTCTTTTAAAAAAAAAAAGGAAACTTAAATTTCCCCAGGAATATCTCATTGAATAAACATATAGCTAAACATCTGATATTGTGTTATTTAAAAGGCATATTCTTCTTCTTTCATATGACATCACATTTGTGATAATGGAGCCAGGGACAATGGAATTATAAAGATTTAAAACCACCTAGGCTGCTTTCATTTGCATAAACAGATGGGAGGGGGTCATAGGGCAGGAGTTTGGGGCAAGTACATGTATGGACCCCAGTCTTGCTGAAAAAGTGCAGTGATGACTGATGGATACATAAAACCCCCCAAAAAATCAACTGTCTTTGTTTTTGGTCTTTATCCTCTTTGTTTTTTTGTTACATTGTTGATGACTTCTGTAGGCAAACTAATCTTGGATTTTGATACTGTTCATGTTCACTACCACTACAGCCCACAACCTACGGACTACAGCCACAAAAATCGCCCAAGACAAATTTCCCTATGCACCATTACCCCTTTTGTGTTACTTCTGTTTGTACACTTCAGCCTACTCATCCTAACTGAGAAAATTATGAAGGACAGAAAATCAGAGAATAGAAAGTTAATGTTGTATGATAACAACAAATGATCCATGCAAAGTGAAAGGGCTTATAACTGTGTGGAAAGCATGCCAAGAATCATACATGTAGATGTTCTGTAGCTATCTGCCACCAAGAAATGATCAAAATGCCTGCAGAAAAGTGAAATTTTGCTTGCTTATCCAGACAATCAATGGACTTCTGACCCTAGACCACACAACTGCCTAGTAAACATTCTGCCAAGACCCCCTACTACTGGTACTACCCTTTACACATTATGAAATTTGTTTTCTGTTCGTGGTTCTGTTAGAGGTATATTCTGTTGGGATGCTCGGTGATGTAATTGTCCTTTGGGAATGTTTGCCCTGGAGGTACTTTCTTAGGAGTAATTGTCTCGGGGATAATTGTCCTGGGGTAGATAAATGTAAAGCAGGCATGTACCTGTTTTGGGGAATAAAAAATTTACTCATGAGTTATTAGAAATAAACACTCTATACGCCCACAAAAGGAGTAAGTCTAATGATTTCTTTCCAGGGCTATATGTGGTTGTTTATAATCCATGGGGCACCTTATGAAAAGTCAGAGCCAATTTGGAATGCAGCCTTTTAGCATCTTTTTCCCTCCGATCCTCCCATTTCTCCGTAGACAAAATAACAGGGGGATTGAGAAAGCTGATGTAAAAGAACAGTCGAGGAGAAGACGATCAAAGACGTGGGTCGAGACTTTGATAAGCGACCTGACTGCTTTTGAAAACATTTGTATGCTTTCGAATTGTAAGCAATCGGGTGACCTCTGGGAACCTCCTCTTGGAGGGACTTGGTATTGAGGATCTTACCAAAGGCACATCCACTTGGTTTTGAACCAGGGTACTCCCAGTTACAAGACAAAAGCTCTACCATTGAACCATCATGCTCCCTCATTGTTACTCTTTGTATAAATCATCTGACTCCAGATTTTAAAGTTTTAATCATTTTAGACACACAGAGCTGAACCGAAATTTATGATTTTGGATGCTATTGTATTATTTGACACATTTTCACTTTGTTTGCTTTAGGAAGATCTGCAAAAATTTTTCGATGTCTCCTTCTGAGCATGCAAACAAACTAAACCCTTTTATTGTCTGTTTAACATATATTTTGTTCTTTAACAGATTTTCAACAACCCAAAGGGCTACCTGTTCTTTGCCTGCATGCTGTCTCTGCTTCAGGGCATGACAGCCTTCGGCCTGGTCTACATCAGTATCACCACCCTCGAACATCGCTTCAGCCTCGACAGCTTCCAGAGCAGCTTTATCTCCAGCACCTATGACATCTCCGCCCTGTCTGTCTCCCTCTTTGTCACGTACCTCGGTGAGCGGGGCAATAAGCCCAGGTGGATTGGCATAGGTTCAGCCATCTTCAGCCTGGGATCGGTCATCTTTGCACTTCCGCATTTCCTGACAGGGCTCTATGATGCGGGGGAATTAAAAGATCCCATGTGTCAAAAACTTACAGAAAATGTGACGAGGTTGAGCAGTTGCGAGGAAGGCCATGGTTCAGATTCCGATTTGGCTGTTTTTTATTGGGTGTTCATCATAGCACAGGTACTTCATGGAATCGGAGGGTCGCCCCTATACACTTTAGGTGTCACCTACATGGACGAGAATCTACATGCTAATGATTTTGGATTGTACTTGGGTAAGCATTCCTTTTTTAGATGATAATATATTGGCAGAATTGTACATCTGTTAATATTGCAAATAATTTGCTTGTTTTGTCTAGTGAAAGCCCAAGAAGGACTTTCAACTGCATTTACCCATCTTGGCCAGTATTCAATTCCGTAATTGGGTCAGTCAGAAATATAAGTAATTACCGTAAACTGGGGTGGCTTTGGACAAATTTTAACTATTTATATCAATATCTTCATTATGAACAGAGGAATTCTAGGGGTAATGTGGGGGTTGGCAAGTACCAATAAAGAGGACATCCTGTTATATAGACTTTCCTGCAGTTTATTTTATTTCATGATTATTTTTTTTGTCAAAGTTTGTCCAAAGTCACCCCGGAGTTTGGGGTAAATTTGGACAACCATAAATATCCCATTGCATAAGGAACTTGGGACTACAATACAGTTTTTAAAAAAATCTTAACAACTCCAACCTGTTCAATTTTTTCAACAGCCACCAAATAATGACTTACAAGTACAACTTGTACATACGTTTTTGTGGTGGTATTTTAGCTACAAATTTTGCTAACAATAAACATGTACGAACTTTCATTTTAAAGGGGCATTAACAGACACTTGGTTGCACACTTTTTTCAAGATTTTGTAATTAAATTTGATATTTTGAATTCTTATAAGCCTAAATATTCAAAATAGTAAATGAACAAATTTGAAAAAGTGTAGTTAAACAGGGCACTACATGAATAGTTACGTAGCTGTCGAACATTTGGTACTCCTTTGATGTCCAAAATCACCCCGTACGTGAAGTCAAATCATGGGGTGAAATTGGACATGACCTATTTTCAGATTTGCAAGGGTGGTCAGGTATCATGACTATACAGGTGGCTTCATGATCCCTTTATGTTCACTATCCAACCAATAGGCTTGAGCTTCCATTTTTCTGTATTCCTGGAGTACCAAAAGTTCGACGGCCATAAAAATCAAGCATTTTGTGGACCATGCAAAGAAAAGTACAGAAACAGTGTAAGGCAATGCAATATACAAGAGCACAAGAGTCATTCATAATATTCACACATTCCCATAAAATAACATATAGAAAAAAAATACTGGAAATACCAAAAGGAAAAGAATGTAATTGAAACGATACTTTTTTTCTGTTGTGTCCAAAGTCACCCCTGTGTCCAAAGTCACCCCAGTTGTAACTCAGTTTTTCGTTGAGACAAAATAATGAGCAAACTTTAATATTCAATTCACTCTTTTGGATGAGTATTTTTACCTTAAGACTAAGATAACTCCTTGGCAGACTTACATATAAGTAAATTACATGTACTGTGAGGTCCTGATTGGTCAGGCATGTACATGTAGATTTCATATATGGGCAGTCATTATATACTGTGCACAAATTGATTTTATGACTGTGCATGCAAAGAGACCCCTGTATTGTGCATTATTTTTAATGGACTTTATGATGTCACAATGGTTATCAGTTAGTATCTCAACATACAAATAAGAAAAGAGGATATTTTGTCTCAAAGCTGCCTTAATTTTAAAGAAGAATGCCTTATTGGATATATAAGAAAAATGTATATATTTTGCAAGATAGAGCCAGTAGTACATGTTGGCTTTTTGTTTGACTTTTTGTTTTTGTTCTTTGTGTTTTTGTTTTGTCCTGCTTGGCTTTTTTTTTTCTTTTTCCACCTTCCTTCTATTTCTTTTCTTCTTTTTATTTTTTTTGTTATGATAGATATTTTTAAGTATGTTAACTATTTTTTGTCCTGACTAGTAAAGTTTTCATTTGTATTTGATTATGAGAAGGAAATAAATGTATTTTGAATCTTAATGTGAATCTGAATTCAAATATAAGTTAAGCCATTTTACTTAGCCAATTAAAATGCCAAGTTCAACTTTGACGTATTGCAAGTATTAAATTGAATATGGCCCTATAGAACCGTTTTATGAAGAATTGCTATTCATGCAAATGGGTCATAACGTGATATCAGTTGCAACCCTACACAAAAGAAAATGGAGCTGCGATTGATACCAAATTGCAATCAATTACTGTCCTTTATAAGATGGGGCCACTGATATACTACAAGTCTTGATGATGCCAATAACATTTTTGGGCAAAACATATTGCTCTTGCTCTTGACAATATGGTACATGTTATTTCTTCAACCAGGGATCTTCAATGCGGTGAATGCAGCTGGGCCAGCCCTGGGTTATGCACTGGGAGGAGTCTACCTCAAGATCTATACAGACTTTCACATCACAGACAGGTGAGAAAAGAAAAAGTTAGCTAAGCCCCGTTGCATAAAACTTACCATTGATGGTAACTTTGCCATCAGTGGTAACTTCCAGGGAAACCTTCAATTAGATTGGCTGTTGAGCAATGTTACCATCATGATGGTAGCTACCGTTGATGGCAGAGTTACTATTAATGGTAATTTTATGCAACACGGTCCCGGGCCCTAGACAATTGTGACACCAAAGTTAATGTGTGTTAGGGATGAGTGTCATTTTATACCCATCACCCACAAACTTTTGTATTTTAGCTAGAAATATGTGAACAAAAGTCATACTTTGGTTTCATGAACTCTCTAAATTGTCCATATGCACATATGTTGACTTGTCTGCTCATCAGACACTTTAATATTTATTGAGAGTATTTGAATTTGCAGTATCTTTTGACAGGAGGAATGTCTGAAGCCTGTGGTTTGAAACAGTATAGTGCTAGGATCCCTTCAATACAGAGCAAAAAGTCTCTTGGTGATCAATGACTTTAATATATTTTGTACATTAACTTAATTAAGATAATATTCTGAGGTACCATAAATTAAGGTTTTATAAAATCCATATTGCCAACAGACTGCAGTATTGGATCTCTAACAGTCTACACATTGACTACTGCATTCTTTCATTCACTGAGGCTTATATTGGACCTATCCACTTTCACTAAACTGTAGGTTATCCCAGATTAGATCAAGACACTTTTTAAGCCTCCATGCAATATATTTTATGTAGAAATCTTGATAACTTCAAGAAATAAAATAATCAATTTTTTGAAGGACATTACTTGGATTCATCATCAAAAATGATTCCAAAGAGTTCCATGATCCATAATCACTTTCATCTGTAGATGAACAGTTGTACATTATCATCTGCTTTTATAACCTATTCCCAGACCTTTTTCTCTCTCTCATCTTTCTCTTCCAGTGCATCATTATCTCCAAACAACCCAACATGGGTAGGAGCGTGGTGGTTGGGATTCCTCATCAACGGCAGTCTTCTTTTCTTGATCTCTCTTCTCATGCTGGGCTATCCTAAAGCATTACCTGGTGAGTATGTAAGAGATTGAATCTGTTATTAGTTCTTCAAACTGTTTTCCTTTATATCAACTGTGCTTACTCATGATATCATTTCCATTATCCTCTCATTATCTCTATTCAGCCCAGGACTCTGTTGTTCACCCTTCCTTTTTGTTCAGAGTGTTCACCCTCACTCATACTTATCCTACATCTTCCACATTGATTCACTTTTCAACCTTGGCTCTTCTACTTCTCTGGATTCTTCGATTCTCTGTTTCTTTATTGGTTTGCTTGCTCTTTCGTTTGAATGTATTTGAATATATGTGTTACAAGTACTTGTTGAGAGGTCTGCAGAGCATGCCTATAAATTAGATCACCACTGGACTATGTATAGACCAATTTCACAAAGCAAGAGGGCAGCAGACTGTTCGACGCAGTTGGGGTGGGCGCTCCAACTTTTATAGTACACAAGTCAATAGCGCGTTATGTACATTCGTTCGATTTTTTGTCTATTTTGACCAGTATATGCAGATTTATTTTAATATTTGCAATGAGAAATTATCAGGTAAGTTCAGGTCGCAGATGTGCATTGCCCAAATGCCACAAGGATTAGAGAAAGTTTGAAAAATGGAAGCTAACTGAGTGCGAAATTCACTCACTTTTGACTCATGAAGCCTGTTTGTGTGAGAAGCCGTACTCCCTACACAGGTTTCCGTAAGCAATGTGAAGGAATTCGTCGCCAGTGGGTAAAAACATCAACAGAAGGGACTTTTAAGTCAAGAAACATTATCATTATGTACTTTGGCGTAAAATTTAATGAGTGAAAACTTGACTTTGTAAACAGGGTAAGATTTAGGGCTCCCGTTTACTACGGCTTCTATGCTGCAATCGAACTTTTACTGACAAAACTAAGTTGAAAAACCATCGAAATTACAAAAATACATCATACCTTCATCCGTCAGATATGACCATTGTCTTACCTCATCTACCTATGTATCCATGCTTTATTTTATTGATCTAGAATAAAGTAAATGGAACAATATCGGGGCATATCTCATATCTTACATTCATTTTGCACACAGAGCCAATCGCGGTCAGCGCGCTTGCCCACAGCAGCAATGGCGTCGCCTATAGAGGGCCAAATACATAAACCGGCCGTGAAATTGGTCTATTTGTGACACCTTTATTTCACATTTTTCAGTTGAGCTATGAAATTCTATGACTTTCTATGAAAGTTCTTCAGATATCTTATTTGGTGCTTTTAGCTGCTTGCTTTGTCTGAGTTTGCTTGCTGTCATAATTGATTGTGAAATGTTTCACCGAGAAATTCTGAAGTGTTACACTGGTGGCAGCGGTGGGATATAGTTAACTCTGCAGAATTGAAGACCCGAATACTAAAGGGTAACCTTTCATTGGCCATGAATGCCGACTAGCACAGTTGCTCATTTGCCACACACGCCACTTGGCACAAAACAATACGAAAAGATCTAGAGTAAGGATCGCTCTGTTCAACAACACATAAAGCTTTCTCAATTTCTCAATGCTTGATTGCCTGCATGACACCTGGTATTTATTCATTTTACACTTGAAACAATTTGATAATCTAACGGTCTAAGGTAATTAAATTTCTCTCACGAGAAACAATGTGGCAGCGAAAAATCTTAGGTGGCTTTAAAGAGTTAACCATACTCTTCAAATTGATCACAGGCCTCTACAAAAAAAATATTAGGTTGCCCGGAAGGAAAAACAACTTGCCCGAATTTTCTTTTCATTCCCTTTGTTTTTATCAATTTTTTTTCAAGTAGTAAATCAGGGCGCGTCAAACCCGCTTGCCAGCTTGCCCGGGGCAAGTAAAAATCATGGGCGGGCAAGCAAATATACAACATAAAATTAGCCTACAGAAAGGTAATCAATTTTTTTTTTCCAGTAGTAAATCAAGGCGCGACAAACCCGCAAGAAAATATACAACATAAAATTAGCCTACAGAAAGGTGGAAAAATCACAATTTCCCCTATAATCTCAAACCCGGCGGAAACCGGAGAAATTGAAGTAAGATCACCATGATTTATTGATAAGTTTATGTTCACTTAAACATGCTAATTCACCGCGAGTGAGGTGTCGCATTCCACTAGATCCCAAACTGACTTGACCACAGAAGACTCGCATCATGATTCGAAATCGAACTTGGCCTGAATGATTTCATTCCCTGCACCATAAAATTCGATAAGTGCCCTTCCGGAAGGGCACCGACGAACAAGCTCTTGCTTGCAAGTATGAATGTCTATTTTTAATAATGTCCATTCGTTTTTCATTCATTTCTTTCTTCAGAAATATCTAGACTGTTGAATTGTTTCAATATTTATTGTGCACATTCACAATACGTATGCCAAGAGTCAACTGTAGCAATCCACTGCCTGTACCGTGAGTGATAAAAAACTGATAAGGGATTAATCAGTAGCTGTTTCGAGATACATGTAGTTCTTTATTTTCGGTTGCTCAGTAGATGAATAAGGTACTGTATAAAATGCAGAATATTCGCAGTACATTGATTTTCATAAATTCTGCACTATTTTCGGCAAGCGAATTCCAGAACTCGTAAAATAGCAGCATGATTTCATATGCATTGAAATATCAAATCAAATCTTGCGCTTTTGCGAATAATTGTGCATCGTGAATTTAAGAACCAGCGAATATGTCCTGGGTCGCTCCAGCATGAATATTTAATCACATGAAAATAACAGTGTTCACAACTTTCCAGTAGCCTAGTGCAATGTAGCGATACCAAAAAAAATACCTGCACAGAACTCAAAATATGCATATTAATCAGTATTTGTATTGTTTTGTTCTAGACCCATCTTGTTGTTTCACTCTGTTTCTCTAAAGCTACCTAAATGAATGATGTTGTACAGTGCATGTCTCATGCAAAAAGATGTAAGAATAATCAGGATGTATATAGAGTTATGAGGTAAAAGTAGGAGTAATTGTGATTTGTAGTATTGGTAGAAACACTTATCACTAGAAATTGGATAAAACTTACTCTGAAAATTAAACACCTATTTGAAATGAATAATATGAGATTTCAAAACAAATGTGTAACTGTAACGGTGTAATTATCATTGGATCAAGCTACACATCCTCATCACAGCACCATAACACTTAAAACATGGGTGAGTTGTGCTTGTAGGTTAGTGTTACTTCCAGGAGTTTCAAAATTTATGTTTATAAGCTTGTTTGATACAAGTATGTTTTTGCAATTCAAGACAACAAACCACTTCCTGCTTGATTTTGATTTTGTGAATAAATTCAATTTTCAGGGAAAAAGATGGAACATAGGAAACATAGGAAATGGAAAAATACTGTTATTTACATATTTATTCAGTTTTCAGAGAAATGTTTAAAACGCACAGAGGAAATACCACTAACTACTGCTTCAGAATAACCAGAAGGGAACTGTTTCCTGTGAAAAGGCTCTCCTAACTTATCGGTGGACTCCAAACTTATAATTTATGCATCATGTACATAAATACACAGCAATATCCATTTTCAGTTGACATGCTTGCTTGTCAGCTCATGAGGAAAGTAAAGCAATAGACATCAGTATCAAAAATAGAAAATAGAAAAAAAAAGGCAAGGGAGAGGATCAATATGTGCAGAAAAGAAGGAGAAATAATTCAAATAAAGGACATAACCAGAAAGGAATGACAGAATGATAGTGTTTGGTAATGGAGAGACAGATGAGTATAAGGAAAAGTTTATTATGCATGGAATGTCAATGAAATAATTCAGTTTAAAACACAATGAAATCAATCATGACAATGTCATTATGGTATCACTATAATTGTTCTTATTATTATGAATACAAAGATAAACATGTATTAAGACCACCGAGGGTAGCCTACCCGCTACCGGTACATGATTACATTCTGGTGATTATAAAATATTATGGGGTATGGTAGAAGAGAGAAAGAAGAGCTGGAAAGAGGAACAGATAAGACTTGAGGGAGAGAGAACGAGATAGGGAGAGAATGATAGCTAGAGAGGGAGGGAGGGAGAGAGAAGTCACATATAGGACAGGGCAGTGAGGTAATTAGAAGGCAGGAAGGCAGAGGGCAGTAGCAAGTCCAGGAGGTGGCGAGGGGGCGCGCGCCCTACCTTATTTTTTCATAGCGCCATAGGCATCGCTGGGATGCTTAATTGAAATCAACACAATCTCACATGAAAATGTGCCATCGCACATAAAATTGGTGCCTCCTCACAACACTGGTGCTGCTGTCTTAATGAAAAGCGTGTGCTACTTGACCCCCCGCCCCCACTATTTTGAAATGCTGGATCCGCTAGTAGACATTCCTATCCTCCAGGGGAATATATTCCCAAAATCTGGACGAAAAATAGAAACATCAAAAATTATTATAGGCTGTTATATCTGGCAAATCATGTACAAATGTGTAGCAGTTTACGCAGAGTTCTTACGCTTGGTCATGGTAAGGATATCATGCAACCAAAATAAAAATCTGATGATAAAGCTAGCAGAAAAATACATAAGTTTGCCATACAATGGGGGGGGGGTCTAATTTTTTTGTAATCTTTGAGAAGAAATAAGGGAGTTTGCCTGATCTTTTGAAAAAACAAAAAACATGTGAAATGTCTTTAGATAGATTTCAGAGATTGTGAATGTTTCTTCTCGTGAGGAAGCTGAACAGATAATCTATATGATAATTATTCAATTATAGGTTTGCGTATTGAGCAGAAAAGTCACCATAGAGGGACAAGTTTTCTTGAATTAATTAACAATGCAGAAATACTGATATTGTGTACAAAATTGAAAAGTCATTAAAGCAAAGAAATTAAGAAAAATGTATGTGATTCCCAGCAGGTTTCATAAGTTTGTTTACAAGTATATTTTACTGGTCGAAATAACAACCCACCACTTGCTTGGCAAACAATGCCAAATTTCTAGTACTCTGTGAAATTTTTGTGATCATAAGCCTATACACATGTAAGACAATAAGAAGTACATGTAATTAAGAAAAAAACGAAAATCCAACTGCTGTATTACCCCTAGCATGGACAATGTGATTATGTATACCCTGCAACAGCACTTTTATCAAGATGGAAGTCGATGAAAGGCACTTGATTGAAAACTCATCTAACAACACTTGTAAAACATGGTTATAAACTTGGTTCCATTTCAAGGCTTGTGAAATTTATTGTTCACTTGCTGGTCCTGAAAAGCCTTTATTAAATGTAGCATATGATAGTATTTGAAGAAAAAAATTCAGCATGTATATTTATTTCAAAAATGTACATATAGTTACAAATGATCTTTCATTTGTTCAAGCCACTAATGATGATACAGAAAATATATGCATATATAACTTCGTATAGTACATGTATTTGATTACAGAGTACATATATTTGAATTTGATTACTGCAAAATCACTGGAAAAATTCGAAAACAGACATTCGTTATAAATTTACACATGACAGCCATTATTCCTAAAGTATGTCATCAAACATGCATGTTTAGATCAACAAATAAGTCGTAAATTATGTTTATTATTTTTATACTGGAAACCCAGAATTTAGAATTCCATGATACTGGCAAAAACCAACTGAAGACTTCAAAAACCGGCTACAGGTATTTGAATTTTTCTGTTATGTCTCTCTTTTATATTATTTAGAATGTTAAAGATATATTTTCTGATACATGTATTACAAATTAAGGTTTAAAAAATGACAGGTAATTCCTTCGAAATTTCTAAAACTTTGTATAAAATTATGTGTAACCTTGTGTAAAATTAAATTCAGTCTTTTAAAGTTTTTTCAATCACTTTGATCATTTGCATATAGCAGAAGAAAATATGCAACCCAGAACTTTACCAGTCCAGTAGTTAAACTCCTCTTAGAATGTCATGTACATGTACATGCACATGTTGGACTTCCATGCAGCATGATAATTACACAAAAAGAGAGGAAAATAATCACATGGTTTTGCAAATACATGTGCATAACTTAAACTTGTAAGGGCTTTTTACACTGGCATTTCTTAACCCTGTAATTTCCTTTAGTATGGAACTTTTGCTAGTCCCGTACTACATGCATGGTATTTTGCTGTTTACACTTCTAAATAAGTCCCATACTAAGCTCTTAGCCTGGGTTAAGAAAAAAATAGCTGTTTACACTTGCCTTTTTTTAACCCCATACTATTTCCAAAGGTGGGCCAAGGATATCCCCTCGTGCATGAGCTATTTTCAAGCAGTGACCAGTGACTATGTCCAATTTTTTTTTTTCAGTGCATTTCGTCTCACCTCATTTTGCATTTTCTTCGTATGCAGCATTCAACAGCTGGAGATTCTTGTTCGAACCCATATACTTCAAGCTTGAATTAAGTTTTGTTTATCTCATGCTATAAATATTAAGGCACATGATACAAGCACAAATCACCTAGCCCTTTTTTTTTCAGTGATCGTATTAAAAACAACATGCCAATGATAAACATCTTACTTCTGACTAGTCAGTGGGCTTCTGGACTATTTTTTCTTCCTTTTTACACTGGCTTGCTTGGCACCGCAATTGCAGGGTTATGGCCAGCTAGTACGGGACTATTGGTGGGGCTAGCCCACTTTGGCAAAAACCAGTGTAAACAGAAAGCGGGCTAAGGATATTCCGGTACTATCGGTGGGGCGAAGGCCTCTTTTTACCCCACCGACAGTACGGGACTAAGCAAAAATCTGCTGGAAATGTAAAATATATTTCTTGTCACAAAATCATGGTCACAGTGTCCGAAGATGCACAATCAGTCCATCAGCATGTTCACCATAACAATACTATACTGGATATTATCAATGGTCCATTATCTGTTCATTGGTTGGAACTCTCAATCGTCTTGTATAGTTGCTGTTATTGGAAGGTTCTGATCTTCTGATGAGGTTGATGAATTGTTTTGCATACGGTTTTCTAATTGCGACCTGGAAAGAGCAGTTCTTGGAAGACAAGGATCCCTTGATGATATATCTTCCAGTTCTGTGCCTTGATCTTCTGGGCTGGCTCTTGAATCCTGCTGATGAGATTTTGTATAATAATTGAATAATGAACGGATTTTGGGACATATGTATTTGTTCATGAAGCGGGAATCGAGGAGTAGTCCCAGCAGCGCAATTACACCAACAATTCTTAGAGCATACATGTAGGTTGGATTACATGTACCCAAAACATCTCTTAACAACTCTGTCATATTTTGGGCTATCATGTCACTCTGTAGTGTCAAGGCCTTATAAAATTCCTTATGAGATAAGGCCTCACATCCTGTTTCAAGAGTTGTTGGAGGTCCTGTTGTAGATGTTGCTGGATCTGTTGGGGATGTTGGAGATCCTATTGGTGTTGCTGGATCTGTGAGCACTGCACTTGTGATAGGGAACCAAATTGTTTCATTTGTGGAGAAGGAAAATGTGTCGGATTTGAAGACGAGTCTAAAACGACTTTCATCATTGAAATTTAGGTTCCTCACAAACAGGATGTATCTCAGAAAAAGGGTGTGGTCTTTATCTACCTCAGGAGCTATGGCAATAATCCATCTGTCAAAGAAATTCCTGGAGTGTTCAGCATCCTCTATGTCCCTACCTATAGCAATGGTCTCATCACCATTTTTAATTTCCAAGTTTGTGGGATTGCTGAGAACTAACATTAACTGCGATTCTTTCATGAGTATGTCTGTCTTCCATATAGCATTACTACCAGTGAAAATAGTCTCACTTCTCAACTCACATGGTACATCTGAAGGCACACTGCTATGATGTGTTGGGCATTGAGGAAGTTTTGTCCCTTGACTCCCTCCAAGTTCTGTAACTTGGATTGTCCATAGGATTGTCCATACAAAGGAGGCGTACATGTGTGTCTTTAAAGAGGCCATGTTGTCACAGTTACCTGAGATCCAAATGAATGTACAGATTTATACCAGTAGTAGTTGTGTGTGACACACTGGCTCTCAATCTGTACATGTATACCGGTTTCGGGCTTACGTCACATCCTCGTTCATGGAGTTTTGTCCGCAGTTGCTGAGCTGCTGTCCATAACTTTTTTCCTATTCAAACAATATTATGTCACATTAAGTTGGGGGAAAAAAAAATATATATATAAAAATATATGCATTTTGTTGGGTCTTTTCCATGGACTTTGGAATGATTAAAAACAGTGATTACCTTTTCCACTTGTGACTAGTTTCAATTCAATGGCACCTTATTTTTTTCTTTCATCATGGGCATTTGCAATGAAAAGGATCATTCATCCATAATATGTGCTTTTGTGACAATGTCAGTACATGTAAGTTATTGTTAGATTACTTAGGTATCAGACTTTCAGAAGGAGACCAGCTGACTTATTTGAATGTACATGTATCCCTGGGGCCTTAGCAGTTTGTTTAGTTAGTTCCTGCCAGAATATGTGTGTGAGGCCCTACATATGTACATATGCTATGTACATATGTACATGTACGTAGCAGGATATGTTTGTGTATTTGTGCAGTCATGTACAGTACTGTGTAATTGTAGGCCTCTAAATTACAAAAGAATGGAATGATTTATGATTACTTGATAGTTTCGTATAGTAATTTTCTCTTGTGATGTGATATGTGTGATTATCCAAATTCTTTAAACAGAAGTGAGAGTGTGAAGAGTTTTCCTGACAGTTGAGACTTCAGGGTGCCATTGCAAACTTTGCCATCAGTGGTAACTACGATGGTAGCGTTGCTCAACAGCCAATCAAATTCCAGTATTCCATGAAAATTACCTTTGATGGCAAAGTTAATTACTGCATGTATACTAGCAAGTTTTATGCAACAGCACCCAGGGGAGTTTCATGTTTCTTCAGGATGCATATATATATATATATATATATACACCTCCCCTACTATCTGAAGAAGGGAGATAGTTCACCAAGAGTTTGGACACTGCCCTAACAGCCCCGGGGGGGGGGGGGGGGGGGGGGGTCACTTCAATTGAAGAGTGGACAGCATCGGCGAGAATCGCCCTTAAAAAAACACCCTAAACGAGGATTCAATGGCAGGCCGCTAGGACACCCTAAACACAGATTTTGTGCAGATGTCCCAGATTTGCACACCCTAAACGGGGATTTCGTAGTGTTGGGATATTCATATATACCCGAAGTGAGGATATTCCCATTTTCATACCTTGAGAGTGATAGTTGGGTCCATTGAAAGTTTGGAGCCATTTTTATCTCGAGATAATTCACTGTATCATTATATTTTACACAGGAGTTATAGGATTTTACGTTCACGGGGCTTGTTACAGTCGGTCCCGCAATCGGTGCAAATTACATACCCTGTTTAGATTATCGTGATTCAGGGGGCTTTTTTTCATTTTGGGGCGTTTTTGACACTCTGTTCGCGTTCCACACGTTCTGCGCCTACCCCTGAAAAAATACCCTTTTTCCGCGTTTTTTTTCTCGCGGATGCTGTCCACTCATCAATGGAAGTAACACCCCCCCCCCCCCCCCCCCCCCCCCCCCCCCCCGGGCCTAACAGTGGCATGATTTGTAAATTCAATTTACACTGCCATGTTTCCATCACAGGATCAAAAGAAATTGCCACCAAGAGGAAAAGTGAAGTGCAGCGTGGCCAGGAGTTTGAGTCTGGACGGGGATGGAAGAAGCGCCTTCAGGCATTTCCCCGAGCTCTTCTCAACCTCGTCACCAATATTCCTTTCATGTGCGTGTGCCTCTTTACTGTCTGTGAATGGTTCTTTGCCTCTGGGTTGTCGGTGTTTGGTCCAAAGTACATGGAGTCTCAGATGAACCTATCATCCAGTGATGCTGCCTTCTACTCTGGTAAGGATACCACACTTCTATTCTATTTTTCTGTATGATACATGCTCTGGCAACAATAACTCTACATTAAGCATTCTGTACTATTTTTTTGCCCAACTTCAACTCTGGACCAAATACTATATCTAATTTCAGTCTTAAACCTTATGACTTGAATTCATAAAGAATGTTTGAAGCATTTGGTGGTTTGAACCCCCCTCCCAGGTTTTTTAAGCATACGTGTTCACAGAGTGCAGTCCAATTATCTGTTTTCTTGCGCATGGCCAATATGTGCCAATTCGCGCTTATTTTCGCATGCTTTAATACGGAGGTTTAAACCACTCCATGGTTAACCTCTTTTGTGAAATCTGCCCTATGTAATCAATCCAATTACAAACCGTCATTATAGCCGGGATTTTCATGGGGGGGGGGGGGGGGGGGGTAATGAGCACGCAAAGGTGCCAGTTACATACCGAGCGCGTGCCTTATGCACTTCGTGAGGGGGGGGGGGGAGGTTCTGGTTCTGGTGGATACTGCGCAAACACTGCCTGGTGGCTGTTATACCGCGCAGTCGGTGTGAACGGGTCTGTTTCCTCAATTATATTTTAAAATGGGCCTTTTTAACTAGCTCCTCTACATTGATTTCATCCAGCTCATTCTTAAAGGTATTTATATTTGAAATGCTGCGCAGATCTGGTGGCAATAGGTTCCACTCCCTGGTTGTTCTTGGATAGAATGAATGCTGGTAACAGTTCTTATTAAATGAAGGGGTTTCTAATATATTAGGTCCAATTTGCCGTCGTGTAGGGAGTTTCCCCCCTCCTGCGCGAAGCATGGAAGCTTTGACTTTTCTTTGTCATCATTCCTTGTCTGCTTCTCTTTATGTGTTCTCTCACCTTGTTCTCTTCTTTCCTTTTTTTTTGGGGGGGGTGACTACCCCACCCCCTCACTTGAATCCTTGTCAAAATAGAGTCTGTATCAATTCCTGGAGAAAATGTCAGAGCAAGTGGAGTCTATTTTTGTCCAAACCTGTGCATGTTATCACTTGGCAAGAAGTATGACACATGTATTTGTTTCGTATTGAAAATATTGAAAAAAGCAGAATTATTTTCACAATTTTCTTGATGTGACCTTGATTTTATCTTCTTCTCCTCTTATTATTATTCTTTTTCATCACTATCATCATTATTATCCTCCTCCTCCTCCTCCTCCTCCTCATCATCATCATCATAACTATCATCATCACTACCACCATTTTTCATCCTGATATTTAGGTCTGCTGTCAATGGCTGGGATGGTGACGGGCGCCTTGCTGGGGGGCTGGGTCATCAAGAAGTTTGATCTCAAATTCAAAGGTCTCATTGGGTTTGCCGTCGTCTGTGTCGTGGGGTGCCTTGGAGCTTCCTGTGCCTTCTTGCTGAAGTGTCCCAATGTTCCAATGGCTGGTGTGACTGTGGCATACCAGAACAGGTGATTTTTCTATGAAGTATTAATTCTTTCTAAATATACAGTCCAAGATTTTTCAGGCTGTCAAGATGAAGGAATTTAAATCTAATTTCATTTTAGTTATTCATTTTCAAGGCTTGCTACATGTTTTAATAGAACATTAATTTGAACTAATAAACTTGTGTTTACATATTAAAGAATTAAAATGCAATATTTCAGGATTCAAAAGTTGTTTTTTCTTCACCTACCAGTTTGTAATGACATATTTAGTGATGTACTTTGCCATTGTACATGTGAAGTTGGTCATGATGTAATACCCCAGTCACACAAAGAGACTAACACTAGACAGACAAATGACCAAACACTTAAAATATATATCCCCTAGAAGGCCTTTGATAGGTCAGTGTGGAGTTTGTGAGGAGTCAGTTTGGCAGCATGACTGAGGTATTATAACATGTAACCTGGCTTCCCATCATTGTTAACCATACTTGGAGAGCATCAAGGTCTGGATCTGGGTGTATACAGTGCAGGACCGTTATGGTATAGCGCACCGGGTAAGAGAGAGGGCTAACAAAGACTAGTAGTATTGATGAAACTGGTCTTCAACCGCTGCCTTGAAAGTTGCCACTGTTTGAGAAGTTGCTATGGTGTCTGGAAGATGGTTCCAGTCCACCATTGTTTGAACAAAAAAAAGAAAAAAAAAAGAAGAGGTACATTGTTAATTAGTATTGCTTCATCATACGGAAGGTTTCAATGGGTTTGATTCTGCTCCACACTAAACATCGTGAGTAATGGTGTTTTACCCACATGCCCCTCACAATCCATGTGTAATAAATGGGTATCTGGCTTTTCGAGGGTACCTTAATTGTTATTGCAGATTGAGCCTGCAGGAATGTGGCTGCCCTTGCTAAATTGAACACAATTAATTACCGTCTCACATTGCAGCTCTCAGGAACTCAAATCACATCCAAATATTACGGCTGAATGCAACATGGAGTGTAACTGTGCAAGAACTTATGATCCAGTGTGTGGCAGTGATGATGTACTCTACTACTCAGCCTGTTATGCTGGCTGTACACAGCAGTCCGAAGGCCACGACAGCTTGGTAAATAACTACATATTATAAACACCCTTGTTCATGCATCAGCCAAGCAAAATGATATACTAGTACACTCAAAGCATACTGTGCTTTACGTTTTATAGATCTTTTAACAAACAAACAAACACGAATGCTCAAGGGCTTTTGTACAGGTATGTGTAAGATTACTTTTTTTAAAAACATATTTCTCTTTACCTCCTCTTGATGGACTTACCCATTATTGCTGAAAATCTCAGACTTTGTGAAAGTGCTGGACATGGGTATATAGAACCTTACATACGCATGTATATGGCATTAAAATTGGTCAGTAGTTTTGAATTTCTTCTGGTCTGCAAGGGCATTTCAAGAAATATTTTCTACTGTATTTTGGAAAGGTGAAATTCTGCAACAAATGAATTAAGAGATTAGTTTTGTATTATTTTCACCTTCACAGTATGCAACCTGCTGTTTAAATAGAAACAAAAACATAGCAGTCCTTCAAAAACAATCTCTTGAAATGTTGTATTTAATCTTTAATATAGATATCCAACATGTACAGTTGATGATCAACTCCTTAAGCATTCCTTGTGCACCATGCACATTCGTACAATTATTCCTCGTAACAATTACCTTTCTCCTTCACCATTGTACCAGTGAAACTAAAAATTAGCCAGTGTGCTTAAGTAATATAGATAGTAATTAACAGTATCAATACTGCACTAACTTACCACTCGCTTCGTAACCTTGGCCCTTCCTATATTTCCTCCCTCCTTCATCCCTCTTCAGCTACTCGTGCAGGTCTCCGCTCCTCCGACTCCTTAAAACTCAAAGAACTAAGAACAAATAGAAGTTGGGGTGACAGATCATTCGCTGCTGCCTCACCCCGCTTATGGAACTCTTTGCTTCATTCAATTAAGATGTCACCTACCTACAAATTGTTCCAAAAAAACTTGAAAACATATCTCATGTCAGAATACTTTTGTTAATTTCCGTAATACATTTCACAACAATATTGATAAGTTAATCTACTGTGTTTATTTTCTTATCTTTTTCATAATATTATGTATGTTTGTTAAGTGCCTTGTGCATCCCTTGGGATGGATATGTGCGCGTTAGAAACTATATCATTATTATTATTATTATTATTATTATTATATAGAATTTAAAGAAAATATTAAAAAAACAATTGCCATTATTTTCTTGAAATTAATTGAGCCTAAAAAGAGTTAAGGAAATTAATTTGAACCCCTTTAACTCAGAGACGCCAGGGTCAAAGACCAGTAATGCGGGAGGTTTTAGGCAGGCAGTGCGTGAGATCGCCAGGCGTGTGTTTAATATATATGGGGATAGGCTGTGATGTAGGCGTGAGAAAGATTTGGGGGGATGAGCAAGAGCCCCCAATGCAGGAGTCTCACACCTAATGCGTGAGACTTGACATGTCTGTTAACTTATACTAACACTATGCTTTCCCTTTCATTTGCATGAAATTGCATAAAACATACTCCTGCATTCTGTATCCCTCCTATTTTGGCCATTCAAGACCCCTTTTCTTTATTTGCCCTGCAGTACACAAACTGTTCCTGCATCAGGAACAGCTCTAGTCTAGAAATGGGCAGAGCTGAGCCTGGAAAGTGTTCCATTTTTTGCGGTTCTACAAGGCCTTTCTTTCTGGTTATGTTCCTGCTCCTGGCCTTTGCTGGAATGGTTCTTGTGCCAGTGTGGACTGCCACCATAAGGTGAGTATCATTAGGATCTTAGGAGTGGTGCACACGAGGTGTTATGTTCACTACTGCCGATTATGCCAACTGATTGTTTGATTCATTTTATGCCACAGTAAGCAGTGAATGATAGGCTTGTACAGATAGTGATGGCTATGCGGTAAGCACTATATAGGTACCAATCCTGCAGACGCAAGCTGAAACCCTCATCCTAATCCTAACCCTAATCCTAACCATAACCCCAACCCTAACCCCAACCCTAACCCTAACCCTAACCCTAACCCTAATCCTTACCCTAATCCTAATCCTAATCCTAATCCTATGAATATTTAAGAATATTTATGAGCTTGCGTCTGCAGGATTGGTACCTATATAGTGCTTACCTGGCTATGCAGGGATTATATACAGGGTCATACGTCATGAGGTCGCCTACTTTTGCGTTACATGGTCATTCTACCTTCAGTAGTGCACTTTTAGCTTTGAAAACTGATATCTCCTTAAGTATCAACCCTATGATAGCAAGAGTATATACTTTCTGAAAGGAAATTACAAGAAGAATCTAAATGTGCACTAAAAGATGGCACAACATGTAAGACAAAAGAATTATGTAAACATAAATATGAAAATTGTAATAATTCTTATCTCATTGTTTTCAACATAACTTTTTCTTTGGCACTCCTAGGGCAGTTCTAATGTTATATTCTTACAGGAGACATTCAGACCTTTTTACTGTAGTCTGTAGTTAAGCTTTTCTCATTGTATATATTTTCATTTTATTTACACTTGTCATTTTGTATATTTCAAGTGAACTTGCCTTGCCTTTTGGTCTTCTGTCAGTGGTTCTATGGGTTGATCTGAACGTTCAATTATTAATGTATGAAGATCATTCAATGTTATTTCCTGTTACTTGAAATCAAGGACTGTTAACCATCGTACTGCCAAGTTCTATATTTGATTTAGTATGTATATTTTTATTTTTATTGTATAGGCAGTGCCAATTTTGACCTAAAATTCCAAGTATTTCAGTTTTTAACACTACCATCGCTTAGCTAAACTCACTTTTCAATCATAAAACAGTAAAGAGGAGTATATTAGCTTTAATTTGGTACAACTTTTGAAGTCATATGCCAAGTTTTGACAAAAATATCAACATTTTCCATAAAAAGGCACTGAAATATTAATTTTCCCATTAATTTTGTACATGCTGCGCCGCTTCCGGCACCACCCCTGGCCTTCCAAATATACAAGGCTGTAATTCAAGATATGTTTTACCAATAGCTGTGAAACTTTGCGGACTAATAGCATATCAATACAGCTGTAAGACAATACTAAACTTATTATGGTAGCCTCATTGGTTCTGATAGAAATCAAGAAATACTTCAGTTTGAAAGCACAAAATGTAACAGCACCAACCTTTTTGGGAGGCGAGTTCATGACACATGTAGATGTTCATTAATAGGCATTCATTTGTTTGTGTGAATTGTAGTGCTTGTTTTTGCTGAATGTCAAATTTCAAGCAGATCTAAAACCTCGCACACATGGTTTGTCTGTGGCCAGAGATTGCACCTGGGTCTGTTATACCCCCATCTCACGAGAAAGCAATTCCACTGCGTTCGTCAAAAATCAACAAAGCATGGTTGATCATGACTGGAGCTTTAATCTTCTCCTTCATTGAGCCTTTCTGAAGCACCAGTGATCACCACCATCGCCTTTGTCACCACAAAATTTTGAACATGTTCAAAATTTCCATAGCAAGAGTGCCATAATCATCTTAAGAGCATATAAGAAATGACTTGCCCATAGCTCTAACGTATCAGCAATGCCTAAAGCATACTTCAAGTGCATTAAAAGTGGCTCCTATTGCCCATGCTTTCAGGCCTGTTCCCAAGAAGATATTTCCTCAGTTATGTTTTTGTGCATCTCATCTGCACATCCTTGCTGGTATTGTTACGTCATCACAACAGCATGCAATCACTGCACAGGTCAAAAATGGAGTTGGAGGGCGATTTTGCCATCTTTGAAAAATTTTCACAGGTTGCCATGGTTGCCATGATCCCCTTTCTCGTGAGATGGGGGCCTTAGGTGCACTTTTAAGCTTGAATCTTGAATGTTTTTCATTTTGAATGGAATAATTGAAATGCATCAGGCTGTAAGGAAGGTGGATCAACTCAGTAGAATCTGCCTGTCAAACCAAAGATCCTAGGTAGATCCTAGGTTTAACAAGAACTCAGAAGGGTGACTGACGCCTTTGTAGTGTGTTATAGTATCTTCCTCACCTGTTGTACAGGCTAGGTTACAAGAGAAAACTCTCCACAAACTTTATCTTAATAATTATCATCTCAGTAAAATATATGGTGATGTTGGCCCCCATTGCATGTTTTATGTGATTTGGCATTTGCTGAATACTCCTTTCTCTTTCCAGATGTGTCCCACATTCACAAAGGACATTTGCTTTAGGACTACAGAGTTTATTGTACAGTGCATTGGGTGAGTGTGGACTCCCCCTTTTTTTTTCTTTTTTTCTTTTTTTTTTAACAAAGTGCTTCAGGAGACAATTTAGCTTTGTACAGTATCAATGCCTTAAATTAAAAAAATCTTTTGGTTAATTACCAATAATGCTAGATGTGCCCGATTTGTGATGAATACAGTTTGTAATTGTTGATATTGGTAATCTGTCTGCTGGTACACAGTAATTTAAATGAAATACCTGTAATGCAGATTGATTTGAAAATCAAATTATACGATTTGGTTTCTGTGAGACCACATTTGCCAACAGGTTAGCTCAAAATTTCACCACCGGTAAACAAACAAAATATATTTGAATTTTGATATTGATCGATTATTCAGAGGTCCAAAAAGTCTTTCCAGTTGGCAGCTGTTAAACTTCATGAAAGATCATAAATTTAGTTGTGATTCATCATCGAGGCTTTAAAATTCCAAATTTGCTGATGAAATGTTTTGAATTGGGGATTGCAGTGAATAGTAGATAAGCCCCCTCCAGCACTGTTCCTTTGTGGCTTATCAAATAACCAAAAATTAAGTAAGCAAGCCATTTTTAAAAATAAAATTCCTGTTTCTGACATCATAGGAACCATCCCTGGACCTGTTGTTCTTGGTCTATTCATCGACAAGTCCTGCTTGGTTTGGGAGGAGTCATGCGATGGGTCCAGGACCTGCTGGCTGTACCAGAACTCGGATTTGGCCTTTGTCTTCTTCTTCGTCACCCTTGTGGCCAACGTTGCAGCATTGATATTCCTCATGGGGGCGCTGCTCAGTTACCGTACACCTGACGGAAAGGGAGGAGGTGGTGATGGGAAGTACGATAAGTTAGAGAATGAGGATATCACTGATGGTCTATAAAAGATTAGATCTTTCCATGTATCCCATCATTTTTTGCCTGGAGTGGGGGTCAGACCTTACTAAAACATTAGCAGTGCTTACAGCTGCCCTGCCACTAATAGGTGCTCACTCGTAAGTACATGTACGTGCATTGTGTTAGGGTGTAACTTTAATTGAACATATTGTTATTATCATTATGTCTGATGTCTGACCTGCTCTTATTACACCCACCGTTCATCTTACTGTTGGATTTAGGTCAACATGTGAGGGGCAGTATAAGCCAGTTTGTAGTTACAGTCTATGCATGAGCCCACTGAAACAAAATACCTGATACTTTCTCATGACTTGAATGGTAGCATTATTCACTTTGATGCAATTCCTCGATATGCAGTTGAAAGCGGGAAAGTATCATTTTCAAAAGTGGAAACGAGCTATCATGAAGCAAATCCATCATTTTTAGAGTAATTATTGTACACTGCCCAAGGGGGACTTCTCAGTGTTAAAAGGTCTTTGCAAATTAACGTAAATATCATGTTCTTATAAGCTGGTACCAGTATGTTATGAGTATACTTGTGTGTTAAGTATTGTGTAGAGCATCATTACAAAGGCTTCAAATCAAATAAGGGCCATTTCCAGTACTTAATGAAATTGCTTCTAGAATTCATGTTTCGAAATTTTGTAACGTTTACACATTTCAGTATGTGATGAACAAGACTTCTGAAATTTTCTATTGCTTATTGTCAGAACTATGTATAGTGATGTGAAACTGCTGATGTGTAAGCGCATTAGGCCGCTTATCAAAAGTCTCGTCTGGCATCTTTGATCGTCTTTTCCCCGACCATTTTGTTACATCGCTTTCCCGATCCCCCGTTGTTTTGTCTGCGGAGAAACACAAGGATCGGAGGGAAAGACGCTGAGCGGGAAAGACGCTTAAAGGCTGCGTTCCAAATTGGCCCTGACTTTTGATAAGGTGCCTTAAAATGAACTCATTTTATTGTATTGTACATGGGGTCTCGATGCTTTTGTGAGTTTTTTTCAGACTGTCTTGCAGGAAATCTTTTAATTATTGACAAAGTAATTTAATGTCATCTTTTGAGTGGTGCAAACAGTTTTGAATTGTATATAATTGTTTCAGAGAAAGAAAAGCTGGTCTTTTACTTTGAAATTAAGAACAGATTGATTAATTATGAAATAATATATTATGATATGAAATAATATATGGAATAATTTTTCTCATCACTTGCTTCTGTGAAATATTTTAATAAGCTTGGTTACACCCATGAATCTCAAGCCATCAGTCAGTCTCATTTATTTGGTAAAATATATCTTGCCATTGATGGCTGTGTATGGAGGAAGTTCAAAAGAGTATCTGTAAGAGTATGCTGCTTGCTTCAGTGGTGTGCAGAGCATTTCCCATATACCTGATAAATTACAGATTGATTACTGTGACAAGTAAAAAAAAAGTCTAAAAAGTCAGGTCACTGTTATGGATGTGGAATTGTAGAGTTAAAAAAAACATATATGGCCCTGTTTCATAAACTTATTATTTCATTTTATGAAACGAGGCCATGACTTAGGTTATACTTCTATTCTAGCTTTCATGCATGCTTCGTTGCCTGTCATTGTTATGGTCTTTCTTGATTACAGTGAAAAACATTGATGTACAATAGAAGAGAATCGATAATGATAAAAAATGTTTTCGTTTTCCCTGGGTATGGCCTTTTCAGTACTACAATAGGATTCTCATTAACCCATTCGTGACAGAGGGTCCATGTTATGTGGTATGGACTAATAACTTTTGATGCAGAGCCTTAAAAACCATACCATACACGAGCAGAAAGAGCAAAAATTTCAACACATACTGTGTCCATTTTCGTTGCATCAATATTTGTTGTTCGATGCTGAAATTTTTTTAAAGGAAAATAAGCATTAAAATCCTTAAATTGGAAATGCGATGAAAATGTTAAAATTACCGTTTTTCCCTGCAAATTGGCAAATTTATGACTTCGCATCATACATTCTGTCAATTTATATTTATTTCAGATACATGATGATTTATAAGAAAAATGTAGCAATAAAAGAAAATTGTTGGTGTTGCCAACTTGAAGAATAAAAGCTGATCAAATTAGGCTTTAAATAATTCCTGTCACGAATGGGTTAAGGGCCCTGCAGTCATATCATTACAGTGCTTTTAGCACAGCAAACATAGTGCTCAGTCAATTCAATTAATACATCCTGCCAGGTATCCACTTACTACACCAGGGTCGTGTGTGGCAAATGTAGATTGATGTCTTGCCAGGAGATTTTAGTGCGGTGGCAGGATTCATAGTGTGGAGACTTATCCACTAGACCCACAACACCTGTCCTTGCAGGCAACAAATCCTTGATCTTCTGTCACTGAGTATATGGACATTGAAGAGCTGGAGGATGTTTCACAAAGTTTAAATTGATTTGAGATTTTTGATTGTTTTAAGCAGGGATTGATGCAATACATGTATGCCTTTATACAGGTTAAAATTGATTCTTGATATCCTGTTTCATCATATCAATTTTAAGTTACTTAAAACTGATCGAATCGATTTTGAAATCAATTTTCACTCTTTGTGTAACACCCCCCTGGTACATTTTGTACTAGCACTATATGAAGGGGTGGCCTTGCCATGGGGAGTTTGAGGAGTTTTCCCTACATGTCACTCTGTATTTAGTGGAGATGTTGTGGTGCAGTGGGTTCATTCACTTAATTCTCAATCAGAGGGTTTAAGGTTCCAATCCCAGTCTTGCATTAACGCCTTTTAACATGAGATTAATCTGGGTATGTCACTCTCACTCAGGTGCTGATTGGGTACACAGTAGGATGCAAAGGTTAGTATGATTGGATTGGCATGTGCTCGGCAGTAAAATGAGCAGCTGGCTGGAATGCTCCCCAAGGAGTGGAAAATGTGCACAGTAATGTACAGAATAGTAATTGAATCTATTGACAGGGTAAGCGCTTTGGTCAGTTTATACTGTTAAAGCGCCATATATAACAAACCAGTATTACTACACTGTATATATATTGATTAAGCAGCTTATCAAAAGGTGCATCCCAGAGTTTTTGTGGGCTTCTCCGTACACGGGTATTCACATCAGCTTTCCCGATCTTCTTTCTTTTGCTTTCACAGGGATGGAGGGTTAGAAGGGATTAGTGGAACAAAAGATGCTGAGCGGGAATCCCGCTCTAGTCTGCTGTCAAATTGGGCTCTGACTTATGACAAGAAGCCTTTTACAGTACTAGCCTGTTTTGGCTTGTTGATTGGTAGATCTGTGTTCTGAAGGTTTATGTAGGTTTAGTTTTTGGACATGTTGGAAAGCTCGGACCAACTATTAGTCCCAGTCTGCCTTTTAACAGTGCATTTCCACTTGAACTCAACTTTTTTGTTGCTTCTCCTGCTGCTGCTGCTGCTGCTGCTGCTGTTGTTGAAGCTCTATTCAGGTTATGAATGCTCTTCCTGGGAATAGTGAAATTGGAGATTATCCCATTGAGTTAGCATGGCAGTACACATATTTCTGTCAAGTGACTTTTATTTGGTGAAAGATACACAGTGTACCTTTAGGGAGCTAAATTGAAACAAAATTCATATATCAAAGAATTTGGGCAACTACTTTTTTGTAGTAATATTCTGATATAAATATATGTATACCAGTAGCGTAGCTAGGATTTCATTTTAGGAGGGGCGGTAGTGAGCACGCAAAGCGTGCGAATCACTAACTGAACGCACAAAGCGCGCTCCCAAGGGGGGAGGGTGCAGGGAGGGGGGGAGTTTGGAAGCTCCGACGTTTCTTTGAATTGTTCCTTGTCTGCTCCTGCTCTTACGTTCTCTTACCTTTTTCTTTTCTCGCTCACGCTTTTTTCCCTTCTTTTTAAAAAAATTTTTTTTTTTGCGTTTTGAGGGGGCGACCGCCCCCTCTTGGCTACGTGGGCGATGTATACATATTTTTCTGTGAAGTAGTGATTAGTCTAATTTATCAACTCTTACGTTAAAATTAGATGCATTTTTATGGTAGGCCAGCATCACCTAGATTTTCATATTTTCCATTTGTGGGTGTAAATTTATGTGACATTGCTTTACACTGAGCTATTAGCATGTACATATACTCTATAAACGTTGAATAAGCAGGCTGAATTACAGTCATAGTACTAGTTTTATGCCATGAACAAGAAAATAGTATTTTAACAAGCGTGACAGTACTGTTTGGCTGAACATGTATGCTGAACCATTGGTATAATTTGTTATACCAGTGGAATACCTTGACTGCATTACATGTAAATTATGAATTATTCTAAGTGTGTTTAATTTTTAATGATTTGTGATAATTTGGCCATGCAAGTTAGGACATGGTTATTTCTATCATATATTGTATTTCTTGCTTCTTTTTTTTTTTTATTTTTCCTTCTCTTCTTATCTTCCTTTATCCCTCTTTTCTTGTATTACCATTTCTTTTCTGTATATTGTCTCACTTTTATTTTTCTATTTTCCTCTCTCTCTTTGTCTTTCTTTACCCTTGAGTCATATTTTCATTTCTCACTTTATGGTTTATGTTCCCTAGTCCCCTATGGCATGAGAAATGTGCAGTACTCTATTTTGAATATTTATATGTGCAGTTTAAGTTTCAATATATAATTTTGATTCCTTAAAGAAAGTTTTGATACAATTTATTTTGTCTGTATGTTTTTATTATGGTTGCAATGAAAAAAGGTGGAAAAAGGAGAAAGTTTTAATATTATAATCTTAATAGACAGTTTTGACTATAACCGGTTCATTATCATTCATTACTGATGTTATAAATATCAATAACTTGTTTAGCCTCATTAAATGTCCACCTGATATATCTTGCTAATTGTTGCATTGTAGTCTGTTGTGAGGCAGAAGGGTTTTAATTACCAGAAAGTGCCCACCACACTATGATCAGATGATATTATGCTTGCATAGTTGAAAATAGAATAATGACAAGCAGCAAATGAATTATGAATTTATTTCATATAAAAAACATTGAAATGATATTACTGCTGCTGTAAGCTTCACCTTGGATATATTTCTTAGCATTTAAAAAAGTTATGTGAACTATTGGAAGTTTTTTTTTTGTAATGTTTTTAATGCAAATAACTGATAGATTATTGGAACTTGATATGCAACATGTCCTTATGGTATGCAGTATGTACAGTTGGAGCCAAAAGTTTACAAACACCTAGCCAATTCCACACAGAATGTTCACTTGTCAAAATCAGAAAATCTACTATATCTTCAGAAATATTTGTGCTACCATGACAGATTAGGTACCAAACAAAAGAGCTTTTCTTCTGAAAACCTTACATTTAGACAAAAATTTATGTTAATCATAAAACTAAAATTTGTTAATTTTTCCTTACCAAAAGCATTTCAAATTTGCCTTTTTGCTGTAAATTTAAATGAATGGAACAAAAATGAACAAAAATAACATGTTATTTTTCAAAAACCACAGACTTTAAAAGGCTTGAAATGATGGCTGTACCATTGGGGACCAAACGTTTACATACACCTGGGCAATTCCACAAAAAATGTTCACTTGACTACAGTCATAAAAATCTACAATATCTCCAGAAATATATGTGTTATCATGACAAAATTTGATATTACATGAGAGAGCTTATCCTGTTCTTACTATTGACTTGCATGCCGAAGGACTCGAATGCATTCCAGTGTGATTTTCTTTGAAAAAAAACTTCTGACAAAATTTGGGCAAAATTTGGGCAAAATTTGATGTCATCTTGGATTGAAAACAATTTATATTTTTTGCTCCTTATTCCTCAAAACTGGTGTTATGCCACCCACTTATCACTCATATTTGTTCCATTCATCTAAATTTACACCAAAAATCAAATCTGAAATGCTCTTGGAGAGGAAATGTGAGCAAAAAAACACGAAATGTTTTGGTTAAGATTAATATAAAAATTTTGCCCAAATATCAGGTTTTTGGAAGAAAATCACACTGAGATATACTTTAGACTTAGTGAGATACCGGTCAGATGAAAGAGCATGATAATCTCTTTTGTTTGATACCAAATTTGTTATCATGGCATAAATATTTCTGAAGATATAGTAGATTTTATGATTTTAGCAAGTGAACATTTTGTGTAGAATTGCCTATAGATGTATGTAAACTTTTGGCTCCAACTGTATATTGAATTTCATTCATTTTGAAATACAGTTCTGTGTAGTTGGATTTCTTTACTTGAATATTTCATGATTGGCATGAAATATGCTGAAATATATGTACTAGTACATTTGCTTCGGAATAGTAGTATGGTTAGTTGATGAGTATAGTCTAAGGTCTAAATGAGTATACTTTGCTGTTATTAAGCCATGTCTTCATTTATATTGCAATTTTGTTTTTTGTTTGTTATTTTGTTATTTTGTTATTTTGTTATTTTTTTTTTTTTTTGGGGGGGGGAGGTATTTACTATCATGGTGTTATGAGTCTATAATCATGAAGCTTGTGCAATGCCTTTGACTTATCCTCGCCATATCAGAATGAATCAGGGTTCGAAACTCTATAGACATTTGAAATGAATTGCTTCTAGCAGTAATGCACAAAAAGAATGAATTAAAACACTATAGACATTATGGCATAACCTGGATGTATTTTTTAGTTTAATGATTTTTTTTTAATGTGTTAACTTAGATCTAGGTGAAATGAACCTTGAAAGAAGAAAGGTGTGTTAATTGACCAACTTTGTACAGTTTGTATGGGAGGGGAGCAAAATCTCTGCAGGCGTGCATGTAGCGTGTTTTAGCGTGCACAGCAGACTTGCAATTGCCAGGCATGAGTCTAGAGGCCACAGTGGGGGTGCAGAAATTATTCCAGACCCACATGTTCATTGACTCGTAACATTTTGAATGAAATGGCATACAGTCATTGATACATTATAATAAAACGTTAATAACGAAAAATTGTTACGTGATTTTTAGTACACTTGTAAAATGAAACAAACACTGCATAGTTTTGATATGTTAATTGTTTTTATTTTGTGCTTATTCATCCGTGAAAGTTGAAAACAAAATCCAGAAACATGAATTCTATCTACAGAGATCAAATTTACCTGCGGAAAAATGTTTTTAAAAAAAATTTGCAATTTTTGCCCCATGCTCCCTCAACCGTGAATTTTTGTGCCAAAGTCATATGGTCTAGGAAGCACATGAAATGTATGTTGTATGCCTTCTGATGCTGAAAATTTGAAATTTCTTCCAATATCATCGAATCATAGTTTGAAATAGGGCTTGTGAACTCTGAAAGTAATCATTTTGCCTTTGGGCATGCTCAGTGAAGCGTGACCCAATGTTTTTTGCTGAATTTTGCGTGAAAGATAACTGAGAAGTTACTTGTCGATGAATTCAAATTTCCTGAAAACTCTTGATTCAGAAATTACAGAGATTTTTTTAGGAGGAACCTATTTCTTGTTTTGAGTTTATTTAGCTTCGTCTTTTGAAGGGGGGGGGGGCACAAAAGTCGCTTCCACATTAATGTGTGTTTTTTCAAGGAAAGAATAAATACAATCTAGCTCAAAGTTTCAAAAAGGGTCGGTCCTAGAAAACACTTAGCATTTTAGTCGTTTGCTATATATCTATCATTTATGATATTTCGTATGCAGTCTAATACACAAGAACGACTTTTAAAATATATATATTTTTTCAGGATTGATTTAAATGGAATTTCTTGGAATCAAAACACTTTTTTTCTGTCACTGGCGCCCAAATAATACGCTAGACTTTTCGTGACATTTTAAAACTCGGGCAAGTATATTGCAGTTAACAAAAATTGAGAAAATAATGTTCAAGCAGATTTCTCTTCCTGTATTTATTGCCAGTTATTTCACCAAACTTATTCATTTAATAGTTCATAATGCTCGTTTGCATGGTGGTACGGATATTCGTAGAAAGGGTTTACGGTTCACCATGTGGTAAGTCCTAAATGACTATAGGTAAAGAGGATAGAGATGGAGGTGAAATTGAGAGGCGAGAAAGCAGGAAAGTTGGAGGGCAGAGTATCTTTCTGAAAACTGGGTGAAGTCCTAAAAAGGACTGTAAACCAGAAGAGGTGGGAGGATTGAGTTGTTGAAGAGATGAGGAGGCTTAAGTCGGCGAGAGGTAAGAAGGCTTGAGGCGGGCGGAGAAGGAGAGAAGACTCGACGTTCCGGGCAGCTTGACTGTCCGTCGGACTGTCAGTCTAATTCTAAGTTTAATCTACCGTCCCATCAATTAATCATAAAAGAGCAATGTAGATAAAACGCCTTGCTCAAGGGCATAAGTGGATGTGACAATCATCCGTGTTTTTCATCCCACAAATAGGATGGGATGGAGGCATAGCATAGGGCAATCCGATTTTGCCGCGGGAATCCCGCTGGCTCTCATAGCCATAGCACTACAAGGGGAAAAGGCTCCCCCTTCCGAAAAAAAATAGAAAGTTAAATAATGAAATAAATAAATAAATGCATGATTAAACCTGTCTCTTCCTTGTCATTAAATCAACAATTACACTCTTTATATATCTAATGGGGTGTTGCAAGAAAATTGCAATCGATTGCAAGTTGCAATTGATTGTCACTGGCCAATCAAAATCACTGTTGCATGCATGTCTTCTTAAAAGGGCAGACTGGTTGTTTCAAAATTAGCAGTTATTTGCAACTGATTGCAACTTTCTTGCAACACCCCATTAGACTTCAGTCAGGGGCAAATCCACAGTTCTATTAAAAATGGATAGATTTAGACCAGTTTTATTGGTTATTATATGACACCTGAATAGATCCCTGTCATTTGATTGGTTGTTTGATATTGATCATTTGTCCCATTGCACTATGACGTCATCATTCGTGCAATTGTGGCTCCATTTACCGTGCAATCTTGGATCCATGCGATTTGCTCCATTGCACGAACGCCGAGAGCCCGGCACACTACGTACGTAAAACGCTTGCGTTTGCAATGTGCACCACGAACAGCGCGCTAGCGTATAGCGCTATTGATTTATTGCGATTCGATCTATTTTTAGGTGTCATATAAAACAAATAATGAATGTTTTTTCATTCGTGCAATGGACGGAATATTTCATTCGGTGAAAGATGAAATTATTGATCCATTCAACTGGGCTGCGCCTCGTTGAATGGATCATTTCATCTTTCACCTCATGAAATATTCTGTCCATTGCACTCATAAACATTCATTATTTGTATATTATTGCTTAATCTAATTTTGGATTTGTCTCTAACAACAGTAACTTACATTAGTTTGTGATCTAAAAAATTCAGAGTATATCTTACTCCCTGGATACGCCTACGGGTAATCATAAAAAGAGCATTGGCGTATAACCTCGGCTTCAAAACTTGTAGCGCCCCCCCCCCCAAAAAAAAAAAAAAAAATCAGCGAAATAAAAAAAATACTGCATATAAACTTACACCGCTTCTAGTTATAATATTCGCATAATTCTAAAATAAAAGAAACCACCACGGACAACATATACCCAGGTACCGCAGGCAACCCTTGTATTCTTTTTTTATTATCATAATGTGTTAGACAGCGGCGGCGCTACGGGATGGGGGAGGGACAGCCGACCTATGATCATTTAAGTGATGGACAAAGAAAAAAGAGGAAGAAAGAGAAAGAGGAGTATGGGAAGAGAGGGTAGAGTTGATAATAATAGTAATAATTTATGCAACTATATACAGTAATAGCGCTATTTGCTCATGTAAAACGTAAATAAACACATCTGTGAGTTCCCTCCCCCCCCCCCCATTAAAATACCCTGGCGCCGGCCAGGTGTGAGGTAGTTTGGAGGAACATTGTAAAGCATATGAAGGGATATAATTTCCACAAGCTAGGAGAAGTGGATGTAAAGGCAATTATGGCTAATGACAACGATAGCTTATTCAAAAACACGAGTAAAGAGCTCCGAAGTGCAAGAATAGTCATAATTTACTATTCTATCAGCATGTGTTGTTGATTAGTAGAATAAGACGTCCAGGGGTCCAGTGTTCCTGCCTATTTTTACATAAATAACGTATTTTTAAAAACAAAATCATGCAGATGTATACATGTATAATCAACATATTGACACAACTATTGAGGAATTGTAGATGATTAACAGGGATATCAATTGTGGTTATCATTTAACTGACAATGGCAATTATGTAAACCCGTCATGCCCGTAGGTTCAAAAATTCGGGATAGTCATGTTTGCTTAGGAGTTCAAGAGATCAAATTAAAACAAACTTTTTTTTTTCAATAAAACAAATTTATGTGTCAATATACATGATATAGGTATTCTTTAAAGTGATGCAGGATGTTGAAAGGGGGGGGGTGGGGTGATTTTTTTTCCAATTACCAATGCATGTGCAACTGGCAATATTCTGCAGGCGCCCCTTCGAATATACGGATCCACTTCCCAAGAACAAACATCTCATTAAAACATTAACGTATGAGATACTAAACAGGCGTATTAACTGTCGCGTAGAAGTCTAAATGAAGTATATTTGTTACGTTCGAAGTCTAAATTTCTTAATTAGTTGTGACGTCCGAAAGCTCGCATCACAATTACAGAAACCATGGAAACAATCGGAAATTATTTTGATTAACATTCGATGGAAAGAACGGAACTACTACTGCAGGACTAACAGTACAGTTTGCCAACCGTCGTAGTCAAGATGGCTGCATCGCTTCGGTTGTTGCCGATTTTTGCCGCACCGTTTCTTTTTATTGTGTGCTTTACAACCGTCCACGCAGGAGCAGATCCATATTTAGACAAATATCTTGAAACCAAACGACAGAGTGAGTACCTTTTTTTATAGCGTATACAAGATATATATACAAGATTTATATATAAATGATTACAAAAGATTTATGTATCATCAACGAATCGTTTTAATATAACGACAGAGTGAGTACTCTGTTATAGAGTAACGTATACAAGATTTATATATACATATACGATATCATCGAATCGTTTTGATATAATCAATGCAAAAAAAAAAAAAAATGATGCTATTTCAGAGAATATTACGAAAAGTTGCTATAGATTTTCATTAGAACTACAAAAGAAATAGTCCCCTTATTTTGAATTAAATCTAGATAAATGATGAGAGCGGCTTGCTTCGTGCAAACTTCTTCCTCTAACACCACTTCTTCTGCCGTGTGTAAAGACATGGATAAAAAAGGCTACAATGATTATGTTTTGATCAATATCAGTAAGCATTCTGGAATGAAAATGTCCAAAGTTCCTGAAAATGAATTATCCTTTAGCATTCTCCCATTCCAGAGAAAAAATAAAAGAGCCAAAACAAGAGATATCATTGTGTGGTATTCCAAGGTTTAATTAGTTATCCGGAGACAGAAACCCATCCAATTAATTCGTAAACCTAATATCAAAATTCAGTTGATATAATTGTCAAAGTTTCATATCATATACAAAATCATACTTGTGAGGATTCCTTTGATTTTCTTGAAACGGCAAGATTACTCAGCTTGCATGCAACATCGCAACTGTCTTTGTTACAATGAGGATGAAAATCTCGAACACCGTTCTGTTTCATGTAAGGTTTTGGTTAGGGGTACAGCCTCTGCAGGGGCTCTCTTTCTCTTCTATTTTGTCAACTAAAAGATTCTGTTTGGGTTGACAGACCGTGTCAAATCAAGAGACTTTTCCATTATCAACTTCTTTCTTTTGCTAGGGAAACACTACATTTTTAGATGTAGAAACTTAGGATCTGTACCTTCCGTTCATCATTTTCTACATTATGTAAGATATTTTCATACTGTTTAAAATATATATTGCTGAAAGATGCAATGAAATAAACATGCATGAAACAAAATGGGTTGCGATTTGTGAAAGTTTAGACAATCCTGTTTGAACAGGTCAGTAGATGCTGAAATGCTGAAGAATCCTTTATTATTATCATTATGTTTTACCAGTATTTCAATCACCATTTGGTTTTTTAGTTAGATAAACGCTGATGTCGAGGTTGTTGTTTTTAAAATAATTTTTATAGATCCATTCATTGCTTTATTTACTTCGATCTGTTTCGGTATGTATTGCAAAATGCTTTGTATTTCTTGTTTGTTTCTTTTGAATGTAAAAATATGACTGGATCAATAAAAAACTTATCAATTATTTAAGAAACCACGTAACTCATGTTTTGAAATGATAACAATTAAACTAGCAATATAAAGTAAGATTTCTTCGCTTGCCTTCCTAACTAAATTTCACTGCATGTCAAGATTTCTCCGCTTAAGCATGTTAAGTGCATTACCTTCAGCATCATCATCATCATTATTCTTGTTATCAATATCATTATTATAATTCTTATGATTAGCCTATTATTATCCTTATTATCATTATCATCATAAGATCATTATTACTGTCATTGTCATTAAGATCACTGTTATCATTATCATTATTAATGTTGTTGTTGGTGTGGTTATGATGATAATGATTGTCATTATCATTTTCATCATCATCATCATCATTATCATTATCGCTCTTGTTGCTTATTGTTATTACTATATAGTGTCATATGATAAGTTACATATTCCTTTTCTCCGTCAAAAAGGCAAGAATGGATATGAAGAGGTTCAGAAGCTTTTTGCTGACAGAGGTCTTGATCTGAACAACGTCGTGAAAATAATCGGAAACAACGAGGAATTTGCGAGAGTAAGAATATCAGTTTTGGGTTTCTTTTTCAATGGATTTTACATGTGAAGCAAGGTTTGCAATAAAGCTAGATAATTATGAGTGAGGTCGTCCACCTCTCCCGTGTTTCTTTTTTAAATAGACCGACAGCTACCGGCACAGTAAGGAGTAATAGCTGAATAAAAATGCAAGGCTGCTATCTGCCAAATGAAAATGCAAACTTTTAAACCTTTTTTTTTCAACTAATATGATAGAAACAATCATAATCAATTTTGACAATCCGTGATAAGAAGAAGAGGTTTTAGTATGTATGCCCCACTCCCATTT
>CM057153.1:26776923-26822081 GCA_029962745.1 Echinometra lucunter
ATGTGCATGAAGTCCAATGCTTTCACAAAGAGTAACCACGGTAACATTCATGAAATGTGTCACGACAGAACGTTTATATGTCACCTTCAAAGTCCTTTTCGAATTTTCTGCTAGTAAATGCGCCCGGAAATGCGTAAGTATTGTTATTAGTACTTATTATCATGCAACCGAGTGCGTCATGGTCAAAACCGGTCGTGCACCTCACTGTGTGTGGACTACGCCGGATTTGGAAGAAAATCATTGCGTCGGACGCAAGGGTCTGCAAGCACGAAGGTATGGTGGCCCTGGGGAGCGTTTCATGAAAGGACTTGTCGGATGTTTTATCCGACAAAGTCTGTTTTATCTGACAGTTGCCAGAGTAACGATGCTTCTCAGCCAATCAAAATCAAGGAAAGATGTCAGATCTGACAACTTGTCAGACAACAAATGTTGATGAAACGTTCCCCTGAAGTACGCTCGACAACAGGTCATGTGCGACGTGAATTTCCCATCCCAGGTCCTGAACTTTGCATCCCAAGTCGTGAAATTTACGACCCGCGGTGCGAAATTCAGGACTGGGATGCAAAGTTCGCGCCACGGGTCCTGAATTTCACGACTTGGGATGCAAAGTTTGCGCCACGGGTCATGAATTTCGCATCGCGGGTTGTGAATTTCACGGCTTGGGATGCAAAGTTCAGGACCTGGGATGCGAAATTCACGTCGCACATGACCTGTTGTCGAGCGTACTTCAGGGCCACCATACGAAGGAGCATGCAGGACTGTTGGACACGTCTAGCAATCTCTGCGTGTGGCTTTGTACTTCTTTGCATGGGCTTTTTTGCGAACATCTTACAGGCTTCTTATGGAGGGCTCATGGAACTCCGTGGCGACGTACGCTACCATTCGGAGGCGTGGCACATGCATCACTTGCACGTAGTATACGTGGGCTGTACGTTCTCCTCAAGGGTTCGTTCATTAATTTCCATTTCCTTAAAGCACATACAAAGCATAACACACACAAAAAAAGGACACAAGAGAGAGAGAGAGAGAGAGAGAGAGAGAGAGAGAGAGAGAGAGAAACATCAAGGTCTTTTCATGAAAATCCTCTCCAGAGGTTCATGTTAAAAGGTCAAGATGCCTCAAGAATTCTTCATGCATTCTTATGAGGAGTTTGTAAGATGCCTGAGATGAGGTGCAGTAAGGTGGACGGCCGGTTGTATCCATGACAAACAAAGACATAGCCTACGAATAGCAGGAGTTAGCCCACAGCCAATCGCAGCCCGCGGTCATGCAAGTGAAAAAACAAAACAAAACAAAACAAAAAACACGCACGCCTGGATGTGACCATAGCATTACCTTAAGTTTCAGTTTAATTACATAAAAACGGGGGGAGGGGGGGGGGGGGGGAACCAAACATGCTATCAGCTTGGAGCAGCTGTTTTTTCAGTATGTCCGTACATGGAACATTTAAACAAACAGATAAACAAATACAGTACAAATCAAAGCATAAAAAAGGAATTTTTAAAAAGAAAAGAAAAAATAAAGCAAATTATGTAAATATTATTCATGCAAATCAAACACGTAGAGGGATATTATAAGGATACCTGCAAGCTCTCTTGTGGCCAACGTACAGTCCACGTACGGGTACCGATCACGAGCGATGTGCTACGTAAGGCTCCGATTGGCAGTGCAGGGCGCCATGGCCTTCGTGAGACCTTTACAAATAGCCCGTGCGATGCTCGCAAGATGGCTGCACGCGCGTGCCACACGCATTCATAAAAACACGTAGCCACATGCAGAGATTGTTGGACACGTCCAACAGCCTTCTTGTGTATTGCATTCCCCTATATGCTTGGAAAAATTCTGTAGACCCATGCTTTCTGTGAAATCGGTCGCAAAAATGAAAAACAAAAACAGAAACAAAAACAAAAAATGGGGGCCGCCGTCACTCACAATGCGTCTAGACCTTGATCAAAGTCAATGTCACATTTTCCAGAGGCGTATGCATACCTTGCTCTCAGGAGGGACAAAATATCAAAGCTTTATATTCACCAAGGAAACCAATATTTGAGTGAATGGGGAGGGGGAAGAGGCAAAGTGCCCCTTTATCCCCTTTCAAATACGCTGGTGACACTTTCCGTTTGTTTTTCCCATCATAGATGCGCTCTTGCTTTCTTTGCCTTCATGGTTTTGTGCGGGTCATTCTACGATATATTCCTTCAAAATCTCGTCTTGGCTAAGATTGCTCCTGCCGATGATGGTGTCCAACAGTCGTCACCAAAAGCTGTCGAGAACGACTACGGCAATGTTCGTGACAGCGCTTGCGGAGAAGACGAGGAGTCGGGTGTAGCGACGTCTTCGGTCGATGGCGATGCTGTTAAGCCTGGCGAAATCGCAGACGAGCTGACCGAGGAGAAAGCAGGGGCTAAGGCCAATGGCGGGTTCGAATTGGATATCGGCCAGGAGCCACTGTCATACCAGAATGCCGTAGAAGTGGAAATCGGGAATTCGGGCTCTAGTGCGAAGAAATCTAAGAAGTCGTCGAAGCTTGGATGGGGTAAGATTTTTTAATGCAGTTTGTATGTTAAAAAAAATGTACATTTAGATAAGTTGATTATGGCTGCACTTCTTGAAACTGTCCACTTTAACTTTCCTTGCACAAACACGATAAGCTTCACATGCAGATCTTGCAACAGGTCAAATCACCATCATATCACAGTGACCACAATGACAATTTAAAAACTCCCCCCCCCCAAATATAACTGTAATTGCGATCTCTTTCTTGCCTCTTACCTGTTTTATCGCATATTTTTTTTCGTGCTTTCCTTCTCTGAGCGTATTTCGATTTAAATAGCAAAGCAGTTGTCAGCTGTGATATTTGTATAGCTATGACAAAGATTTACGAAACATATAGTTCCTAGTTTACCTTGTTTACATATTCTCATTCTTAAGACCCTCATTATTCTTTATTGTCTTAGAACCTTTCCGTGCAGTATGCATACTCAGCATTTTAATTTCCGTTTTCTGACAGCTCTCCTTAATGCCATCATGATGTCATTCTCTGCTGTGAATAACTGCAAGAAGCTTATGAGTGCTAAGAAGACCAAGAACACCATGGCAGTTCTAAACGGCCTCAGGGTGCTCAGTATGTTCTGGGTCATTCTCGGTCACTCCTGCCAGTTTTATATAGGCCGACTACGTAAGCAGAGCTTTTCATATTTTAAAAAAAAAAATACAAATTCGGATCTTTTTCGTCTGCACATCATTCTCAAACGAATTCTAACGACAAATGAAGAAAATAAACCAAGCAATTCATTTTGATTGAAACTTTCCAAAAATGCTTTTGGGCACCCTTCATTTACATATTTACTTGAGAGAGTACACCACCTATCTATCACTGTCAAACAAAGAATATTTGTCTTTTTTCTGATTTTGTTTTTGCCTTTCAAGGGAATCCATTAGAAGCTCTTCTGCTGACGGATAGCATAGGATTCACCGCGATCACCAATGCAACCTTTTCCGTTGACACCTTTTTTGTTTTAAGGTGAGTAGGCTTGTTTGTCACAATCGTCATGAAGCTATTTATAAAAAATAAAAAAAAAACTGGACCCAGTTTCATAAAACTCGTTACTAATAACGATTTGCAATAACTGTTATAAGCTACTGAAATTCTTGCATCTGATTGGCTGAGAGCAAATTTGTCATAGAATGAGGCAGTTGTTACTGATAACAAGGTTTATGAAACGGCGGCCCAGATCTGGCACTAGCAGACATCGAAGTGCATCAGTATGATCAGAGTGACTGGAACTGACGAACTTAACTATTTATAAAAAAAAATGAATGAACATGACCAGTAGCAATGTACTAACATGCATGAAGACATTCAATTTCAGTCGCCTCTTTAAAATTGTGGAAGAGCCACATGGATATACCGACTGAGAAGTAGGCATCTGTAGTTCACCATTCTCTATGGAAGGTCATGTGAATCATTTACATCGCATCTGTTGTTTCATCTTTCAGAGTTTCTATCGTTCTTCCTGCATGAAATAGTGGTTTCCTGGTAGCACTCCTGACTTTGAAGCAGATTGACAGCGTTCGGAACAGAAGTTCTACTCAGTGGGCGGGTTTCTGGTCCTTGTTCTACTTCCACCGCTGGTGGCGCTTGACCCCGGTTTACATGGCAGCTATGGGTATTTGGGCACTGCTCTTTCCTCATTTTGGTCAAGGATGGCAGACGGACGCCATATATTACTTTATCAAGTCGTTTTGTCGTCGGCAATGGTGGACACATCCCCTGTACATCAATAACCTCTACCCTTGGCCAAACACACTTGATGACTCGGTAGGTATCCAGCTACGGTGAAAGAAAGTTTTCTGATTACTAGTATTACTTCTTTTCCGTCGTTTCTTCTTCTTTTCTCCCCCCCCCCCCAAAAAAAAAAAAAAAAAAAAAATAATGAAAAATCGTGCTGTCCGTTCTCAGATTGTGATAGCAGCACACACTGCTGATAAATTCAACTGCTTATAGCTCTTTCCATAAATAATTTGTTAACACTTTAACACTCTACCGATTCATTTTTAGTAAATATTCCATGGACATATCACGGGAAAGTACCTGGGTTGTTAACCCCATCCATTTCCTTCTTGAACTCGACCTTCGATAATTAGCCCTTAAATAATAAATATTCCCAAACGAGCAACCTCTATAGAAGGAAACCCTTGAACAAAGTACCCCGAAAAATAAATAGCCATGCCCCCCCCCCTGCGCACACACACACACACCCACCAACACCCTCAGGGAATAAAGGAGCTAGTTTTCCAGGAGGAATCAGCAGTATCCTCTAGGATTATTTGAAGAGCCAAATGATTTTTCCTAAGATCTGTTGTCCGTGGGAATCTTCTCGAGTAAGTCATTTATGCTTCTGTTCTTTCAGGTTAAACGTACTTATAACGAACGGTTCGGAATTTTTCTTTTAACAGTGTATGGGCTGGTCTTGGTATCTCGCCAACGACATGCAGTTCTACATCATCAGCCCTTTCATCCTCATCATTCTTTACAAGTAAGATGTTAGAAATCATACTAAATATATTGTAGTTATGCATTCATTTTTATGTATAGGGTGGACTATCCTTAAAATTTAAGTTAGCTACCAAAAGGGTCCACTTTCCCACTGGTCATCTGGTCCTAAATGTAAAAGCAATGAAACATTTAACGATCGGCAGGGCCTTGGGCGGGGTTAACGTTTATCATGTTTATTAAAACATCTTAATCTTATTCCATTTCCCATTCTTGTCTGTATTTCTTTCATTATTACTCCTACTTATAACACTTTTAATACTATTACCACTCACTTACATTACTACAGAAATTTTTACAAAGTCACGTAGATTACAAAGAAAATTAATTGACTATATCTATCTCTCTTTCTCTTTCTCTTTGTTTTTGTTTCTTGCCTTCTCTCCCCTCTCTCCATTCCCTTATGTTATTTTTTTCAACAAGGCATATCAAAGAAACTTGTATAAAGAAAAACCTATATAGTGATGAATTTTACTATATATAGCGTTTACCGTCCTTCCGCTTGTTTCATTCATGAACTTCTCGGATATTGTTCGGCTTGAAAAAAACAATTTCAGACACAAAAATAGTTTGTTATTTGCCTGGATGTTAAGACAAGAGGGTAACAAATATTTTCCCTCTTTGCATCAACTCTTTTCATAAAAATTATTGTATTATTGCATACTTAGTTGTCGACATTACTCTGAAATCGTCGTGTTTGGATGTGAGAGGGGCACAGTATCTCCTTGTTCCAAGTTTTGAATTCAAATGTAATTTGTGAAGGATAAATTACTCTCCCGTATTTGATAATATGATAGCATTTCGCTTTGATCAAATCTACTTGAATCAGGAATGGAAAAGCAGGCCTTGTACTTGTGTCGTCGCTCATGCTTGTATCTCTATCAGCGCTGTTCGGAATCAACTGGCATTATGGATATACCATCAGCTACCAAGAGTAAGCGAATGCATTCAAATCCGCCTTATAATCCACCTGCATCACCTGGTAATTTGTATAAAGTCCTCATTTTATAAACATTTTTCAAACCCTTTTCTCATTGAAATGCGACGGTAAGCATACTAAGGCTCCTGTATACAAAGATAATGAAGACCACTTTTCTCGTATTCCTTAATGATTGGACTTTGTATGCAATTTCACAGTTTAAATGTATGTATATCGAATACGAATCATGGCTATGATAGATAATCTCGGCGCATTCGAGAGTGTGTGTGTGTGGTCGTGCAGGTGTGGAGTGTTTTTGTGACTTTGTCGGGGAGGGGGACGGGAGGGGGAGATAAAGAGGGTGGAAAGTGAGACAGCGTGAAACCAGCGGGATGAATGGCGTGGGAGGAAAAGTTAGAAATAATTAGGTCAAAAAAGAAAGGATATTTCGAAAATACGAACCGAAGAAAAGAAATATTGCATTTTCATCATCGTTTGCCACATTCCTGCAGGCCATATAAGGACAACGTTCCAGATCCCGAGTCAGCAGACACCACCTATGCTAAACCCTACACCAGGATCCCCGTGTACCTCGTCGGGATGGTTTTGGGCTACATCATGTTCAAGCTGAAGGGCAAGAGGATCAAGATGCCACCTGTACGTTGCATAACGTGGTACAAAATGATTATGTAATGTCTGTTGCTCAAGAGGCGCCATTTGCCTGACGTATGGTTGCGTCAGCGACAGACTGTGAGAGCGATACACGTGTGATACAAAAAGTGAAGCAAAGTAAAACATTGCAAATTTTACTTCAAATTACTAGCGTAGGCGGTTCATTCCTAGGCTAGGCTGCAGGCTAGATTGGCGCAAGTACTGACGCGAAAAAATTTACGTCTCCTGTACAAGTGGCACTGGCATGAAGAGTTAATGCTGCATTCATTATTGAAAGTTGTTAACTGTAATGATGAAAAAAATATTAAGGAGAAGAAAGGGATTGGGCAAGCCTTTGACGGCTTAGAAATCTGAAGAAGTCTGTTTTTTCTGTGTGCATTTCTGTTGGCAAACATTTATTGTTCACATCCTGAAAGATGCGATCAAAATACTATTCATCATCATCGTCATCATCATCATCATCATCATCATTATCACCATCATCATGATAATTATGATTAATTTTTATTAAAATTGTATTTTTTAATTGACATTCTGTCCACTGACCGTAGGTAATGGCCATTGCTGGTTGGTTGGCCGCTTTTGCCACTCTCTGGTGGACACTCTACGGTCTCTGGTTCTCCTACGAAAGGATGGATGTCCCACAAGCCACAGCGGTGATCTATCTCACCTTCAGTCGGCTTGCATGGGGTATAGCTGTTTGCTGGATCATATTCGCTTGTCTGCAGAATTACGGAGGTTTGTTTGCTTGATTAATTTGTTTATTCATTGTCATTATCATTCTTCTTCGTATTCTTCTTCCCCTTCATATTCCTCCTTCTTCTACAGTCAGACCCAACTTCGGAAAACCGAGCACAGGCATATACCCCGAAAACGGCGTATGAATATAGAGCCCTCATGGTTCAATGTGAGGCAGTGTGTACAACGCACATTGGGAAAATCTCGCAAGGTCAACCTGTCAGTGATATATATTTTCTTGAAAATAATGCTGCGTGTAAATTTCCTTCTAAATCTCTGAATGATTTGCCATTTGAAATGACTTTCAAATGACAAACCTCTTTTAAAAATGTATACGCAACATTATTTTTGAAAAATATATTATCAACAGCATGTCCACATTGCAGAATTTTCCTCATGCCTTTTGTACACAATGTTTCGCACTGAACGATGAGGGCTCCATATTCGCCTTGCTCTGTAGGCCGTTTTCCGAGTATAAACCAGTGCTCGGTTTTCCGAGGTTGGGTCTAACTTTTCTACCTAGCTTTTTTTCCTATCAATACTATTAAACAAAAGCCAAATTTCATTCAGAAATGTGGGGTAACCAGTAACCATGGTAACTAGGTTTAATTTACCCAGGGTAGCCAAATCAGTATCAATACTGCTCTTCCTGCGGGCACTGTAATTATTATCAGCCAAGTGATGCCAGGTACCAATGTTACACCTGGGTCGAGAGGGACACATGCGAACAAAACAGCTTGTCCAACGATGCAAGCTCTGATGATCGAACCCAGGACCTCTCGAATGAGAGGACCGAGCCTTTACCGCTATTTAGATGAATTCGTGTGCAGTGTCGTGCATGTTTGTAAGGGTGATATACGTATGATTTTTAGTGCCTGAGTATTTGTTCGACTTCATGCAGGTTTATTCCAGTGCAATATGTATGTTGCTTATGGAAAAGTCATCTGAAGCACTGCCGAACAAGAGCGATGCATTTCGCAACTTTTCACTTTTGGCCCTGCCTCTTATTTTGATTTTCTGCACATGTCATGACAGAAAAATCCTGACAAAATTGGGTAGGCCTATTACTTTAAAGAGGATTAACCATACTTTTAATGATACTAAACAGAGCGATTTATGCCATGCCATGGGAATGTCAATTATTCAGTCATCAGTTCCAAACCGTTTTGAGGGATTTATAACCGATTAAATACCGATTTTTTTTTTAATTTTTAATTTTTTTTGCTCTTCTAGGTCCTTTTCGATGTTTTATAATTCTACTTCTGCTGCAGATGTGTCCAGGGTCTCTATGTATGGATTAATTAATAAATTTTGATTCCCTGGTGAAATCTATCTTACCCAAGAAATACCCTAGCTTCAGGATTAAAAACTTAATTTGAATTCTACAATTTCGGATAAGTTATATATGCATAAACTGGCACAACTAAAGTCTTATATGATTGTCATCAGAGGTTTCCATTAATTGTCTGCAGGTCCTGTTGGCGTCATTTTGGGCTGGAAGATTTGGATTCCTCTAGCTAGACTAACCTACTGTGCTTATCTGATCCACCCAGTGATAATCTTCAGCAAAGTCTACAGTGATGCGGTCTTGTTCCAAATGAGTTACGTCACCCTTGTAAGTATAAAAATGGTAGCAATCCTTCCAGAAATGCTATGATAATCATGGCATAAGTCATGCTAGTTGTAAAGTTGAAGTCTTGATCATAATCAATTTGGATTTCTGACCGCCTTCGATTTCTTTTTGAGAGGAAGAGGTATTCAGGTAACAAGGCGGAAAGAAAAACAAACATCTGTCTTAACTATAAATTTCAGTTCAGTAAATGCAATTTCATCCTTTACATGCTTTATGTGAAAAGAGCGTTTCTTAGACGCAGTTATCTCAGTTGAAAACGATTCAATTGATTAGCCTGATCCACACGATCTATACAATATTGTTGCATTGCCCTAGATTTAATCGGACCATGACTTTAACTGCATGGAGAGAATTAAGGAAATGATTCGTGAATATGTGTAACTTCAAATGAATAGCGTTTCACGAAGTGTCTGATCGGTGATTTGCTCTCAGCCAATCGGATGTAAGGATATCAGTAGCTTAAAACAGTTGTCAGTAAAATCACTGACAAGACACTTCATGAAACGCTCACGGGAATACATTTTGGGTTTAGAAAATTTCCCACCCCAAGAGCAAAATATTAAATGGCTATGCCATAAGCAGATAAGACCGCCAAACTCTGTCTCATGAATCGTTTTACCCAAATTATGTTCATCTTCTGTATTGAAATATGAGGATTTTTCAATACACAGTAGTTTGAATATCATTTTTTTTTTTATAAATGTTAATTCTCTTCGTTTTTTCTGTGTTTTATTCCAGTCTTATCTCTTTGTTGGTAACGTGGTCTTCTCCTACGCATCCGCGCTGATTCTTTCTCTCTTGATCGAGGGGCCTACCATGGGCCTGGAAAAGGTCATGTTTGGAAAGTTCAAAAGGTCATAGGTTGATTTTTTAATTGATCAGTGGAAATGTTTTCATTTGACGATACAGCCTGGTTTGATAAAAAACCCTCGAGATTACTTCAAGAGCATTCTGAATTATTTAAAGAATAAGCTTGGTGAAATAATTGGCAGTACCTAGTTGCATTTCTTCGTGTGACAAGTCATGGAAAAATTCATCACGTTATAATTCCGATTTTGTGTGTGTGAGAGAGAAGGACGGCGATGATAATAATCATGATAATAGCAAATGATCCGAGACAATGAAATTCCAATCAGTTTTTCTTTTTGAAGCCGTCCTTGTGTTTAAATAGACAGCATGCAAAATATCATAATGAAAACAGGTACACATGTATAGTACTATACTAAACTGTATTAAAGTTTTGAGTGTTTGTAGTAATTTTTAAAAAAATATTTCATGAATATAGTTTAGATCTCATCATCGCTATCAGTTAACTACAACCGAAATTTAAACCTAAAGCACAGTCAAACGTCAGTTAACCCATTCGTGACAGAGGTCCACATTTTGTGGTTTGGCCTAATATCTTTTAATGGAAAGCCCTAAAAATCATACCAAATACATGAGCAGAAAGAGCAAAAAATTCTACACAAACTGTGCCCATTTTGGTTGCATCAATATTCATTGTTTGATGCTGAAATTTTTTAAAGGAAAATAAGCATTAAAATCCTTAAATTGGCAATGTGATAGAAAGTTTAAAATCACCATTTTCCCCTGCAAATGGGCAACTTTTTGACTTATCATCATCATTTCTGTCAATTTATATTCATTTCTGATACATGACGTTTTATAAATAAAATGTAGCAATAAAATAAAAATGTTGGTGTTGCCAATTTGAAGAATAAAAGCTGATCAAATTAGGCTTTAAATAATTCCTGTCATGAATGGGTTAAAAATGCCACCCAAAGGAAACAGGAAAGGTGACCACTGCCGACAGGTGGATGCTAAAGACAGGTTCTGTAACGCAAACTGTACTTCTGCTTCAAGGGAGACAATGGAAGTGGTCACTAAAGACAGGAGACCTTTATAGAGAGGTCGCCACTGAGACAGGTTTGACCGTATATTGATTTTCATTAATAAGGTACACCAATACCACTGGCCGCCCCCCCCTTTTCAATGTCAGACTAAGTCGAACAAAAAAAAAATCAGAGGGTCATCCATTCCTCTCAATGAATGCCATGGCACCAAAAAAAAAAAAAAAAATCTTTCTACGTATTTTTACGTGTAAAATACACTCTAAACTTGTTTACCTTCTACATTTTTACTTAGATCGACTTGGGAGTTTTGTAATAACTAAATCTGTTTCTATTAATATGTTTAAAACTTTAATCTATTTACTGGCTTTCAATAGGACATGGCTATGGAATTATTTTATAACAATTACATCAAACCATGTATGAAAATCGTTATGCATTTCACAAATCTTGTTATATTTACGTGTCATACATTCAGATATGGTGTGAAAATTTAGATTTACATCTCTGTTATGATTAAAAATGCTTATTAAAAGGCATACCATTTCACGGATATAGGTAGTAAATGAATGATAAATAAAGTGAATTGTTTCTGAATCCAAGTCTGGTGTGCTCTACGCCTATTCGTCAATGGAAATGAAAATAAATGCATGTAAATGAATGAAATGAATGAATTAATGAATGGATTATGGAATTACGTATGCCCCTACAAGGTGACGAGAGTGCAGCCGCGGATCCAGGATTTGATGGGGGGGCCCATGGCCATGGAATTTTTTTTGTAATGTAGCGACTAAAAAAAAAAAAAAAAGAAGAAGGGGTTGTACATTGCATTCCGGTAGGGGGGGGGGGGGTCCTAAGAATTTGTTTTGCGTGTGTCGTAAAAACCCTATTAAGGGAGTAGGCGTATCCTATTATCATATTACAGAAAAAAATTCGCGACAAGCAAAAAAAAAAAAAAAGAAAAAGAAAAGAAAAAGGTTGTAAATTACATTTGCCATTTCGGCGTTCTTCTTCTTCTTCTTCTTCTTCTTCTTCTTCTTCTTCTTCTTCTTCTTCTTCTTCTTCTTCTTCTTTTTGCCCCTTTCTTTCGCGGGGGGGGGGGGGGGCGAGGTACCCAAAACGGTCAAAAATGGGCTGAAAAACACAAATTTTTAGTCCGCTCGCCCCCCCCCCATCCGCGCCTGCGAGAGTGTATCATGTGCATACAGCTATTATGAGTGCGTGACCGTGAGCGAAAGTAGTTGAAGCATGCAGAAACATGGATGTGCTTGAGTTGTTAACACGTTTACATTGGCATTGGCACGTTTACATGCAGCCTGGGCATGAGGAATTACATCTTTAAAAAAAATACATAGGCATACTCTAAGCAAACAAACATGCAAAGAAAGCAAATTTTAAAAAACGGCTACGGAGATTACGACTCGACTCAGTGATCTGCTGAGACACGAGTGCATCGAAAAAGGGAAGAAAAAGAAATGGCAATCGCACTTGTTAAGAAATCATTAACAACTTCTGATTAAAAATCATGCTAGGGCAGTAGGCTTGAAGTGTATAGGCGGTGTGAGCTAGAAAGAAGAAAGATGCAAATGACCCCAGAATATGAAATATTCCTCAATCAGCAAAGGAACAATTTTGCTGTACTAACACTGATGTGCCCCTATTTGGGTTTCAGGATGTAGTCTAATATCTGTAGCTTCCCTATATAGCATGCAGTGACAGGTAACTGTCTTTTTTTCCGAACTGAGTGCTACAAACTTTGAAAGTCAGCAAAAGTTAATCGAATATCAAATATGGGACTACTTCGTTAAGGACAACATAACAACGAAAATAAAATCTAGGTAGTTAAAATACTACTGATGTCATACACATGACGTATCAACTTTATTTTGCTGGACATCATCTAATGAGCAACTCTTCTGTAATAATTCCTATACATGAAATAAAAGATAAACTGACCCCTTGTAACCCTCTCCTCAGTCCCCCTCCCCCCCCCCCTCTCTCTCTCTCTCTCTCTCTCTCTCTCTCTCCCTCACTAGTTACACTCTCTCCCCATTCTCTATTGTACAAAACAGCACTTTGTAAGTAGCCCAATAAATAACGTCAATCGAATGTGACAATTTCTTAAAATGTGTAGACACTGGGTTGTATATTTCAATTTCAAACTTGTACTAACTTTCTACATTGACTATACGTCTTACGATATGGACACAATCTGAAATAGCTGAAATATTGTCCGAATATATGCAGTACTGTGTCAGAGTGTTATCATTCTATCACTTTAAAGGAATAATCCAATCCTCTTGTATACTTTAAAATTACGTTATCTATGCTAATAAGGTTAAATAACCAGACAGTAACAAATGTCAACAACCGTAGATAGTAACCAATGTTGTTAGCCTTAAATGCATTGCACTTTGATTACGGTAAACATTTCAAGGAGGAGAAAAAAACGATATTACATTCAAAGTACATTAGTCATCATAAATTTATCAAAACAGCTACGACGTGAAAGCATATGATGATCAATTACTGTCGATAAAACTTGACCAACTTCTTATGAGACTACAATTCGCGACGACGATGATTTTCAGGCGACATTTGATTGTATACGCCTCTGGGATACTTCTGCTGCATTGTTTTTCTCCAGTAGTTGGACAGGCTAGTCCGGAATTCAACAAGTTTAGGATATCAGCTGAAAGCAGTGAGTATACTCATGATACTTGTCTTGTAGTTTCCACTTGCCAGTGTATTCGGTCAAAAATGTGATGATGATTGCTAGAGAACATGGGCTATTCGGATTTGTCAAAACAGTATTTTCTTTGAATTATAAATATTCATGATTACTAAAAAAAATCTAGTAAATTAGACTTTTATGTCTTGTTATTACATCTGCTGTAAACTTCGCCAATCTGTGTTCAATTCAGTGACAGATGATTTCTCAAAGATTACGATAATTTTTTTTAACTTCCACATCTGCTTAACGACTGCAAGGGTGCCAGTTTATTTCATTATGTCTCATAATTTTCCTAAATGAGGGACAAAACTTTGACGAGGAAAGCATACTCACAATAACTTTATCATTTTCGGTCAGGCCAAAATGATTTGGCGATCTTCAAGAAAATCCTGGCCAACAGGGGGCTAGACTTCTACACAGCTCTTTCCATCACGAACGACGACCAAGCATTAATTGAGGTAAAAAATTCTTTAGATTACCCAAACCGACTCCTTAATTTTTTTGTCTGAGTGTTACGAATCGAGAACAAATTAGAATCCTATTTTTTTTGTTTACTATTTGTTTGTTTATGTTTGTTTTGTTTTGGGGGATTATCAAGCATTCCAAAATTAACACGATTTACATTCCCAAAGGATGGATTGACTTTAGAACTGCAATAAAGTAGTCAAATCATATTCGCATCTAAAATGTTTGACTCATTACCTGACACTATCAGTTATCATAAGCCTAAGGGAATCTATCTGTGAATGAAAATCTTTTTGGGGTAATATTTTGGGGAGATGCTTTTAAAAAACCAATTGATACAATTATTTTTTTAAGGTCCTACAAGGCTGTATTAGTGTAGGCAATGATATCTTGTGTAAGCTGGGACTCTTTCTTAACCTTACTATGTAATTCAGCTTGAAATAACGCAATCATCGTCTCCTCTGTCAAGTATCTGGAGTCAAAGCTGCCCGAGATCAATGATCTGATACAGCGAACCACGCTTCGAGCGAAGAGCGTAGACTCAGAAGACCTCGTCTACGCGTTCGAAGGAGAAGACGACAACGAAGTGGAAATTTCGGAGACATGCGTTGTTGACGTCATACAGTACTTAAAAGATCTCATCAATGGAGTCTATTACGCCGACAGAAGTCAGTTTTCTTCGTTGTTTTTGTATATACAGGGGCGGCGCCAGGTTATTTTGATAGGGGCAAGATGACCCATAGGTGAATTGCTCCCTGCCCCCCCCCCCCCGTAGCGCCGCCCCTGGTATAATATACGCAACCCATTTGGAAACAGAATGTTCCACGATTAGGGGGAAACACAACAAATTTCTCTACATCTCGTCTAAAATAATTTTTAGTGGCACTCACACCACTTTGAGCCGTTTCCATTTAAAAAAGGTGCCAACTGGTTGAATCGTGGGCGTTAAAATAAGTGAAAAGAAAAGGTAGTTCGACTAAACTTTAACTTCTCCAAATATATCAGTGGCAGTTGGGATATGTCAAACGAACTTACCAAACGACATTCATGATGATGACGACGATGGTGACAACGAATAAAAATATATTGACAATAATTGTAATAACTGTAAGAATAATATGTAACTATAATGTTCATGGCCATGATAAAACAACGTTGACAATGATGTCATCGTTAATGGTAATAATGAAGTCGGTGATAATGAGAATGCTTTATTTTGTAACTTTATAATATTCGTTTTTCTCCCGAACTTTTTCAAATTTATTAATTCAAGGGACGTAAGAAAGTTTACTTTGGTTAGTACATGTATTATATTTTCATTAACCCATTCGTGACAGAGGTCCACATTTTGTGGTTTGGCCTAATATCTTTTGATGCAAAGCCCTAAAAATCATACCAAATACATGAGCAGAAAGAACAAAAAATTCTACACAAATTGTGCCCATTTTGGTTGCGTCAATATTCGTTGTTTGATGCTGAAATTTCTAAAAAGGAAAATAAGCATTAAAATCCTTAAATTGGCAATGTGATAGAAAGTTTAAAATCACCATTTTCCCCTGCAAATTGGCAACTTTTTGACTTCTCATCATAATTTCTGTCAATTTATATTCATTTCAGATACATGACGTTTTATAAGAAAAATGTAGCAATAAAATAAAAATGTTGGTGTTGCCAATTTGAAGAATAAAAGCTGATTAAATTAGGCTTTAAATAATTCCTGTCACGAATGGGTTAATGAATTTTCTCCCTTGTTATCTGTTTATATTTCCAGTGAGAGCATCAACTGGTCGAATCCCTCGTGATGCAGAGTACACAGGAAACGTCAAAGATCTTGGCAATGTTTGGCTTTGTACTTCAACTGTGAAAAATGAAACGTCGAACATTCCACAATTCAACGGAAAGTATTGCCCTTACGCCATCGGAGACACGGTGAGTACTATCAATATTCGCACGTTCATTCGTTCTATTTCTATTATTTATGTAGCTTCTTTTCTTTAATACATTGACTACTGAATGTTCTTAGCTCCTGCAGGCTTAATGCAAGAGCCACGAGGTCCTATGCGTCGGGTTGAATGATATCCACGAGTATTTCGCGTATTTTATTGATGATAAACGAAGATAAATTCTATAAAATCAAATTTAAATGGCAAGGATTAAGAAAAAACACACTTCCTTAACGTGCTTACTTTTAGATAAAACGTGGTGTATCCTGTTAGGATAGTGGGGAAAGGAGTCGTCTCCTCTTTCAAAAGAAATTATCATTCTTTCAACATAATCTTTCTCTCCATTCCAATATGGTATGCCATTTATTCTAAAATAATGTATTTTTAGTGGACTTCAAAAACACCATGGGAGGGAAAACTGTCTAGAATCTCAATTTGAATAAATTATATAGGGAATTCCATCATTTCTCATCCAGGGTATCATTCTAGGCGGATGTTGGCCAGATAGTTGCTCAGAGATAGATGTCAATTCTCTCTCATCTTTGTGTAAGTATATCCAATATGACTTTAATTACAGAATAAGTAAATAACATCCTCTCCTAAATAAAGTGTCGAACGATTTGCTCCCTAATTCGCTATAGACAAATGTTTTTGAAGCTGGAAATGGCATTCGACGTTATACTGAAGACTGAAGTGGATGGACATTTTTTACCGAGTGAAATTATGAGTGAACCAAAATATCGGTGAGTCCTCCTAACTTTCATGATTTTTCTTTTCTCTAGTTTGGAGTGAGATTGTCCAGGTCGAACCGTTTATACGTTTCGATTGTCAGGAACGAAGACCGTGGACCACAGCTGATATCGGTTTCACGTAAGTATAGGACGAGGACGATGGTGAAGATGGAAATAGCAATAACGAAAATGACGACGACGACGATGATGGTGATGATGAAGATAACAATGATCATGACAACGGCATGGAAAGGGATGATGTTAATTAAGAGGGTTATATGAAAGTTGACGAGGAATATGTCGCCGATGATAAATGATCAATATAATGACCGAGTAATTGGAACTTCGTGTATGTCACATCCTTGAATGGTTATTGGAAAAAAACACGTTAATTAAAAAAAAATATATACATGACTCACTCGTTATATGAAAGAGAACAAAGTGAAACAAAGAAAAAACAAAGAAACACTCTAGCTTTCTTACTTTTTTTTGTTGTTGTCTGTATCAGCGTTACAATGTGTTTCTTCGCTCTGATGGTTGGCCTTGCATCCTTCTACGAGGTGTTCCTTCAGAACCTAGTCTTGGATCGAATGAAAGGAAAGGACCAGAAGGTACTGGTGAGAACCGAGGATAAGGCCGTTCTGGAAACCCATATGCACCCCGAAGACCACTCCCGCAAAGGTCAGAAGGTTGGAGAACTTTCGGAAGATACAAGACACAAGATACAAGATACAAGATATCTTATTTCGTCTTCGCAACATAATTAGAAGGAAATTTGGTTTCCACTGGTATAAATCAAGAAAAATACATAAATATAAGAAACAAAGGTAGCATATGAGCAACAGAGAAATACATGGAGAATGCGTGCGAATAGACAAACATTGTCAAAGTACTTCAATTCTTTGGCTTTTAGATTAGTTTTCCAAATCATAAAATAGTTCATTATTATCAAAGTTATGCAAAATTGTTTCAGTAGCCCCTCTCATTTAAGCACAAAGGTGGGTTATTTCATTTAAATATCGTTATTTTATCAAATATTGTTATCATTATTATAGTTACCATTATTATTATTATTATTAAGAGGACGAGAAAGGAGCCAGGGTCAATGAAGGATACCAAATGGACGAAGAGAAGAAGTGTCCTCCACTTTATTCCGAGGACGTGGTGAAGGAAACGTCTTTCGAAACGGAAGATGCGGAGGCAAGAAAGGAGACGGGAAAGTCCCCAAGAGGCAACCTGAAATGGGGTATGGATAAATTATATCGCCGAACAATTCGATGACTCGTCGGGAATATTCCAACACTCTCCTTGTTGATTATAATCCCATTTATTCTTTTTTTTTTCTTAACCCATTGACTACTGAATTCTCATATTTTCCATGGGCTTAATAAAAGGACCAGCGGTTCCGATAGTTAATGGGTTAATATTTTTCCTAATTTCATTTCCTTTCTTCAAGTAGGACCACAAGCGTAAACAGGCGTGCATGACATCAGGGCCCCGTTTCATAAAACTTGTTATCAATAACAAGTTGCAATAACTGTTAAAAGTTACTGAAATCCTTGTATCTGATTGACTGAGAGCAAATTTGTCATAGAAATGTGGCAGTTTTTACTCATAACAAGTTTATGAAACGGGGCCTAGCTGTTTCAAAATTTCTGTCGACCATTACCTTTTGACCTGATTAATCCTTGTCTGCGAGTTAAAAGGGAAAAAAGTTTTTCAGTTTGCTACATATATTTCAACCTCTTCTGGTAATATTTTCATAATCAAAGACTTTTTTCCAGCTGTAATCCGCAAAGACGATTTTCAAAAAAATATATTTTTAGAACACCTGTGGCCAAACTTAATCCAAAACTTCTTTCCCTTTCCCCTTTTAAAATGTTTGGCCACACCACACCTCACACCCCGAAAAAAACCCATAATATTTTTCTTTTCCAGCTATCATTCATGACATCATGATGTCATTCTCTCTTGTAAGTAACTCCAAGAAGATTTTGAGTGCGAAGAAGACTAAGAATACCATGGCAGTTCTCAATGGCCTCAGAGTACTTAGCATCTTCTGGGTTATGCTCTGTCACACAATTCAGTACACCGCTACTTATCGCACAGGTATGCTCTTTCTTCTTTTGTTTTCAATTCAGAGCCATTACAGTTAAATCCTGATCCTCTTTTCTTTTAGGTTTTTTCGTTTTGTTTGATCGAATAGCCTTGCGATTATTGTTTCTGTTCTCTGACCTTCTTCATATTCCATTTCCTGTTGATATTTTCTTCCCTTGTCATAATTCTTACGAATTCGGTGGAGGCATTCTCGCACTCGTACTTTCATCTTCAGTATGATTATAAAGTGAGTATCTCATTGGCTTGGAGACTAGGTGGCGACCTGGTAGTGACTCGAGTCTCCACGGCGTCTCCTGGAGACTAGCTGGGAGTCGCAGGAAATTCAAACATGTTTGATTTATTGGAGACTGAGGAGATGTTGCGGCGACGATGCGGAGACGTCGCGGAGACATCGCTGCAACTGAGAAGACGTCTCGGGGACGTCACCACGACTGTTGGAGACGTCAAGGAGAAGGCCGGGACTTCCGGGCAAATTGGTTGTCAACCTATCTGGAGACGTCTCGGACGTCGACCTTGCTAAGAGCTCAAGCCATTTTTAGGAACCTGGAGTCACCCGAATTGCCGCGATTGATCAGTCACGGCAGTCGCGGCGACGTCTCCGCAATGAGATAGGGCATTAAGTATCAATAAGTAATGAAGATATTTCAGTGTACATTCCATCCGTAAAATGTATTGTTTTTAACTGTCCTGAACTTCATTTGTAATGACACCCGGCTGCATGCGGCTGTTGAACTTCATCTCTCGTTACGAATAACGGTGAATGATTGTGCCGATGTTTGAAGATGATATATGCAAGACAGTTTTGTTGATTGAACATCAACGGTATTTAGAGAAATTCGACATTTTCCGAAATCTCTGTCTTTTGCTCCTCCTCTCTCATCTACTCTTTCTTCTTTTTCCTCTATATCCCCCTCAATTCTCTCTCCCTCTCTCTATCTCCTCATCCATCTACTTCCTCTCTTTCTTTTTTTTTCTATCTCTGTCTCTCCTCCCCTTCCCTTCTCTTTCTCCCTCATCTCTCTACATCCCCTCTCTCTTCTCTCCCTCCTTCTGCCTCATCTCCCCCCCCCTCTCTCTCCCTTATCCATAGGCTCTTTTTACCTCTCCCCTCTCCTTTTTCCTCTCTTTCCCTCTCTCTCCCTTTCTCTCCCCTCCATCTTCCTCCTTCTATTCCTCTTTCTCTCACTATCAGGCAATCTACTACAGACGGTTGATGTCATAGTAGACCACATGGCATTCAATGCTATCACCTCGGGTACCTATTCGGTGGATACTTTCTTTGTTCTTAGGTAAGGCATCAAATCTAATATTCAAGTTATAAAGAGGTTTACATTGTTTTCGGTTTCTCTTTACAGATACAATTCAGTTTTATATATGAATTAACGATAGTGCTTACAGTGAACATCCGTATCCATTACGAAAATTACAGGTAGTAATTTTGACCCCCAAACTGAATTTTCTGCTCATTCAATTAGATATGACAGGCTGTCATGAGATGGCGCAGCCAGCTCTTCAGCATAGGGTGGCATAATGATCACATCATCAATCCCATTTACCGGATGGTTGTGGAGGGGTGAATATGGGGAGGGGGGGGGGGGGGGTCTTCTGCACCCCCAACCCTAAGGCAAAGCATCTCAGACTTCGTTGCATGTAGCATAGGTATTTCCCACACCGACAGAGTATATTCGTATGATTCAATTCATTACTACTTTAGACTACGACAGTAGAATTAATACTTGATGCAAACTAGTTATTGTCAAAATTTCCATCTGGCAGCGGGTTTTTGGTCGGTTACATGACGTTAAAGCGGATAGACGACAGGACACTGAAAAGCGCCGGAAGTTGGGCTTTGTTTTACTTTCACCGCTGGTGGCGCCTTACCCCTGTTTACATGGCTGCCATGGGCATCTGGGCGTTGTGGTGGCCTCACTTCGGTGATGGTCGAAGTGTCATGGCGGATCAAACTTACGATTTCTACCAGGGATGGTGTCGGAAGCAGTGGTGGACTCACCCCCTCTACATCAACAATCTCTACCCGTGGCCAAACGTCTATAACAATTCGGTTAGTTTTGAGGAATCTTAAACCCGTTGCCTGCTTGAACCGGGTGGTTCCTGTATTAAGCATATGTGAATTATAGAATTCAGTAGTGGGTTAAGAATAAGATCTTAACATGTAAGCCTTGTACTAGTACCCAGCAACATGCAGGCCTCCATACTGAGTCCAGAAATTTGAACTTAGCATAACCTACGTCTTACCATGATCCATTTGATTCAAAATCTATTTAAAAAAAAAAAACAAAACTCAGAATATCTTGTTTTCATATTATATATATCTCGTCCAGCTTTTGTCTCTGCAGTCAATTTAATGGGGTAAGTCAATGAACTCTTGAACTCTTGAATGTGGATTTGTCATTTAGCAACAGAAGTTCGTTGAAAGAAAGAAAGAAAGAAATATCAAAACAGAACAAAACAAAACAGTATACACTTGCAACAGTACAAGCGATTGTGACCATTGGCTTATATTCCATTTTGAAGTTTTTTGCCTTACAAATTCTGATATGTTTTACTTATGACAGTGTATGAGGTGGTCGTGGTATCTTGCCTGTGACATGCAATTCTTTATCATCAGCCCCATCATGCTCATCATCCTTTACAAGTAAGTTACATGGTTACATGATAACAAAGACGTCCATGCAGATGTGCTTTGATAGAGAGTGGATGAAAATACAGGCTCATAGAAGTCGAGGGAATTATAACTTCGTAAACATATAAAAGATAAATCATAGAAATTGAAGAAGTTAAATAGTTGGAGAAGTTGAAGAAGTTGAAGGAGTTAAAGAAGGTGAAGAAGTTAAAATATGTTGAAGGAAATATAAAATAGAGAGGGGGAGTGAATAACGAGTTCGTAGAATGTGTCTGAAAACGATAATGAATAAAGGAAAAGAATTGTGGAGCAGTGCACAGTTCACAATCGCGGAGCAAAAATTTCATCTATTCGTGATAACCATTCTTTCGTACCGGTTTTTCAAGTTTCATTCCTCTGTCAGTGTGGGAAATACCTATGCTACATGCAATGAACATTTTTTATCGATAATAAATACATTCACATACAATTTCTTATTCAGTTTACCTTTTAAAAACATAAAAAAGCGGTTTTAAAACAAACTTTATTTTCCAAAATTCTCTTTATATTCCCCTAGGAATTCCAAAGCAGGCTTAGCACTTGTTACGTCTGTATTACTGGTCTCTCTTGCATCGCTTTTTGGTGTCAGCTGGTATTACGGGTACCCAATCAACAGCCAGCCGTAAGCTGTTTGTATTTCCTCACAACTGTACCACATATTGTAGAATTCCCTACAAAGTGAATTTTGCAGGGACTGCTATTTTTTGTGGTTGTCGAAAAGGGGTAAAAATTTGTAGTTGATAAACGAAATTTCTAAATATTTGAATGCGTGTCTATACCGGTTATCGGTGTAGGATTTCCTACCTTGGTTATGCCGAGGATCAAAAGATGTGAGCACTGTATACCTGGGCTTCCGAAGAGTGGGAGGGAGGGGGGGGGGGGGTGATCAGAGGAATGATCCTTCAGGAAGTGAAGGGATTACAGGTGGAAGTGTTTTAGAAACAATTTCACACTAACATTTTTTTTTTGCAGCCTGCTGCTTCAGTACCAAGTAAGTCATTTCAGTGGAAGCGTACCAAAGTCGTATCGCTCACCTAAATTTGCACAACTCATGATCCGGCAAACATTCTCCTGCGGTTAGTTTATATCACTAAACTTATTCCTTGGATCCGACCTATTTCTAATCCCGAACCTAACCCTAAATCTAAACCTAAACTCATGGCAACCTAATTGTAACAAAATCGCAACTCAGTGGCCAACTAATCGCAACCCAATCGCAAATTCGGCCACCTAATAAGTCCTATATACACCTATATTTCTGAAGGATGAAATGTTGCCGAAGCGAATGGTTGATTACCAACCTCCTAGTTTTTGTTTGTGTCTCGTTGCAGTCCGTATAATGACCACGTACCCGATCCGCCTGACGCCGATACTGCTTACGCTAAACCCTACACGAGGATCTCGCCCTACCTGGCCGGTTTAGTGTTGGGTTATTTCGTCTTTAAACTTAAAGGAGACAAAGTCAAAATGACTATGGTAAATTACTCAATTCTTTTACTAAACTTTAGAATTGAAATACGAGCGTATCTCTGGTTTCAAATAGTATTGTGTTGCTTTAAAAGATTGCATCAAACAATACTGGAGAGTCCCTTCATACGGTTTAATGTTAAGTTATTCCTCTATTCCTCGGGCTTTAATCTTAAAAGAGAGAAAGTCAGAATGTATGTGGTAAGTGATCCACAACTCAGTGGTCAGGAGGGGTATGTTTATAATTTCAATTTCAAGGTATGTACATGAGGTTTGTTTGAGTGTCGGTATAGTCTTTATTTACTGTACATGACTGTATAATCACTGATAACGCAAAGAGAATAGAATTATATGCCTGATGACATTGTTTCCTGTTATTACGATTCTATTCATGAAACGCAAGAAAATATTCAAATTACATGCCAGGTTAACATTGATTTTGCTTATGGCGGTTGTTCCGAGGCAAAGGACTCTCTTACCCCACCCCTAAAAAGAAATTAATAAATAAATTAAAAAAAAATTGAAAATAAAATGAACATCATTGTACATTTTTTTTAACATTTCACATAGATCATGTACAGAGAATATGATAATGGTGATTATAGAGACAATATCGATGTTGGAATATTAGTTAGGTTAACATAATATCACAGTTCAGAATTTTCTTGGGGCTGCAGCAGCCCACCAGCTCCCCTCCCTCCTCGTAACGCGTGTGAATAATGAATAACAGGTTACTGAATGATTCATCTCCGTTCAGTATACTGCGGTTACCGGGTGGATTCTAGCTCTGGCATCTTTGTTTGCGGTGGTCTACGGCACCTGGTCCGGTTCTGACCGCTACGTACCGCAGATAGAAGCGGTGATCTATCTGACGTTTTCTCGCGTCGGTTGGGGTGTGGCCATCTGTTGGATCATATTCGCTTGTCTGCAGGGATATGGAGGTTAGTTTTCAGGTTTTGATTTTCGACATCAATTTAAAGGAAAAAATAGAAAAAAGATGTGCACATCAAAGGGGGAAAGAAACGAATTTTTACAGGTGTGTAAATATATGTGTGGAAGCCCCGGCAATAAACCTACTGACTGGAGACTAATCGAATGCACACAGAAGGTGGGGGGGGGGGGGGGGGGGAGAGCTACAATAAATTGCAGGCCTTTGAAAGCGAAGTGTGAACAGATTATTATGCGTTAGCAAAAAAACATGTTCGTCACACAATTTTTCTCTCATTATAAAACTTGTACACCTAATCTAACATTAAATTGTCTGTCATATCTAGCTTTCACTCAATCACTTATTCACTCCCCTATCTGCTTCCGCCTATACTCTTCTCACTTATCATCTTTTCCTGTATCTTTACACCGCCCCCCTCTTTCCCCCCCCCCCCCTCTCTCTCTCTTTATCTAGGTCCTGTCGGCGTGTTTTTGGAGTGGAGTTTCTGGATTCCTCTTGGCCGTCTCAGTTACTGTATTTATCTCATTCACCCGGTTATAATGTACAGCGTGATATTCACCCAACAAGTCCTCTTCCATTTTACTTACGTTTCTATTGTAAGCCATAGTTTTTATATCTATATGTTAGTTGTTACTATATGATTGATTTTTGAAATACATAGAACTAGAACTTCTTTTTTTTTGAAATTTGAAGAATAAAAGACAACAGAAATACAAAAGGTCTTGGCAAAATAAGAAAATTGTCATAACCATTAAGCCCACATCGCACACTATATGATCGGTCTGCGGTCCAATTTTTGAAACTTTTTTTGAAAGCACTTTAGATGCAAATTCAAACATGTTGAATCTTAATTATCAAAGTTCGAAATAGTCGTATGAATATTAAAATTTACTCCAGTATCTTTAAAACTTGTCATTTAAAATCAATCTAACGATACATAATCATACCTCATTTGTGATAATCATCTCTTATAAGACCTTCATTATTCAGGGTCGGTGCTAGTACCTTATCTGAAATATTACTGCTATAATTATAGATGAAACTACAAGTTAATACGTTTTCAAGGTGAACAGGCCTATATAATTTACCTCTATAATGATTTTTATTGTTAACTGCCCAATGTGTTCATACTCGTGTTTTATTTATTATTTCAGGGCTACATTTACGTCGGGAATGTGGTGTTCTCATGTGTGGCCGCTCTCATCCTCTCTCTTCTCGTAGAAGGACCGATGACAGGACTTGAAAAGGTCATGTTCGGAAAGTTCAAAATGTCATAAGTCAACGATGGTGTAATTTTACACATCAAGAGCTTAAAACTTATCAGTTATTAATACTCGATATTAGTTCAAGACGTCCAACGAATGAAAGGAAAAAAAAAGGCAAACACTTAAAAAGTCTATCAAACTCTTGTCATGGTTGTCACTTGTTATAGTTCAGGACATCAGATTAATAGAAATCAAAGATGGCGTATACAAAAAATATATCATTGTTATATACTTGTTATTATTACTTTCTAATGGGAGATAATACCAGTAAAAGATGGTATATACACAAAACAAAGAAATTCATTAGTTTTACCTGCTAGCGTATCTTTGTAAAATTCCATATATGTACAACGACATTTTATTATTGGTTCTCCAACCTTTGGTCCGGCGACGATTGCTCCAGGATTTATTTTATCCAAGGATAAGGTTGCAGTTGGTTACATAGTTTTACGGTGAGGACCAATGTTGAAGAGAGAGAGAATGGGGAGAGACAGAGAGAAGGGGTACACATACACACACCCACACCTACACGCGCACACACATCCACACAGAGAGACAGATCATGTAGGTCCATGGATATAGACTGAGGGACTGAGAGAAACAAAGAGAAACAGAAAGAAACGAAGAGAGAGAGAGAGAGAGAGAGAGAGAGAGAGATTCCTTGCCCGAGCACGAGTTAAATTTATATTAGCACGATTAAGTCATCGAAAAATACTCATACTCGGGGCTAATTTGGCGAATTACACAATGTTCACAAAGTCAAGAGGAGAAGGTCAATCGACTTTCAAATATTGATTCAACTTCTTTACTACTGTGATGTGACCAATTAAAGAATAAAAAAACGTAATTACATAAAATAGAGATGACGTCACGTTCTCGGTATATTGATGTGCTTTACGGGATCTGAGGAGCAATCTATTCGAACTGATAACAAGTTTAAGTAAATACTGGTTTCTTATAGGCCTAAAACGCTTTATTGGCACTATATTAGTGTTTCAGGCGTATGGAAAGCCCTTTTAACATTTATTCCCATTTCTTGATATCAAGAAATACAATTCTTGATATCAAGAATTGCCACTTGTTAACTGTAGGAAATCATTTCGTGATATCAAGAATTCAAATCTTGATATAAAAAAATGATTTTCCACAGTGAACAAATAGCAATTTTTGATATCAAGAATTAAATTCTCGATATCAAGAATTGTATTTCTTGATATCAAGAAATAGGAATAAATGTTAAAAGGGCTTGCCATACGGGCGAACCTGCCACAGGGTCTTGCTTCAGGGAACTCGCCGCCTTCCATATTTTGTTTATTCTACTGTATGATATCAGTGTTACTGCATGCTAACTGTAGACTTTTAAAAATGTGATTATTAAATCCTGACACTCATTGGAAGGAAATGTTTATTTGAAAAATATAAACTGACCAAAGCGCTTGCAGTATAATTATTACCCCGGTCACTGGATTAAGATATTTCGCCCATTACTGTGCAGATTTTCCGCTCCCTCGTGAGTATTTCATCCAGTCGTCCATGCTAATTAACAATCACATTGACCTTCGCATCCTACCGGGTGCCCACTTAGCACCTAGGTGAGAGAGCCAAACACGTTATAGTGTCAGGCTGGGATTTGAACCTTCATCCCTTTGATTGAGAGTCAATTAAATGAACCACTAGACCACGAATGAACAACTACACAACTACTCTAGAGATAAACCAACCGAAAGAAATAATCACCGAGCTGTACGAATTATGACTTATCATAACATGCAGGGCCTATGTATCACCAATATGATAGGACGTACCATGAACAAAATCATGGGCAAGTCAGAAGTATTTGGGTATGCGGTGTCCGATACGTTGCAAAGTACCGTGGAGTTCTGGACATAAATTGATATCAAATATGTAATTTCTCTGCTTATGTATGATGTGGTCTTACCTCCAACAGGGCTATTATCCCATAATAGGGATTCTTATAGCACTTGCCCACATAGCAAAAGGACAAACTTGGATCAGAAAAGATATTCTGTGAAGTTAGCGGAACCACCTTCATCAAACAAAAAATAAAACCCCCAAACTCCCAAACAATTACAGCTACAAAACCATCATACGTTTTAATGATGAGCATTTTATCAAAATATATTAGAGATAATGAAATAGCTGAAAAAAATAACCAAATTAAAATACTCTAGACGAATACGAATGTCAAAGTGGAAAATCATACAATTCAAACAGAAAAAAAAATAAAAACAGAAACTTTGGATCAGAAAGGGTATTCTACATGATACCAGAGCATAATCACGTTTCAGGGCCATACGCAGAAATTTTTTCCGGGGGGGGGGGGGCAAGAAGCGTAAAAATTTTCGAAGAAGCTCAAAAGCGAGGGAGTGAAGCGATCGAGTTGGTCACGAGTGCGCTTTGCATTTTAAAAAGTGAAATTAAACGATTTGGTGCACACTTTTCGTGGATTTTGTAAAAATTTTCAGTAAAAAAATGTAAGTTTTCAAAATTTCTGGGAGGCAACTGCCGCCCCTGCCCCCCCCCCGCGTTCTTTATATCGGAAGGTATAGAGTCATCTAAATAAATAAAAACGGGTTTTTAAGCGTGGTCGCTATCTGGGATAATGAGGATTAACGTTGACCAAACCCTTTAACGTTATATTCAATGTCAACAGATGCCAATCTCTTGCAGTTGCACCCATTTAAAGACAAACATTCGTAAGGAATCCACAAAAATGTTAAATGTACAATGGGCCGTCCATTACATAACGAATAAAGATCAAACCTCACGAACCAAGTCAGAATTAACACCATCAGATGACATCTGAGGGGTGCGGTGACGGGAGCTAGTGCGTCGTCTCGAAGTATATCATGAAAATCAGCAGTGCATCCTGAAATTAGCAAAGATGACGAATTTTCAACGACAATTCCTTGTCTACGCATCAGGAATGATTGTTTTCAACTGCATTGCTATTGCAGTTGGGCAGCCGAGTCCTGAAGCAGCAAGTGTTATGAAATCACTGACACGTAGTAAGTATATTCGTATAATGTATTTCATTATGAGATTCAACATATTTTCAATACAAATACAGGTATGTCCATGCTGAAATGATCTGCCTTTATGCGTTCATACTAAACTACATTTATTAACGTGTTAATTGTGAATTTACGAATGGTAGGCGCCTATATTTTCTTTGAAATTCATTTCTATCTCTAATAAAGTAAAATTTGCTTTGATGTGTTTAATTCATGAGGATAAAAGAATTACTCGTAATTCTAATTCTGCTTCACATATTGCAGTTTTTTAAAGCAAACTCAAGCAATGTAATCGATAAAGGATTCTGATTTCGATTAACCGTTACTATGTAGGCCTATGTTGAAATAAAAATATTACAAACCCCCTTTCACTGCAGGACTCGCCAAGCTATTTTGATCTAGAAAGTATCAGTAAAAAATATATTTCATCTTCCCTTTTAATTTAATAGGCCAAAGTGACTTGGCAAGGTTGAAGGAAATTTTAGCTGAAAGGGGTCTAGACTACGACAGAGCGCGTACCTTCATGAACAATGACAATATATTTAATGAGGTAAGGAAACTTTGCTGTTGGATCTTTACTTTAGAGTGTTGGTAAATGATATGAATTAAAACTTGTTTAAAAGTTCGGATAGGATTGAATGTTATAACATGTATTACCAGCTTCCAGAATAACGCAACTTATAACCATATGCCAGTACTACAAAAAATGAGATATAAAGCAGGTTGCTTTGGGCATGTTGGGTCCACACATTGCTCACAATTGCTGTAGTCTACCTAAGGAAGCAATTTTGGTAATAATGGAAACTGTACTTTTATCGAATCTCATTCCTTTATTATCCTGGCGATGATTAGATAATGACCGTTTTTAATTGACTCCCAAGAAAACCCGTATGATCACAATAGATGGACCAAGAGACTTGGTAATTTTGGATTTATGCTTAGTTACAAAAGTGCACCAGCGACTTAATTGGTTTCGAACCTGGGACATCCGAATGAAGAAAGCACTACTCTACGGCTTGGCCGTCACACCCCCTCGTTGCATTCCCTGCTGCTCTAAAACATTGTCATATCTTCTTCCTCTTCCGTATCTCTAGTATATAAAGTCAAAGCTGCCTGAGATGGACGATCTGATAAAACGAACCACGCTCCGAACGAAGAGCGGTGACTCAGACGATCTCGTCTACGTCTTCGAAGGGGAAAATGACAACGAAGTGGAGATTTCGGAAACTTGCGTAGAGGACGTCATGCAGTACTACAGAGATCTCGTGGGCGGAGTCTATTACGCTGGCAGAAGTAAGTTTTCCTCGTTGTCTCTTTGTTTTCATGGACATATGACCTGCAACATAATCAAATAATCAAACCCTTGTTTTGAAATGTTGGAAACGGGAGGAGGAAGAGGTGGTCTGATTTGTGCCCTTTTAAAACCATTGTGGTACAACTAAAGAATGAATCTCAGTAATGTTGTCTTCTCAAATTTTTAATCAAATACGAGCCCCCCCCCCCAAGTGACTGGGATAGGGTAATTCTGTTTACTTAAATATTATGTAGTTGCTGTTATTGTTGCTGCTGTTGTTGTTGTTGTCATTTCGGGGGGGGGGGTGCTGTGGCCCTTCTGCAACACATTGTATCAGCCCCTCATGAACCAACCATGTGGTATGAGATGCATACGGTTCCCTGCTCATATACCATATTATTGATTTAATATCGTTTGATTCATTTTATATCTTTTATCAGAAATTTGTAGTTCATGTTTAAAGTGATTACACAATGGTAAATTTTGTTTTGATATATGATCGAGAGTAGAATTCTAAGAAGAATAACATTAAAAATTTGATGATTTTCAATCGAAATCAATGGATTTTCGCTAATTTTCTCATAAAAAGTCAAAAGTCAGTTGAAACTGGGACACAGTTGAGGGGTCAAAAATATCCTGAAATCTTACCACATTGGGGGGTTTCCTTGGCAACAGGACTTTAAAAGAAAAATTAGGCAGATGATTTTCTGCTGATGAAATTATGCTCTTTTAAATGAACTAAAATTGTTTCAGCATTGGGTACCCCCTTTAACATACTGAGCATTATACAGTTTACATTATATTAGCGGTATCCATTTTCGTCAAAATAATTTATCATACTGATACCTACCGAAAAAGATAGAAAATAGGAATGAGATCGGATTACACTTCGAGAAGTGTATATTTCATTGCAATGTTCGCTCATCTTAGAATTAGGATGTTCAAAATTACTGACATTTTTATTATGATTCTAAGGTGGATCAGATACTTTATTGCTACCCAAAGCGTGAGGTTCGATTCAATAAAAACGGAAATACACACAGATCAATAACAACTGCAAAAATGATGTACACATAGTCAAAGAATTTGTATGATATATATATTTTTTAAACAGAGGGCACAGGGTACAGATCTCACAGATGTCATATTTAGAAGTATTTACCGTGTTTACAGTCATGTGAAATGCAAACATAGTATAAGAAAAATGAAATATACATTCTGTATTGACTTAGGGATCATGCCAATTATGTTTAGATATTTTTCATGTTTGTCTGTTCCAGTGAGAGCATCAGCTGGTCGAATCCCTCGTGATGCAGAGTACACAGGCAACTTGATAGATCTTGGCGATGTCTGGGTCTGTACTTCAACTGTAAAAAATGAAACATCAAATGTTCCACAATTTAACGGGAAGTATTGCGCCTCCATGATTTCAAACACGGTAAGCTTTGACCTTATCTGTTTATCAGTATTCCGATACACCATCTTTATCCCACTTCTCTCTTGTAACTCTGTTGATCAGCATATCCCATTACGGATTAAGCATGCATCCCCCCCCCCCAAGTCATCATAATGAAGACGTTAGGAAAAACCATGGAGGCAAAAGTATCTACCCCATAACGTTACTCAGGTTGTCTGACAATTTCTTCGCGTAAATTTTGTACACTGTATACACTGATCTTGAAGCACAGCACCAAACACTTTATTAACCCTTACTCTAACTCTAAGCCTAACCTAAAATCCTGTTGCGACCCTGATCCTGGACGTGTATCTATTGCAAAGAAGAGAGCAATTGTACCCGAAGCATATGTGGGGTAATTCAACACCTCTTGTAGTGAGCTTTGATGTCAGGGCTGTTCTTCTTCCCAACTCACATCTATCATTTCCAGCTTTATTCATAAGTAACGAGATAGTGAACATTTCTTTCTCCAGTATCTCATAATTTTCTTCACTGTCATTTCCCGATTTCACGTATCATGTAGGGTATAGTTCTTGGAGATTGCTGGCCAGATAGTTGTTCGGAGACGGACGTCAATTCTCTCTCATGGTGGTGTAAGTATAGCACGGCACGAAAGTCTCACTTCGTCCACACGGACCATGCAGCCGAAGTGAGGCCTCCAATCTCACTTCGTCCGCTCGGCCCATGTGGAGTTTATTTCATTATACATACAAATGTACATTTAACCTTATTTTGTAATGCATTTTTATTTCAGTGATTGTGTTCGGTAATAAAAAGAATTTAGCCATTTACTTGCACATGTTGTTCGTTCGTAAATTTGCCGTGTTTAAAATGTTAGAAGACATAAGTAATTCGAGGAGTATAACAGACATAAAAATATAAATATATGAAAAGTGAGAGAGGAAAGTGCTTAATCCCCTGCAGAGTGGAGATCATTCTTTGTATCTGACCCAGTAATAAAACGATTTTGAGATGCTATGTAATTGTATTTGTTTTGGCAAAATATATTTTACATGATTCGTAGTCAGAGTGAATGCATAATGACGTCCTGCATGTGTTCTGGAAGAAGTGTTCTTATGAATTAAATAAAAGTAAAACGTCACGATGTTATTTCTTCTGTAGTTTGGAGTGAAATTGTCCAGGTAGAACCGTTCATATATTTCGACTGCCAAGAACGAAGACCATGGACCACAGCTGATATTGGTTTCACGTAAGTTCATCACCAAGGTGATGATGATGATGGTGATGATGGTGATGATGACGATGGGAAGGAGAAGAAGAAGAAAGAAGTGGAGGAGGGAGCATAGGATGAATAGGAGGAAGAGAATGAGAAGGACGATGGAGGATGATTTAGCAGAATGAAGAGGGATAGAGTTGGTAATGGCGATGAGGATGATGATGATGATGATGCTGCTTCTGCTGCTGATAGCCATGATGATGACGATGGTGGTAGCAATGCTATGGCAGTAATGCTGATATTAATGATAATGGTGATGCAGTAATTATGATGGGGATGTACGCAATGATGGCAACTATGGTGATGATAATTATGATGATGATGAGGAGGAGGAGGATGGCAGTAGTTTGGATGATGACAGTGATAAAAATTTGACTATTGCTGATGGTAATGATAACGATGGTGGTAGTGGTGATGATATTGATTATGACGGCGATCCACGGTGAATGATGATGCTGGAATTGGTGAAAGCAATGATAACATAATTCTCTCTCTCTCACTCTCTCTCTCTCTCTCTCTCTCCTCCTGCAGTGTTTTTATGGGTTTCTTCGCTCTGTTGGTTGGCCTGGGTTCTTTTTATGAGGTCTTTCTTCAGAAGCTGGTCCTCGATAAAATGAAAGGAAAGGATAAAAAGAAGAAATCAATCGAAATCCAAGACGACCGCGCTCACGAAGCTACAGATCAAGGAGATCACAGGTCCGACATCGCCACCTCATCGGTTGATGGGGAAGAGAAGGAGAACGGGGAGGACAAGGAAGTGACGGAGATTGCCTCTGAGGTCATGAAGAAGGAGGACAAAGGGGGAGCTCAACTCAATGGAGGATACCAAGCAGACGACGAAAAACTTCCTCCCCCTTACACAGAGAAAGGGAAGAAAATGTCTTTTGAAATGGAAGATCCAGAAGCAGGACAGACTACGAAGAAACCAAAGGACACCCTAAAATGGGGTATGGATGAATATATACTATTCAAGTCCTCGACTAACAGACAAAGTCCAAATCATACTTTGGAATTCATAACTTGGAAGTAGGCGTTAAGTTATACAAAACTTATTTGCTTCTCGGTATCCACTGTCCAGTCATGAGTTTTGACTTTAGAATCGTTCCACATATCTGTGGTGTACAAAGTGCCAACCTCTACATTTTCTACAAATTACTTTCAGTGCCAAACGAAATAAATCAGTGGACTTCCAGGCGGTTTGTTCATTTAAAACAATTTTTAAGTGCACTAGCAACACAATAAGGGTTAAATGTGAACTAGGTTACTTCGCTTTTCATGGATTCCAATCAATTATTCTCACTGTGACCGAAATAAATGAGTTTAGATTTTTAAGCGAAACTTTCAAATAATCTTACCACGGTAATATGGACGGGCAGACTCAAGGCCCCCTTGATATTTTGGCTCGAATGTTTGCTGAACGTCAGTTGATCCCCCAATATATTTATATATCTTGAAAAAATCCTAAATTAAATTTCGCTCTCATTCCGTCCCTTTGAAAAATGCATTTTGTTCTATTTCTATCTACAGATTAATAAAACATTATCATCTTCATTTCTTTCAGATATTTGATTTTCTTTTTCATATTTCATTTATCTAGAAAGTCGTAACAATATTTACCATCATCGCACCCCTTTTAGCTCTGCTCCATGCCATCATGATGTCTTTCTCCCTTGTGAATAACTGCAAGAAGCTCCTAAGTGCCAAGAAGACTAAAAATACTATGGCAGTCCTAAATGGCCTGAGGGTCCTGAGTATTTGTTGGGTCATGCTCGGCCATTCGGTGCAATTCATGAGTGGCGAACGTACCGGTAAGCTCATGTTAATGGTGTTGATTATGATGATGAGGAAGAAGAGGAGGAGAAAGGGAATAATTGAAATGATAATAGTAATAATGATAATAATAACAACAGCAACAACCATGATAATAATAATAATAATGATGATGATGATAATAATAATAATAATAATAATAATGATAATAATAATGATAATAATAATGATATAATAACATGATAATAATAAAAATAATATGATATGATAACAGCAAGCACAATATTGATTATGTTGACAATAATGATAACGATAATGAAATTGATAATAGAATTAATGATAAAATTCATTATGATAGGAAAAAATGTTAACAATAATAGCACCTAAGTATTTTCTCCTCAATAAAATGATTTTATCCCCTGCATTATTCATTTTCTCTGTTTTCTGTTTAGTTGCTTAAAGCAATATTTACCTTGATTTGTAATTCTCCTCTTTCTCACCCCCTCTCCCCTCTCTTCCCCTTCTTTTCCTGCCCCCTCTTCCCCGACCTCCTTATCTCCCCCCTCTCTCTCTCCACTCTTTTTATTTCTGCCCTATATCTCTCACGTACTCACTATCCCCCTCTAATAGGTAACCCACTGCAGGCAATAGATGTTGTTCTCGTCCACATGTCTTTTGGCGCCATCTGGTCGGGTACCGTTTCCGTGGATACCTTTTTCGTTCTCAGGCAAGTCCTTTTACGAATCTTGCTTTCCACAGCGTTGCACTCCTAATAACAAGTTGTTTTTAAGAATTGGCGAAAGATCAGAGAACAGACTGAAGAAACTTTGAACTAAGTGGTGTAAGCATTAATAGAGTTATGAAAGATTGACATTGGAGATACCGGAATCTCAGATCTGGTTGTTTTGCACTGAAATTTCATTCTTTACTTAACTTTTCTGTCAGGGCCGTTGTCGACATATGGATTGCTTGCTTTCTTGCTCCAGGAAATAGAAAATATTTTCTTTCTTTGCAATACAATGCATTTCATATTTTACGAACAAAAGCAAAAGTGGTTGAAAATATGCTACGTAATTTGTCCAGTTTTCTTGCTTCAAAATAAAAGATCCATTCCACAAAATGAAATCCCCAACCCTTCGCAAATGCAGTTTCTAATATTCCGAGGTTAACTCTGTTTACAGTCACGGGGGGGGGGGGGGGGAGGGAGGGCGGCGACGTCTATTGCATCAGCTTTCCAGTTTAAATTATAGATTATTTGATATGATAAAAGTAAATTTCTAACATAAAAATTACTACTTGTGTTAATTTTGCAGCGGATTTCTAGTTGGGTACATGACTTTGAAGGCTATAGACAAGAAAACTCTGTCGAGCGCTGGAAGCTGGGTCATGTTTTACTTTCATCGTTGGTGGCGCCTTACCCCTGTCTACATGGCTGCCATGGGCATCTGGGCCCTTTGGTGGCCCCACTTCGGTGATGGTCGAAGCGTCTTGGCCGATCCGACCTATGATTTCATTCAAGGATGGTGTCGAAAGCAGTGGTGGACCCATCCACTGTATATCAACACTCTCTATCCGTGGCCCAACATCCTCGACTACTCGGTTCGTGGCACTCCTCTTTTTATTACCTCTCCATTGTTTCTCCTCATCCTCGCTTTTAAAAGTATACTAATCACCTGAAAAAATCATTCGTGTTCAGTTGATACCTGTGAAAATAAGACCCCCCGCCCCCCGAAAGACTTTACCCGGCATTCCTGGGGTTAACGGATAAGGAGTTTGAGGAAATCATACGATAACATAAGACAACACAATTGGACCTTAACGGATTCGAAAGACTGTATGAATCTTAAACGTCCCAAAGCATGCTCGCGCGTGCGTCTACCAGTGTACTTCAGCAGTCGCTTTTATGTTAATTGAGAGTATATTTGAGCTCGCAGTATCTCGTGACAGAAGTTGTATTGGATCCTCATATTTTAAACTAGTATAGTGGCATTGAATCCCTGTAACATACAATGCAAAATGTGTTTTTGTGATTGGTACACTTTAACTATTTGACACTCGGCATGCTCGGTGCTAATCTATGGTACACACCACTGGCGTAAATCCCGGGAGGGATGGGGGGATATATATCCCCCTCCCACTTTTTCGAGAGGGGGGGGGGGATGGCGTGTACAAATATCCCCTTTCATTTTAAGTAAAAATCATATTGTAATTAATCAGTTGGTGAAATTTTTCATTAAAATGTCATAAACGACGGTCATATAGTGGAATTTTCATTTGAAATGCTCTTAAAAACTAAAAAAATAGTGTTATTTTTCGCTCGCTCGCTCGCGAAATAAAAGAATTATATGTCTGTGGGGGTTTTGGTGGCCAAGTAAGGATGGGTGTGTGTCTGCTTAAGTGTGAGTTTACGAAAAAAAAGAGTCGATCATCCCCCCCCCCCCACTCCTCAAAAGGGATTTACGCCGGTGGTACACACTCCGGTGACAAAAAACTCTCTCTCATAGTCATCTTTCCCAGGACTCTAGCTTTTCTTTAAGTATTTCAGAGTCAACCACACCATAATTTCAGTTTTAATCTGGTGTCTTTATCATTTTCTCACACCATTAATTTCGTCTATATCCTTTCTCCTTACGAGCACTGCCGTGGCACGAGGATTATGGTGTAAGAATGTGGCACCTTCCCCCTCCTCACTGACATTTTCTGTTAGTCATGATAGTAATTCTATATTTGTTTTTGGAAAGAAACATTGTATAGAAAATGGAAAGAACTGTCGACGAATTTCCGAATTCGGGAAGTATTTTTACGCCTGACATCAACTTTTCTTGTCCCCATTATTGATTATGAATATTGATAATATGTGCAATGTATAATCTTCCTTCTACAGTGCATGGGTTGGTCTTGGTACCTCGCTTGTGACATGCAATTTTTCATCCTCAGTCCCATCTTCCTCATCGTCCTCTACAAGTAAGTTGCCATGGTGACATTTATACCAGGAATAATTTGTGGAGGTGTCGTTGTGTAGTGGTTCGCTCCCTTGACTCTCAATCAGAGGGTTGACGGTTCGAATCCCAATCTGGCACTAACGTCTTTTGGCATACATCAGTCCACGTTTGCCACTCTTCACCTATGTGTTAAATGGGTACCCGGTAGGATGCAAATGTCGATGTTCTAGTAGTTAGATTGACATGTGTGCGCCTGTAAATGGCGCCTGGCCGGAACGCTCCCCAGGGAGCTGAGATGGTGCATTGTATGTGTGGAACAGCGATTGGAATTATAGTATTAAGCACTATATTAATGTTAACTATTATCATTATCATATTTTTGGGATATTTTTTTCTTTACGTCATTATTTTCCTTAAACTTAACGAAGTGGCAGCAAAATATCGGATACCTAATTTGAGATTTTGTAGGAAACCTTGAGTTAAAAAATCTCTGAAACTCCAGGTGGGGTGTGACGAGTAACGTAGACTATATAAACACTTCCGTTTGCTTTTATGTGGTTTAGCCTATTGGGTGGTGCTTGCAGAGATTTTAAAAAATGTATTTTTCATCAATTTTACTTCCCAATGTCGTGTGCATCTAGGAATTCCAAGGCAGGGATGGCACTTGTTACGTCTGTATTACTTGTTTCTCTTGGATCTCTGTTCGGTATTACCTGGTACTATGGATACACAACCAATGCTCAGCCGTAAGTTTATTGCATTACTTCTTTAGTAGAAGGCCAAGAAAAAAAAAAGATTACCTGTTACACGTTCGAATTTCTTAAAGATGAGGAGGAAGGGCTAGCTCTTTCAGGTTATTTCTTATTGGTTACTTTTTCATGTTAAGTTTCTGGTTGAATATTCTGCTAAAATAATTATATCTTTCCATCTTTATATGCGCTTAAGAGGAACCCAACATAAAGAAAAAAAGATTATCCTATGCTGATTTCTGTCTTTAATTTATTGTGACTATCAACCGATGTCCTTACATTCTTCAAACAAAAACAAACAAACAAACAAGCAAACAAAAAAATCTTATACATGTTATATTGATGAAAAGGGAGGGCACGCAGAATACAACTGTAGGCATGGTTGGAGGACGCCACGAAAAATAGGAATCGGTTATACTTGGCCTAACCAAACAGTGTTGTACGACATTAGTTCTGGCTTTGGAGTTATTATTTTTGTACCACGTTTTGACTTCCTAACTTCACCCTTAGACCCAAAATCAATAGTGAACCATGTTATCCGCAATTACTCATCACTCGCTGTAATGTTTCATTGTTTCACATTCCACATTGTAGTAAATACAATGACAACTACCCGGATCCTCCAAATGCAGACACCGTCTACACCAAGTTCTACACCCGAATCCCAACCTACCTGGCCGGTTTGGTTTTGGGATACATCATGTTCAGACTTCAAGGAAAGAAGGTCAAGATGCCTGTGGTAAGCGATACACCATCGAAAGACCTTGCTATATTTTTATTCTCTTTTCATAAAACAAATTTGAAAAAGCGGGGTTTTTTTTTGGGGGGGGGGGGGGAGTCGGAGTATTGTCGTTTATCTGGCTTCAAAATTTTAGTCTCTTATTGACAAGTATGAAAATATCATGAATGTTATCCTGTTTGAATTTGAATCATATTATGAAGTGAAAGAAATAAGCCCCTTTGGTTGGAGTTGGGATCATACGTAGCCATCTTTTTTTAGAGATAGTCTTGTTCTTCTAATTATTGTCATTATGATTCTTATATTTTTTCTTTCGACCTATTGTCATATGGTATCATAATAATTACGTGGTTAATCTTTATGAATATCATTACGAGAAACACGATGAAATCGGTTAGCCTATGTATTATCATTTGAGGAGGCTCAGTGGTAAAGCACTGATCTCGCAACTAGAAGTACGCGGGTTCGAAATCAAGTGGATGCACCATTGCCCGCTGGTAATATATTGATCCTGATTACCCAGGCTCTCGGAGAGGACTTAAGGCTACCAGTCTCCTTGTTGCTTACTTACAAGTATACACATGCCTTCTTAGCAGTCAGGTAAAATAACCAACCATTTAAACATAACCAAATTTCTTTGCAGTTTTTTTTAGACAAAAGTGCACAATGCTTCAGTCACCGTTATCCTGAATCATGGAGTTGATGGTAAGGTTGATGCTAATGATGTAGGCCACACTCATTTTCTAATAAACAGAATTCATCTTAATTTCTGTTCCTCCCTCCCAGCATATTGCAGTAACTGGGTGGATTCTAGCGCTGGCGACGCTGTTCGCGGTAGTCTATGGTATCTGGTCCGGTGCATACCGCTACGTACCGCAGATAGAAGCGGCTTTGTACCTGACTCTCCACCGCTTCGGTTGGGGCGTGGCCATCTGCTGGATCATATTCGCCTGCCTTCAGGGATATGGAGGTAAAACTATGAGTTTCATTTCATTTGTTGAATGTAGACCCGTTCAGAACCAGAGAACCTGTTTTACCTGAAAAAGCTGCAACATATTTAATTCAATTGAATTCAATTTTTTGTCCATACAGAGGAATTTATTTTTACATCGAATGAATACAAATACTAATACATTCCAAGTGAAAAATACAGAAACAAGAGACAAAATCGATTATAGATAAATTATCACTATGTATTATTGATAATAAGGAAGAATAAATATGATATATCGATAACAGATATGGCATAAGGTTTTATGATTATATGAAACTTAAGCAAAGATGTGTATAAATAAAGTAAAATACAAGTTTTCACATCTACAAATAAAATGATATGGTATAGAGCCAATGAGACTTATACATCCCCCTCTTACATGTGTATAAATACTAAAGAATATATCTCCTTCGCCCCCCCCCCCCTCACTCAATTCATTTCGTAATAACTTGGATACCTGGATTAAAGATTTCGACGCATAAAATTTTGGCGCATCTCGGAAAAAGGGGGGGGGGGGGGGGTAGGGACATAGTATGGATGATTTAGGATTAGGGCAGAGTTAGGGTAAGGTCACTGGTTTTTATGTGCAAGATCTCTTCTGTTCTGTTTATGTTACTTTATGTTGCTTCATTTGATTTGATTCAGTTTATGTTTATTTTGTTAGTTTGTTTAGTACTTTTCTCTGGACCTCTAAGAAGAACAGAGCCATTTGAATAATGGCTCTGAATGGAGCTTCCAGCCATTTGATATATTGATTTGCATGTATTTTCTGTTTGTATTGCTTTTTATATGGAAAATAAAACCAACCAACCAATCATCTTCACTCATTCTTTTACTCTGTCTCCCTCTCTCTTCCTCACTATCTGCCTTTCTCTACATCAACCTTTTCATCCATACCCATCTCTCTTTCCCTTGTAATCTCACGCCACCTTCCCTCTTTCGTCCTTCTCTCCTGCCAGGACCCGTCGGTGCGCTTTTGGAATGGAGTTTCTGGATTCCTCTAGGCCGTCTCAGCTACTGTACTTATCTCGTCCACCCAATCGTCATGTACAGCGTGATCCTCACTCAACAAACCCTCTTTCATTTTACCTACGTTTCTATAGTAAGTCACAGTGTCGTTTTCTCTTCGTGATCCCCCTATTAACAAGTCCTCTTTCATGACATGTCCATTATGTATAGTTATTTCAAAATATAAACGTGTTCTTTTAATTCAAAGTTCATCGAATCATTTGCCGAGTAGTTTGCCAATTTGAAGAACGTGCTGGTTCGGAAAAACTAGTAGATATTATAACTCTTGATTACTCGGATTGTCGGAGCTCCTCATGCTGTAAAAGAGGATTCTATTTTTAGGATTCAATTCTCTTGCAAACCTTATAGAGAATTGAGTCCTAAAAAGGACGGTATTCAACGAAATAAACAGCATAAAAGAAGAATGTTTAAATTTCAATATTTGATACAGCTCTCTAAACCAATCACGGGTAATAATGACTGCATTACTTTAGTGTGCTCAGAAAAGTGATAATACGCGCATTGCAAAATGTATCTGATATAATTCTGAATTTCTTCTATTGCAGGCATACCTTTACGTGGGGAACGTTGTATTCTCCTTTGCAGCCGCTCTCATCCTATCGCTTCTGGTAGAAGGACCTATGATGGGACTCGAAAAGGTCATGTTTGGAAAGTTCAAGAGGTCATAAGTTAATTACTGATAGTAAATACATGTATAAATAAAACAAAAGCAGCTACCTGTGTATCACATTTTCTTCTTACTTTATGAAAATAGGTATTTGTTTGTATGACTGAAAACACAGCCTCGACAATAATTGTGCACATAGAACATTCTGATGAAAGCTGCAAGCACAGTCGTCAGTATCTGTTGGGGCATATTGTTCACAACATAGGACATGAATTCCGAAGTGAACAAGTCACAGTAGCTGTTTTATGATTTGATGAATATTCATGAACCGCTTTCCTTTTTTTTTTCTTCAGCATGTTCTGAAAGACAACTCAGTAAAGAAACCTTGGTGTCAGTCGTATAAGTTTTTCTCAAAGTATAAAATCATTTAGTCTGATTTTTCGAGTACTTCCAAATATTGTTTTGTAGTAAAAACATAAAACCCAATTGAATCAAACCTTATTTTGTATTTTTCAAGGTATGGTATCGAATTTATCGTGTTATTTTTGTAACTGCTATTGTTATGCATGGTCATCATTGTGATTTTGATCAATTTGTTCATCACATAACTCTGTCACAAGGTGACAAAAATATATCTGAAGCCATCAAAATCTCCTTTGTTTCGTTGAATCTTAATGAATCCTAAATGTACCAAGTTTACTTCGAAATTCATAGAATATTTTACATAACATCACGTTTTCAACAAGTGAATAAATATCATGGAAACTTTACACAGAAAAATATCAAATGCGTAATAATTTTGCTTTGTTTTTCTTGTTTTGTTTTTTTTTTTTTTTTTTTTTATTTCCGATTTCCGATATAAAAAAGGGAAAAATGCCCCAATTATCTTTCCCATAAGACTTAATTATCGTGTTATAAACCAATTTATGATGGGTCGTAGCCTGAAAACTGAAGAATGGACATCACGCCATTTTGTTATTACTATTTATCCTGAAAATGCAGGTTTGAGGTTTTACTACTATACTTGTAGGAGAAAAAATACAACCGTACGCGAGAATCTAGATAGAAGCAAACCACTGTATTTTTCTCATCAAATTTCGGAAAAATCACGTAGAGCGACACCTGATGCTAGGACAATTTCCTTACTTTGTCACGTTTGGAGTGATAAAAATAATTTCGTTAATTTTGTCTTGGTCACTTTTATCAAGCTATCAAAAAAAATTACTAAAAAATTAATCAATAAAAAAGATCCCTTTCTGTAGGGTCAAAAAAGGAATGAGGGAAAATCCAGGAATTAAAAAAAAAAAAGGGGGGGGGGGGGCTCAAATCTTACAAAATTTTCTGGCAACCAAAATTTTGAAAAGTCAGGACACAATTTGAAGTCTCTCTGTCCTTCCGAATTCTTTGAAAAAAAAGGGTCACAAGATCTTTAAAAAAAAAAAAAAAAAAAAAAAGAGGAGAGAGGAAAAGATAACGAGAAGAAAATAAATATATGTTTTGACTCTGAATTTGAGGTAAAAAATAAAAAAAAAATTAATAAGGAGGCCACAATATACACTTTGCTTCACGGGCCAGAAGTGCCCCCCACAAATCCGCCACTGTAAGCAGGTGAGCATGATATTAGCTTAATGATTGGTTTGACTAGATGATGAGACTACTGGCCTCGAACGTAACGACAAATAGATAAGGGTATGTGCACACACTTCATTAAATATAGCCGAGCATCGGAACCTCTTGGTTAATACAAATATTTAAAAAGAAATCAAAACTCATTTCATCCAAGTTTGGTTTATTGCATAGGATAAGGTGTAAGGAGATGTTGCTTTTGAGAGTGGTTTGGTTAGATTTCTCACATACTATGTTGATGTCACCGCATGGCACTCAAGGCTTGGTGGAAAAAAAAGAGGGAGCGTGTTTGTGCATGCGCGATCTTGATATTTCATTAAGCTAATATTGGTCATGGCAACGGTCCTGGTGGCTGAAGTTAAAGATATCGCAGTTTGACACCTTTTTTGTCCGTTATTTTGTATATCTCAGCAATTACATACCGGTTTCTGGACTTTTCGTAGAGGCTATGCAGCAAGCTTACGATTCATTCAGTTACCACAGAATCTGCATTAAAGCATTCTTGATCCTGTTGATCAGAGATTAAAACAACGCTAATATTCACCTCGATAGGGACTGCAGGACTGCACTGCCACACAGTTAGAAAGAACCCGAGTTGAATGAAGGATTGAAGACAGCATTCTAACAGTGTCTAAAGAAGGAATTCAACATAACTGAGCTTCATAAGACTGAAAATGCAAAATCTAACCCTATCATAACAATAGTCATAGTTTCGTATATATACCGATTTCAGGACTTCACAAATGGTAAGTATTATGACGTTACTTGTCCTTTTTTCACTTGTGTATTATGTTCTCGGACAAGACGCTGTAAATTATTCAGGTGTGAGCTTTTCCTCGATGCACAAGTTGAGTAATTTTTCAATTGCGTTATTAGTTCTATACTAATCAAACATTTTGAAAATAATATCTGCATCGTGTGCATACAACAGTAATTTCAAAGCAATATCTGCTCTTAGTGAAAGGTTCAAAACCTGATTGCTGGTGTACTGATGACCCTCTAATTTATTTTCTTCAGTAACCTCACTTAAAAAAAAAAAATTAGACACATTTTCCTTACAAACCGTACAAACTAAGCTCGAAATAAACTCACCTCCTGGATTTTCGTTAGGCACATGACGCCTGTGGGCAACGGGTGTAGACAGGAATTTCATGTTGGGAGGGGTGGACCCAAGCCCACTCGATGTAGGCATATGGGCCTGCATGGGGGAACTTCCTCTGGAGAGGGAAGGTTTCCACGCGAACCATGGAAGCTTCTGGGTTTGTTTTTTCTTGCAATAACCCATTTACATTTTTTTTTTCAGTATGACCTATTGTCAAGCAATAGGCAGAGGATAGATCATTTCGGTGTCGAACATAAAAAAGGCGTGTCATTACTTGCTTTTTTTTCTGTATTTACAAATTTCCTTCCTCTTTTCTTTTGTTCTTTGATTTTAATTCATGGTTTAAAACCCTGTTCTTGTACTTTAATTTATCACTGCCCTTATTTAAGCATGTTAAGAGAATTGATCTAATTTTAGCTCATGTAGTTAATTTTTCTAGTCTCTGACGATTCTAACGAAAAACCCATTATATTCAAGTGAATTTAAAAGGCTCATATTTTTTTGCGAGCCCATCCTGGCTTCTGTATGAAATGTTACATTTTTATGTAATGTGCGTGTGTTCATGTGGACCTGATTTGTGGGTTAATTAAATTTTGATGCTGATAAACGTGTCAGCCCCACGATCAAGCCATGGAAGTTTGGAAAGGAAATTGCTTCCATTCTGTCATATCAGCGAATCAGAATGAAAAAACAAACACAAATCATGAGTGCGCAGTAATAATGTCAATACTGCATAGATCATGAATCTTCACTAATATGGTTAAAATTTTATCAGATTGTGCAAAATATTTGTTCGTTTAGAGTGGAATAAAGATTTGTTGCCGAAATTAGTTTCTAATAATTTTTTTTAGGAAACTAGTGCTAGAAATGAACGGGAAAATCAACTGAAGAGATGAAGAGGGAGAGAATTAGCAGGGAGAGAAAAAGAGAGAGAGAAAGGGAGAGGGAGAGAGAGAGAGAGTCGGGGGATGAGAGGAATGCAGGGGACTGGTGGGCGAGAAAGAGAGAGGTAGAGACGGAGACAGAAAGAGAGAGAGAGAGAGAGTAAGAGAGAGAGGAAGAGAGCGACCGAGGAACCAGGGGCTTATTCATACTTCACCATATTTTTCAATTTATGTTTTGTATGCAGGATTATTATGTGGCACTTTTCCTCACGATATCCTTGTCGAGTGTTTTTGTGGCACCAGGTGAGACATTAACTTATCCTGATCAATGCTCTGCAGTGCTCTGTTCTGTCTATGTTAAAAAACAAAACAAAAAATAATAAAGTATTAGCTCTGAAGCATTTTGTATGTGTTCTGAATATCATATCAAAATTACCACACCCGGGGGGGGGGGGGGGGCCTTCAGTGCCA
>CM057153.1:26822581-26852036 GCA_029962745.1 Echinometra lucunter
CCCTATCCTGCCCGTATCCCCTTAGCCTTCTTCCTGATCTAAGAAACTCGTAGAATGAAAACAAAGGATGATTGGAATTTGTCACAATATCTTGGGCTTTATGGACGATTCTCTTATCACATTCTAGCTGCCTTCAAGTCCCTGTTTACTCCGGTGAATTTTTTTTCAGCATGTTTTACTATTTTTTCCGGTCTTGCTAGGTCTCCCTTTCTGCAGCCTGAAAACCATACAATGCAATTAAATAAAATGACACTCTGGTATTATGGGTTTGGCGTATTATTCAAGATGTTAATGTTGGATTTTTTTTTTTTGAGCAGCAGCTGTTAGTAAAAATACATGAATACAGACTACATTCCAAATTGGAAATGTTATATCGTCTATCCTTCTTTCTAGTTTCTTGTTACTGTCCTGAGTCCTTCGATTTGAACTACACTCTACCGCTCTTTAAGCAATGTGATGTGAAGATGGTCAACGGTAGCTTCATACAATTCATCCCGAAGCTCTTACCAAGCCATGTGCCTCAGACCTGCAGCTACAGACGGCAACATGGTGGAGTCGGGAACATCACGGGTCGTCGTATCTGCCGCATTCCAGGTTCAGTAGATTTGCCATTTCATACGTTGCTTTAGCGGATGTTTGTCATTTGCAGGGGCGTCAGTCCGTTTTATTATTTTTTTTAGGGGGAGGGGATGTGGGGAACACTAACAAAACAAAAAGAAAGAAATAAAAACGTCATCAGCTTCACTGGCGTAGTTAAGGGGGGACAAAAGGTGGCCATGCCCCCCCCCCCTGTTGATCGGCGAGCAAAAAAAAAAAAAAAAAAAGATTAAAAAATTGTGAAAACTAAAAAAAAAACAAAAACAAAAAAACTTTCATCGAGTCCACTTCACTTAACTTACCCTATCCCTACCCGAAGATGCAATTTTCATGTACGAATTTTCAAAAATCTCCCAACCGTGGGAGGGGAGATACCCCCTCCCACACCTTCCCCCCGCTCGGTTGCTTCGCTCCCTCGCCTTGGCCCCCTAAATGCCACTTCTCATGTAAGTTATCCCTGATATTGAATTATAGTGTGCAGTAATGCCATTTTCACGCAAGAATATCTAAAAATCTCCCTACCGTATACCCCCCTCCCACACCCACACCCCCGCTCGATCGCTTCGCTCCCTCACCTTGGTCCCCCTATATACTGCTTCTCACATATGTTATCCCTTATACTGAATTTTAGTGTGCAGAAAATGCCATTTTCAAGCACGAATTTCAAAAAAATATCACCCCCCCCCCCGCTCGGACGCTTCGCTCCCTCGCCTTGGCCCCCCCCCCCCCCCATATGCCACTTCTCATAAAAGTTGCCCCTGATACTGAATTATAGTTTGCAGTAATGCCATTATCATGCACGAATTTTTAAAAATCTCCCTACCGTGGGAGGGGGAATACCCCCTCCCACACCCTCGCCTCCCCCCCTGTTGAAAATTCCAGGCTACGCCAGTGCTCAGCTTATACATTTTTGAGGGTGCATAAAGTTTGGGGGAGTGGGGGAGGTACACCAACAAGTTGCTGACACCCCATCCCCCGGTTCCTCAGTTTAAAACTTTTGGGTGTGCCATGTACATACCCTATTGTGTCCCCCAAACTTTGGGTGGATGAGTTTGGGTGGATGTGTCCCTCCTGTCTCCCCCCCCCCCCCATTGACGCCCATGGTCATTTACTGTCTGTTTATATGTTATGAACAGTTTTAGAATGAACAGCTCCGTCCGTTTTCTCATACCAGCTACTATAATGATTACGCAAAAAAGGGGCACATTATTTGAAGGAATTGACCAATTTTTTCTCCCTTCATTGCCTGCATGAACTGAACATATGCCAAATTGGGTTTGATTTGATTTGATTTGATTTGATTTATTTATTTTCTTCTGCATTGATATATGTACATATTTTTTCGTATAACAGACATAAAACAAAATACAAAAGAATTTTTACAATGAATCATAACACAAAGTATTTGTAATAATCATTTACAAAGCAAATGATAAATTGTCAATTCTTTTTTTTTGTTGTAATTCAGTTAAACATAAGATTTAATTAAAAATAAGATTATTTGCAGAAGAAGGTCTGCCATTATAAGCAATGTGCTTGAAAATATGGCAGCCCCAAATATTATGAAATAGATAACCATATCAAATAAACAGAATGGAAAAATAACTAAATCCTGTATTAAGAGGATAATGACGATGATGATGATGAAATGATGATGATGATGATGATGATGATGATGATGATGATGATGATGATGATGAAGATGACGATGCTGATCATGATATCGGTAATGACTAAAATGGTAGCAAGGATGATACTGTGAAAAAGGCTGAAGAGCTAACACAGAAATTTTACCGTGAATATTCTGATAGCAACATGGTCTTAACTTTCGCTTTAAATGAGTAGAGGGAACAAAAGGATTTGATACATTCTGGGAGAGGATTCCATAGGTCTGGGCCATGGTGTCTTACAGGTTTGACTGGGTTTGACTGGGGATGCGTGTACCTCAGCCGCCCCCCCCCCCCCTTCCATACCCCACTCTACGTAACTATTTGAACAAAATGTTGTTACCCTTGAGAATTTTCGTAGTAGTAAATTCAACTTGCGGTTATTTATAAGTGTAAATTCATGATATGTAGATTCATACCACTGAAAATAAGCTTCGAAATGAGCACCAATGTTTATTCGTCTCAGTTTTGATTCACCGTAATGCATTTCTCGGCCTCACCCTATTCTTTCATCCCTGCAAAGATTGTCTCCAGCATCCATGTGAGAACGGCTGGTGCGAGGAGACTATGCTGAAATACAAATGTCATTGTCCAGCGGGATATTCCGGGAGGCACTGCCAAGCTAGTAAGTTTCATGTCACTCATCATGCTCATGGTAGCATCATTAGATGAATGGGTGTTAATAGTGATAGTACAACCGAATTACACGGCTTTCATTGCATTTACAAGAAGATTACCCGGCTTGCCCGTACAAAATATATGCACTTTTTTCTGTGCTCTCCCTGTGGGTCATTCTCGGCGCCATTTTAAGGATAGTCACAGCAATGGACGAACCGAAATTAATTTGGCACCCCTCAGGTACCAACTTGACACTTGGTCGAAGAAAGGTCATGCTGACAATCTTAAGGACTAAAACTCTGGCCTACCAGTCAACTTGTTAAAAATATTGTATATAGAACTGCATACAGCTAGCACATAATAAGCATCAAAAAATGTTACCTGGTATCAATAGTTGAAGTATGGAAAAAAAAATGAAGGTTTACGTTAGACCAGAATTTGATGTAGACCAAAACTCATAGCTTGATTCCGTAATCCCTCATGATGCTATGCGCTGATCAACTTCGAAGTGCCCTGCCAGGACTGACTCCGCGACCTTCCCATCTGTACAGTCACTCGGCTACGATACCTCTATGCCCACCTCTGTGCCCAGGTACTTTTTCATTTGCTGAAGCGGTATTGTTGATCTATGAATTGAATCAGTACTCAAATTTAGAATTTCACTGATTATTCGACGAATGATATATATTGTCAAATCATCTTCTTTTTTAATTAAAGCAACTGCGAATGCCATGGAAGGAAACGTTACTTCAGGTAAATATTGTCCATGAATGTAAAATGAATGTAGCGTCATACGTAAAGAACTAAAGAACAGTTGAATTTCAAGAAAAAAAAAACCATGAATATATCGATATGACATTAAATATATCGCTTTGTCGAAAACGGTTGGAAAATACTTATATAAACTCATTGAAAAAATGCTGGGAATGAAAGGACAGAATAGGAATACTTCAAATAAGGAAGTACCGGTACTGCACTGAATTCAGTAGAAATAAAACAAATTCTTGTAGCAAAGTTACAAAAGTTTATTCATAGTAAAATACTTTTCAAGGTTGGATAATCAAAACACGAGACTGCTTCTCATTTTTGTCTCATTATAGGCTTTTAGTTCTAAATGAATCACAATCTTGCAGTTTAGCCAATGGTCCTTTGATATGACGCTGTATTCCTTTGTTTTTATTAAAACTTCGGTTTCACGTCATCCGTGATTAGAACAAATTATAATGTCTAGTCGAAATTAAGTATAAAATAGTTCAAATTGAAATTCAAATTCGTATTCATTCATTTCCAAAAGAAAGAAAAGAAATACAGTGGTATTATATATGCATATTTTGGAAAAGATGAAATAATCATTTCTTTTTCTTGATAAGTACAAGTACATATAAATCATTAAAAGAAATTCTTAAATTATGTGAAGACTGGAGGATCCACTAAAAAGTTCAATATGTTCTTGACATAAGTGTGCGGGTTAACCAGCTGTTAACTATTTTTTTTTTCAGAAAATCCAACCCCTGAAGCAGCCCTCCCTTTATTGGCTACAGCAGTCAGTGAAATAGGTACCCACTCATTTTTTTAAAAAGAATGTTACATTGTCTTTCGACGCTTTTATCTCGGACGGCTGTATTTGAAAGCAGCTGATTATGTCTTCTGCATTAATCCCGTTGGGATGGGGGTTTATGTTTCCCCTTCTCATTTTTAGAGAGGGGGGATGGCGTGTACAAAATACCTCCACTCTTCAAAGAAGAAATGATATTTCAATCAATCAGATGTTGAAATTTCAATCATAAACGACGGTTATAGAAGTAAAATTTCCACATACATAAAATGAATTAAAAACCAGAGATAAGATTAGAAGGTACAGAGAGTATGTGTGTGGGGGGGTGAGGGTGTGTTTGTACTCGTGTGTGAATTCGCGCTAGACATTTTGGCAAAAGATTTTGATCACCCCTCCCCCCCCCCCCCCCCCATCCTCGAAACGGATTTACGCCGATGGTCTTCTGTACTATGTATCTTACGCCATATTTAGCCAGAATCGATAGTAATTTTTTTGAAATCTTAGAAAAACCCAGGGCCCTGCCTTTATTGTAAAAAGCTGTGATTAATTCAAATCTATCATATCAATCTGGTCTAGAATCTGGACGTCTTTGAGAAGCAATTTCGATTACGTCCATTATGCGATCTCCCTCTACCTGCTGCCAACCGAAGATGGCGTGTTTCAGAATTTTATAAGCCGAGATTTTTTTTTAATCGGGCGTACTAATATGTGAAGAGGAGATATTCATTCAGATTCTAGACTAATATTAACTGAGATTGTAGAAAGTATAGAAGTTTGTAATTGATTTACAGGAAAACAATCGTTTGATCGGAATCAGTCAAAGCTATCAAATAACACAGGGCCCTGAAAGTACCTTAGTGTATGCCACTGATAAGAAGCAATTACAATGCGTAAACATTTTTTTAAAATCCCTTTCCTTCTGGGAAAACCAATATCATTTAGACAATACCATGGCTTCAACATCTATTGCACCAACTGCAGCTAAAGCTCAGCAACCGGAAGGGACAACAGGTAAATGACTATTAACCTATCACAGCTTTGTATTTTTTTTTCTCACGATTTTCACAATTTTCATATTTCTAGCATTTCACCCTTTCTGTTCCCCTATACCTATTTCTCTTTTCACTTTGGTTTCTCCTCCTTTTGCTCTCATTTTATATTACGTACTTTATCTGCAGTACATGCCAAATGCAGGAGTAGATCCAGGATTGTCAAAATGGAGCCTGGGAGGTAGACTAACCATGCTAACCTTTTCTGAATCTCCGTGATTTCTGGGATAATATTTCGCTCTTTCCATTGAAATCAATCAATTGTTGCTTAAAATAAGGATGTTATGTTAATTCTTTTAAGAATAAAAAACGTTTAGAGAAATTTTAGTCACTCAAAATCTAAATCGTCAAAAATTCATTTCATTAACATGCATGTTACTGTTTAGTTTTATAATAAGAAAACAAAACAGCGATTGTGATTTTTAGAAGAAAATGTATGTCCTTTGTAATTTCATAAATGTGAGAAAGTATGATAAGTATCAAAACAATTGTGACAAATTGTTTCTGTCCCAAACCGCACTGTAAGGGAAATATGTTACGAGGCTTACTAGTTAGAGAGGAGAGTAATTTAACTGAACAATGAAAGAAAAAAAAAACATGAAGAGATGAGTTGTGAGAATAAGTCTCTCATTATATAAACTGTAATTATGTTAATGATCTTTCTCTCAACCTCAGAAAATCCATCCACTTCAGAAGCCGTTCCTTTTGCAATAGTCGGCGGGACTGGTAAATCTATTCTGATTATTATGTTTCCTTTTTAACTACAAACTATAATTGTAGTGTAGGTATTTAAACATGTTTAAAGAAAGTTTGGATGATTACATCGATAATATACTGCGATCTGATTTAATGACGAATAGTAGTTTTTAAAAAGGTTACCAAAGGTTTTAACAGAGATTGATCTTTTGACTATACATGTACTTCCACACAAAATTGAAAGTATGACAAAATGAAAATGGATTGGGGTTATTTTCAAGATGCTCCTCTTGGTGACTCAATATAGATTAGAACCCCATCTGGAGGGAGTGATGTAGTGAATGAGAAGACCATAAAGTGACCGGTGCGTCTTAGCGTTAGTTGGAAGATGGGTAATACTTTCTGAAGAAGAGTGAAGTTTGTAAACACTTAACTTCCTTTTTTTACTTCTTGTAGAAGTACTGATTAAGTATTGATGAATTATAGAAAATGTGAAATAGGTCTTATTATCACACATAATAATGAAATAACCTTTGACTTTTCTGTTTTAAAATTCACCATCCTTTGCAGAAGATCCTACAGAGCCTGATGCCGAAATTACATCACTAACTGACCAAATATTACGTAAGTTATCATAATTCTTCATCACTAAAAGCAGTAAATCATGATGACTCTTCATCACTGAAAGCAGTTAACAGAATTTCAAAGGCCGTTTTCTATTTGGCAAACTACCTTCTGACAGGTTATGAAAAAGATCAATGCTCCACGAGGGGAAAAAAAATCATTGATTATGATATAAATAAATCAATTGATTTTAAGGTTAGAGTTCTAAATGTTAAAACCAAATGGTTTGTCTAATCAAGGAGGTACTATTTACCTTGATGGTCCCATCATGAACCTCCTACTAGAGACTGGTCTATAATCTAATGATTTGTTTATTTGTTGAAAGAGGAACGATTGGCTCGTATTTACCTTCAAGTTCTTAAATTAAAGAAGAAGAAGAAGAAGAAGAAGTAGAAGAAGCAGTAGTAGTAGAATAAGAAGAAAAGGAAGAAGAAGAAAGAAAGAAGAAAGAAAAAGAAGAGAATAAATATTTTTGAAAAAAAGAAAGGGAAGGAGGAGAAGAAGAAGAAGAAGAATGTACGCATGTTCAAAGATAATCAAGCATGATCATGATGATCAAGTTTTGAATTATAGACATGGTTATACAATATCTCCGTATAAAGTACCGTATATGTATAGGGACTCCAACTTATGAATATTCGAAAATATAAAAAGGAACCCAATAAAAGGCATATTTCATTTTATATCTGTGTAAAGAACATGACAATTCATGGGCTACTACCATGACTACTGGAATATCGCACATGGACATGATGGAGGATGACTCGTCGGGTAATACATTTCACGTAAAAAATCTTATTAATAAAATATCACTCGAAGGATGGGTCCGGGAAACAGTAACTTGGGGAGGACATAAATTTTTTTTAAAAAATATATGATAAGAAAATAAAGCAAGTCATCAGGTCTATGAAAAAGGGCTCACAATGTAAACTGTGGTTTCAAATCGAGATTTTTCTAAGTCCCAAGAAACCACTAAACGTGATGTAAGAGCTTGAATAAAGACGTCTAGAAGACATGAACATTTCACTATTTTTCACCAAAAATGTATATTTTGCATAATATTTACTCATAATGTGGTAGCTACATAATCCTAATAAAAATGTATTCTTACATGAACTTTGTCTCATAAAAATAAATGAGAAATCAGGCAGTCAAAAGTGATACTGTTGGGAAAACACTTATCATACATTTGGTTCATTCGTTTCCAAAATGTGCAAGAGATGAGAGAGAGAGAGAGAGAGAGAGAGAGAATATTTTCGAACGACCTGTGCAAGATTCAAAGTCCACTTAATCACTCAAATTCTGGAGGTAATCAGGTAATTATAACTTGTTAGCACATCATCATTTTTATTAAATGAAAAAAGGTACCCCTACCTCTAATTATACGACCCTATGATTTTGTGTGTCAAGTTCAAGTTTAAGTTCGATTTTCAAGTTCAAACACATTTATTTCCAATTATTCAAATAACAAACCCTCTCCGACCCCCCCCCCCCCCCCCGCTGGAAACAAGTTGTCCTATTTTTCATTCACAGATCTTATACTCTTGACTTTTTTTCCATACAATATGTGAATTTTCTTTAACATTTCTCATTTATTTCGTTGGTATATTCCTTTTTAAGAAATGAGCGTGACGCAGCATAGTGGTGGAACATTGGGAACTATGGAACCCGAAACGATTGAAATGAGTAGGTACATGTATTAATATATCTGCACTGTAAATGATATAGGAATGAAAATCCACTTGCAAGGAGTCTTTCGTTAGATTGAAAATATACGCTCAACAGAGTGGATTCTAGTCTTCAGAGAGTTACAGGGTTTGGTTCAACTCCTAAGGAAATGAAAAGTTTTCAGACTCCTGACAAAAAATTTCCACTCCCTTTTCGGTGAGCATGGTGAGAGGGGTATGTTTTGATGTATGCAGAAATATAGAGCAGATGATTCTGTGGGAAACCCTATCATGATGTTCTTTAAAACGTGCGTGTATTATCAAGTTTAGAACATTTGGTAGCAATGGTTGGACGATTGTAAAATTTAGAGCAAATTTTTGTTTCAAGCTATTATGTATTATGTTTTGTTTTCTTTTATTTTGCTCTGCATTGCTTGTTGATAGTAAACTGATGTGGAAGGAAGTTGAAGAAGAAATCCTAACTGAAATATTTTATCCTTTTTTTTTTCCAAAGATGAAGAATGGGAGGAGATCAGTGAATATTTATCAAAGGAAAATATAATAATGGGGTAAAAGGTGTCGTGAATTTTTAAAGTTATAATCGATCAAATTGGTAACATTTTGAGTACAAACTGAAAAGAAAGAAACTATATATGTTATGATGATTGTCTTTAAAAAAATGGTAATGGTAATGGTTAAAAAAAGGTAATAAGGGCTTAATAAAACTTTACTATCACCCGTGTTTTGTTTTCATGTGTTTTGTTCCACTGGGGACAGATGAAGGTTCTTTCCATGTATTATGCTCTGAAGATATCACCTGGGAACAAGCTGAAAGCCTCTGCCGAGAGAAGGCTATGAGCCTCCTTGTTCCCACGAGTGAAATCTTCCTGAGAACCGTTGCGGAATCTGTGGCTCAGACCTGCGAATTAGAGGGGCGTGGCAGGGATGACGTACTGTTGTGGCTCGGATGCCGATACCGGCAGGCGGACGAGGCTAGTACCGAGGCTAGTACCGAGGCAAATCAGAAGGTGGATGCCATGAAGAGAAATATCGAGAAGTGGGACTGTGTGACAGACAGCAGCGACAATCCACACTACTCAAAAATGGTGGAATTATACAGCTGGACAACCGACTACAAAATATGTAAATAATCCTTTCTAAATGTTTTGTAGTACTTTCCTGAGACTAGTTAGAAAATCAGTTAATGATAATTTATTCAATTTTTAACTTCAGTAAAAGTGAAAGCATGTTTTGAACCGAAATACCACCTCATTAGCATATGGGGAATTCCATGATTAGTAACGTTACATTTAAGTAAAATTTTGATACTTTTCATACAGCTAATTCAATAGCTATTTCATCTGAAGTCCTAATCTTTATTCTTGTAAATATATATTCTCCCTCCCTAGGTCTACGATAAATTAAGAAATCAAAAGTAACTGAATAATATCAGAGAAGTTATGAGAACGTTTGACAGCGGTTAGTAACGTTACAAAAAAAGGACATGAGAAAAAAAAACAATGTTTTTGAAAAAATATACCTCCTTACTGTGACGTACCTCACACTTAGAGCCATATCAGTGTTACTTCTTAAATGATGACAAATGTTTACCCCAATTTTTTAAAGAGTTTACCTCTCTACTTTTTAAAGTAGAGACTAAAATCTTGGTTAGCAACGTTACAGTTAGTCAAGTTACAATTTGTCTAGCACCGCATATTTGAGATTTTTGTACCTTTTCAGCAACTTATTATCGAATACTTTCTTTTAATTTGGTGTGACTAAATATCCTTCAGATTATCCAATCATAAAATTCACAAAAGAAACAATATTTTTTCTGTCAAGATCTAAAAAACTGTGTGTAGTTCCATGCATCTAATTTTTTGTATGGTTCGGATTCTCCTATAAGGGGACATTTTAGACAAAAAATTTGCTTGGTGAGTATGAAACCCCTTTGTATCAACAATTTCTGTATGAACTTTAACCCCCCCCCCCCCCTAAATTGACCTGAATTTGAAAAAGAGCAAAAATAAAGTTTGGGCCAATGTCCACTTCATCATGGAATTGCCCATTTCACGCTAAATTATATAAATGCATTGTCATGATTGTAGTCGAAATTAATATGTGAAAATCTTTAGAAATGATACCGTCATCAAGACATAATATCAATAGGTCTGTAATGTCTTATGAATAGTCATGCTTTCTTTATTCTTTCACTCTTTTTGTTCCAAAATCATAGTATCTGGCGTTTCTGACATCGACAAAATTTGTCTCCAGGTTAAAGCCAGTAGAGGTCGATCTAAAGACGAATATGACAAGTTTGAATTCAGAGGAGAGGTCTGTGATGAAAAAACAGCTAGAGCAGTATGCCTGGTCGACTAGTCACACGACATACACGGTGCCAACAAGAAGATTCACGCATAGAATCGTCGGAGGCTTCTAAATTGTTTGATTTCTATTCAATTCACTGATATTGATTTATTTCACAAAAATCCTGTAACTATATATTATTATGTCATGTGTTGATTCTTATCAAGTTTAGATGTTGCACCCTTTCACAAGAATGGCTTGTGCTCGCTCGAGCTTAAAATATCTCCAGATCTTTCGGGGACATTTGATAGACGAGACCCTAAACTATCTACTGGTATAAAATTTTCCTGCTAATATCATGTTTGGGGAAAATTTTGCCCCAGTTAAACTGTCAAATAGAAGCTTGAGTTCTAGGAAAGATTAAACAGCAATTCGTGAGCTCTCTCATTCTTTATATGTGAACGAGGAAAATTTAACAATTGAAAAATGTTCCCTCACAAGGATTGCTATGAAATGCTCAATATTCGAGATAAAAATTATGATGAGAAATAGCTGTAGTGTTCCTGCCAAACATTCATGCCTGTGTACTCATTTACATGTCTATGTACAGAACTGGTTTTGGGGAAAGGTGATGGAATTTCTTGTCAGTTTGATGATTCCAAAATCTCACATTAGACATCTGTTTATGGGTTTTTATGTACAACTAATCTATCCTTCCCAGTTGACAGGAGTTTATTTCGAAATGTAATTGTATGACAACAAATCAAATTTATCTTTAAACTTTTTCTGAGACACACAGTGCTTCGATCATGTATATTTCGAATTGTATGTATGTAACTATGTAACTATATTTGGTATCTCAAGTATGATTCGATGCTGAGTCTCAAACTATCTTGCTACTTTATTTATGAACTTCTGAAAGTATATAGACTCTCTCTATGTAACTATGTTTGATATCTCAAGTGTGGTTCGATGCTGAGTCTCAAACTATCTTGCTACTTTATTTATGAACTTCTGAAAGTATATAGACCCTTTTAATTTCTAAATTGTTCTACTCCTTTTGAAATCTCTTTAAGGTCTACACATATAGGATCCAAACACCTTCCTGTTTTGCTGCTGTTGTTGTTGTCACTTTGTTGTTGCTATGAGCATGATTAGGAGTTTATATTCATAATTGTTATGGTATGTTATATTTTGAAAAACTATTGTATTTGATTATTATCTCCTAAAATATTTTGTCAGTGAAACTGGAATTTGTATTGCCAAGGTCGAATGGTTTTCTTCGTTTAGTGCTGTTGCATTTTTTTTCGGTAAACTTATAAATCAGAAGAAACTTTTAATAGTTTGGGGATTATTTAAAAAAATCCGTGAATGTGTTTGTTGTTTTTATTTGACGATTGTTTCATAAACCTTCCTGTAAAATCAAGGACAAGATATCTTTGATGTTGAAATGTTTGCAAAATGGCCTAAATAGATCATTCGGTGGGGCAGAAAAAAAATGTAAAGACGTGTAATGATGTAACCCTCTCTCTCTCTCTCTCTCTCTTGTAGCTTTTCAATTTAAAACGATATTGTGCCCCCTTTCCCCCTCCACGCTTCCGTAAGAAATGCGTCTCCAAGTAGAAATATCATTTTTTTGTTTGTTTGTTTTATGTAAGCGTTAAATTTTCGATAAAAAATGTGGCAACTTGACCGTTTCTCTTTCGATAACATGATTCTGCATGACGATCTAAGTGTGCGTTAGCTCATTTCTGAAACCATAATCAATGTTTTGAAACACAGTTATGGAACACACTTTTGAAACGCTGTTGCAAAGTACATGTCTTTCCTGCCTGCGTTTTCTCAAGTACTGTGTTTAAATTCGTGTTTCGACGGGGGGGGGGGGGGGGGGGGGGGGGGGGGGGGGGGGGGAAAGAAACGCCGGACCCAAACGTCACTATAATTATGAATCACCCTAAATCACCAGTAAGCGTATTTCGTTTAATGTTGCAGTAAAACCATTCATGGCCAAACATAGGAAACGATAATGTTGTATTGTTGTCACAGCAACATCCTAGATCATAGCAAGCCTCGCAAGGCCACCATGTCAGGATTTCTTCTATTTTTGTTGTTGCTGACCGACTTGAATGATATGGGTATGGTGGCCCTGAAGTACGCTCGACAACAGGTCGTGTACGACGTGAATTTCGCATTCCGGGTCCTGAACTTTGCGTCACGGGTCGTGAATTTCGCATCCCAGGTCTTGAATTTCGCATCCCGGGTCCTGAACTTCGCATCCCAGGTCATGAATTTCGCATCCCAGGTCCTGAATTTCGCATCCCGGGTCCTGAACTTCGCGTCACGAGTCATGAATTTCGTGTTACGGGTCGCGAATTTCGCGACTAGGACGCAAAGTTCGCGTCACAGGTCGCGAATTTCGCGACTGGGGCGCAAAGTTGGCCGCGAAATTCACGTCGCACATGACCTGTTGTCGAGCGTACTTCAGGGCCACCATATATGGATAATCATTTCAACTCCGTGTCTTTACTGTGTTTACTGTAGCACAAAGTCATGCAATAGTGAAAGAGATTATTTGCGTACCCAGAAAAATGGTCACGGGAGTCCGAACCCCCACCCACAGACTTTTTCTTTTTAGGTATGTGCGTGTGTGTTTGTGTGAGAGAGGGAGAAGAGAGAGAGAGAGAGAATGAGTGAGAGGGAGAGAGAGCGGGGGGCGAATAATCAACTGCCTAATATTGATTATGATAAGAATAACCATAAATGTTTTTAGCATAATATGATAGTATAGAAATATATTCTAACTTTCATTAGCCCATCAGGAGGCTAAAAAGAAAGTGGTAAATAGAAAAGAAAGAAAGACAGAGAGAAAAAAAGAATGAAAAGGCAACTTGAAAAGAGAACAATATGACCCCACCTATACATGCTGTAGCTTCCCCTTACGTAATTGCCGACAAAGCTTCTTGTGCTTTACCTGTTTACCTTGTTGTCTTGCCTATAAAATGGTAAGAATCATTGACTTTCTGTGATTGATTATTTGCTATTTGTAGCTTTCTTTTCACTCTTTTAAAAAAGAAATGATGGTGTTTGTTCTTTTCAGTCGCCCTACACAGAATTCTTGCCTTTGTCACGAGGTCTATTATGTTTTCACCCGGGACGTAAGATTTCGTTATTTTGGGGTTATGACTTGGCGGGTTTCCACGCAGAGTAAGGATTCAACAAGCCATTGACAATTCTTTACTTGAAAACTTGTATGGGAGCTTTAAAGTTTCATTTGTTCTCTCCTTTTGCATCCAAACAAACAGAAAAAAATATATCTACATGGCAACGAGATGCCATCCGACCCACTCTATTTCTCCTTTTATTTTTAGCCTTCTTCCTCTTTACTTCATTTCTTTTTCTTCTTCTCTATTTATTCTTTCTCTCTCTTCTTTTCATTCCACTTTCTAACCCTTTCTTTTCATCCATTTTTTATGTCCTTTTTCATTCCTTTTCTCTCTCCCTCTCTTACTCCCTTCTTTCTTTCTTTCTCTCTCTCTCTGCCTCTTTCCTCCTTTTCTTTTTTTCAGCGTAACTAAGACATTTTACATTATCATCGTTCTTGTGGCATTCTTTTTTCTTTTATACAGGACATTTTAATCATAGCTAACAATCGAAATATGATTATAGCTACATTATATACAGACAGAATGAAAAACATGGCAGAATTTCGTGTCATTTAAATGAAAACTAAACAGGCATAAGACCAACTATCAACTTCCTTGTGATTCAGTAATCGTGAGTTGGAACTTGACGATGGAGGTATTGAAGTATACCTCCATAGGCGGGCCTCTTAGTATCTTACTCGTACGATGAAGTAACCTTGTCATTTTCATTTATGACGATTATTCCCAATATCTATTTAACAAACACTGGAAGAAAATTGCATACCAGTCCGTATGTGGTGACGCGACATACACTTCGGCGTCAATTTCTCCGGTGGTCCGCGCTTTGTTTCGTCAAAGATACACGGTGTGCATGCATGGTTAGGGTCAGTGTGGCAATAGGGTTTCTAGTCGGGCTTAGGGTTAGGGCGTTTGTTCCAGGAGTTGCAAGTTCAGTATTCGGTTTGTGTGCGATATACAAGGGGAACAATAATTGTCGCCGGAGCAATAGTCATGGTTTCCATATGTATCCATACCACTTCATGCGTGTAGTTAGATAATGGCAAAGTTATTACAGTACATTATAGGATAGAGAATCATGATTGGGTTTGGTAGTCATAAAAAAATAATAAACATGAAACTTTATTTCGCCTTTTGCGGAATAGTAGAAATAAATATCTAATTCAAGAAAAAGCACAGCAAATTTGTCACATTCTTATCAACATAACATACGCTTTTTGCAAGATAGAGCACTCTTATTCTTACATATTTACAGCTTCTTATATACACATCTTCATCTTTTACTCCATTTGCATTTCTATGAGAATCTTTTAGACTTCTACAAACTTTTGTCAACAGGCCTACCCCCTCAAGGCTCCTCCCCCTGTTTTCCTCCCTCCCTCCCCCCTCTCTCTCTCCCTCCCTCCCTCTCTCTTTCTCTCTCTCTCTCTCTTTCTCTTTCTCTCATCCCTACTCTCCGACCAAGATAAAATGTCCTATTATATTTGAATAAGCCTCATATATTATGACTGAAAGTTACGCTATCACGTTAAAATGCATTCCCTCTTAAGTTCTTTTCAAGAATAATGTCTTTGCTTCTTTGTTATTTATACCTGTTGTAGGTCTACATGTCAATGACAAAACGTTATGACACGTGTTACAGGCGCTAGTCAAATACGCAGGATCGAATTAGCCCATGCTCAGGTTAATACTGAAAGCGATTTGTCATTATTTATTAGGGGGCATTCATGTTTTGAACGATGTCAACCCCAAAGTCACTGTTGACCGCGAATCCATCGTTGACGCAACCCTGCGTTAGGCAAATGACGCATTAATATGTGCAATATTTATTAACAGTTCTTCGTGCGTTACGCCGTTGTCGATTCCATGGCGGTAGACGTAGGCTCGCCCGTCGTAGCGTAAGTGTTGGTCTCACCGTTTTGACTAACCATCGAGTCAGTGGTAGACATGTCAAAGGTCACCATCTCTGCGGTTACGTCTTCATAGGTGGTCATTGCATTCGTTGCAGCAGGGGTAGCGGTCGCTGTTGCTGCCACTGTTGTGGGTGCTGTTGTGACAGATGCTGTTGAGCCAAACTGGAAACCTGTTCATCGAAAAAAAAAAATTAAAAAATCTAAGAAATCCATAATCATATTCATCACGTACATTGTTAAAACATTGATAGCCATTTCTGAGATTTTGACTGCACAAAAAAGTGGAGGGAAAATCAAAAGAATAATAAAAAGAAGAAAGAAAATTTTAACAAACATAAAAGGTGATCTGTCAAAGATGACAGACCACCTAATTATTGGTATTTAGTTTATATCGACGACGGAGGGATAAGGAGGGATTATCTATATTAAATGAGACCTAAAAAGAAATTATTGGTATTTTGTTTACATCGACGACGAAAATAAAATAATTTTGAAGAAAATGCAAGTATTTGATAGGCCCCTATCATGCAAAAAAAATTTAGAAGGGTTTCTGCATTTTTTTCTCTTTCGCCTAACTCGCTAGCAAGATTTAGAAATAGGTAAGATTATTCGGGCGGGGGTCAATGGTATACCTGTACGCCTACGTACATGAATGCATACTTTAATAGTCGAAGGTTCGATACACCAACAAAGGGCTGTATTCATGTTTGAGAATGTTGACAAGTCGCCTTAATACAACACTTGGAGGTCGATAAGCCACTCATGAGATGTCATAAGTACTCTCGGTAAGGTAAATAATGTGTCTCCACTCATCATTGCTCATTGTGTAAGACGTCTAAATCCTCTATGCAAATAGCAAAGAGGGGCGTTCTTTCCACGATTGCGAGCTCTTTAAGCCCGCCGCACACTATAAAATCAGTCTGCGATCCAATTTTTGGAAAAACTTGTCATGGCAATTGGTATAAACATTCAAACATATAAATTCGTAATGATCCAAGTTCCGAATAGTCGTATGAATAATGAAATCGAAATTCTGGGCTATTGCGAGCCTCCCTGTAGGAATAAAAGCCAACTTAATTCCGAATCGTAGTGACGTCATAGCAATCTTGCGATCGGCTACGATGTGAAGCCGATTTTGCCTTTACTCCGGCCACAAGGCTTGCAGTTAACCAAAATTTTGATTTTTAGTATTCCTATCATTATTCCGAACTTCAAATAAGATAACTTTACTTGTTTGAATTTTCACATTTAATACAAAATTCTATTTAGTCGAAAATCGGGTCGCAGTCGGATCGTATCATCATGATCATGCGGCGGGCTTTATATTGCTAGCTTCGCGACTTGTAAGGCTATCATCTTATGCATTTGAAATTTTGAAATGTGGAACATGGATTCGTGCGGAGTTGTTGTAGTATAGGGAGGGAGCGAGAGAGAGAGAGAGAGAGAGAGAGAGAGAGAGAGAGAGAGTGAGGAAGATAGCGTGAGAGGGAGAGCAGAGGGAGAGAGAGACAGACAGGAATGAACAGAGAGTCCGTAGTTGGAAGATAGAACGAAAAACATGAATGTGATTTATGAAAGAATTGTGATAAAAAGGACCCATTTTTTACAACCCGAAACACGTTTTCTTTTCAAACTTTCAAATCGTTTCAAAACTTGTTTCAAAGGATAAACGTTTTCTCAGAATCATTTACACTATACAGTACGATCGACACTGCTCTTCAGTGTTATGAAGACCATTTTAGAGCAAACACTGAAGCGATGACTACAAAAAAAGTTGCATCGGGAGATAATAAAAATTGGAGCGGCCGTGAAGATGGGTGAAGATGGGTGAAGAAGAAAGAGAGGGAGGGAGACAGAGAGAGAGAGAGAGAGAGAGAGAGAGAGAGAGAGAGAAGGAAACAAAACGGGGAGAGAAAGAAAGAGGAGAAAGATAGGGGTTTGGATAAAGAAAGAGGTTTTCTAGTAAATTACTGTGGATTTATGTAAATGCAAGAGAAAAAAATAAAGAAGTAAGGAAATTTCAGTATAAAGAATAATGATACATTGAAAATCACATCCATACAAAATTTTTAACACGGATGTCTCTGAGGCGTTTTAAACCATGTTTCTTTTGGAGGGTTAAAACCAGGTATTTTTAAAACGCGTTTCAAAAAAGACGTTTTAAAACGCAGCGTTTTAAATTTGCCAACCCTGGTTTATGATATTACCTGTAACTGCCCACAGGACAACGACGACGACGACGACTGCGATGAGGACCAAGATGATAATCACAGTGGTGCAGATGCAACACATCCCCTTTCCATGTGCCCCCTTGCCTTTCTTCCTCCCTTCCTCTCCCTTCTCCTGGTCGACCAGTTTCCCCTGATCGTCCACGGGATGGACGCGGGGGTCGCGCCTCGAGCCGGCCGACGGAGATCGGCCGTTGTTGCTGTGGATGTAAGTGTTTGATCGTTCGTTTGGTGGTGGACCATCGAAAGTGGGTGTCCAGGCCTCGCGAGCGTTGGGGTCGTCCGACTTGGACTGCCGCTCACCGTTCTCCGGAAATTCACTGGAAGTAATCCAAAATAGATATCTTACAAATCAGGAAGATTTTGTCATCTTAACCCATTCGTGACAGAGGGTCCACATTATGTGGTTTGGTTTAATATCTTTTGATGCAACGCCCTAAAAATCATACCAAATACATGAGCAGAAAGAGCCAAAAATTCTACACTTACTGTGCCCATTTTTGTTGCATCAGTATTTGTTGTTTGATGCTGAATTTTTTTGGAAAGGAAAATAAGCATTAAAATCCTTAGATTGGCAATGCGATGAAAATGTTAAATTTACTGTTTTTCCCTGCAAATTGGCAACTTAATGACTTCTCATTATACACTCTGTCAATTTATAATCATTTCAGATACATGATGTTTTATAAGAAAAATGTAGCAATAAAATGTTGGTGTTGCCCATTTAAAGAATAAAAGCTGATCAAATTAGGCTTTAAATAATTCCTGTCACGAATGGGTTAACTGGATAATGACATGAATAGTACACTCTTAAAACATGTATTTTAAACAAATGTCGGTTATGAAAAATGTTGATTAAAAATCGTTGAAAATTGGTTATAAAGTAAGCGTGGGTGAAAAATTACTTTTAATCTTGCGTGGGTCAAAAATGTTCTTGATTAAAAGTCTTGATTTTAATCATGTTGGTTAAGTTGTGACCAACATTGATTAGAACACTTTGCTCGGCTTTCCCGCCCAAGTGATGGAATGTTTTTGTAGGTTAAAGTTTGATCAAAGTTGATTAAATTTTCGGTTGGTCCTGCATTGCTTCTGCTGGAGCATTGCCAGATACCCATTTGATACGGAAAACGGAAAAATTTCACGGAATTGGGGAAGAACACGGAATTCACGGAATTTCACGGAAAACACGATTTTTCAGGCAAAAAAAGAAGAAATTGAATCACGAATTATACAGCGAAAATCATGAAAAACAAAGCAAAATCCAATAAAACAAAATCGTGCATCAGCAGAAAATCTTGATCAAACCTGTTTGCAATGTTTAGCATGTGTTCGCCAAGCTTTATCTGCATACTGCAGTGCGTATATATTAGGATTACTTACGTTTTTCTAAGATTTTTACTATTTAAAATGCTTTATCTATGTTTTGCACATGTCACCGAAAAAACACGGAATTTGAAGTTTAGAACACTGAAGAACGGAATTTGCATTTTAGAAAACGGAAAACTGGAGACTTTACTTTTATTGGCCGAGAGAGACAAATTTCTGTAGAACATCATGAACACGTGATCTCTCCTTAGAGAATTCAACGACATTCAGCAGTAAAACGCTGTTCTCCCAGAAGAATGTTCCACCGTTGGCATCAAATAATTTTACAAAGATTTACTTCGCTATACAGCAGCGAATATTCGATTTTTCTTGCTATTTGAACGCTTGTTCAGGCTTGTGAAAGGTAATGCTCAATGTTAGTAGAGTTTAGGGTTTAATAAAACTTAATCTTACTATTAAGTTAAACAGTTAAACACTCGCGATCCTATAATTCAGAGGCACCGTACGGATTGATATATTTCTTTAAAAACATGTAGTTTAATTTCTGTCCCTAATAAGTAAGTTCGTTGTGTCTTTTATGACACATTTATTGTTACTACTAGCAACCGATCTTCCATCCAATAGGACACTTCTAACCTTCGATTATTTTATTAGTGGTAATCATTTTCTAAGGGGGGGGGGGGGCTGGAATAAGGGAAGAGAAGAAGTGTTCCCAGTCAGTTTATCAGCGTGGATGGATTTCATATTTATTGTTTACCCATAATTTGCATTCCACTCGTTACCAATACGAAGTTGGTCTACGATACAGAAAGATATTCCTTAAAAGTTTTTGCATGCCATCGGTTAACACCAGCGGAGCGTTTCATGAAAGGACTTGTCGGATGTCTTATCCGACAAAGTCTGCTTTATCCGACAGTTGCCATAGTAACGATGCTTCTCAGCCAATCAAAAACAAGGAAAGATGTCAGATCCGACAACTTGTCAGACGACAAATTTGATGAAACGCTCCTCCCCCCCGTGGAGACCTGTATTAATACTAATAAGACTTGTTCTCTGAAGAGCACCACGTATCAGAAAAGCTATCCTGGCATCTTCTAAAGGTTCGGCGTCCCTGTCATGTCTGTCTTGTGCCATGTTGCTGCACTCTGATCTTGCATGCACCCTTATAAATAGTCCATGCACTCCTGGTCTTTGATCAGTGAATGTTCCCTTTCCAGATGGTTCTTAGTTTTCCTATTTCTTTAGAATGTAAAAGGACTGTGATTGATCTCTAGCGAGAGATGGAATATCTTTGGGCTGCATTCAATTGCTTGATGCCAGCAAGCAATGGCAAGCCTAGATTACATCATCAATCGAAATTGTGACATAATACTGGACAAAAATAAAACCGTGTTCAAATGGGAAATTCGTGAAGAAAATGATTGACGATTCGGTTTTTTTTTTGGTTTTGTTTTGTTTTTGTGTGTGTATGTGTGTATGTGTATGGGTTTGTTGAACGGGGTGGGGCCCTTTCGGTAGTGAAAATTGAAAGAGGAGTAAAGTTAGATGGCGAGGGGGCGAACAATTATGAAGGGGTAAAGGTCCATCAGGCATGTCAAGCAGGATTGATGAGTTTGACCGGGGAGATCCATCTCAGTAACCTAGCAACCGAGGGGAGTAAGGATCTCAAAAGGACCCACCATCGCCCCAAATCTCTCCACCAATATACGAGAACACGTTTTCACAATTTGCTATATTAAAACCTTCCATCACACTTGTAAATGATACTAATTATCAATTAATAAATTCTGTGGCTAGTCTTGTTTTGTGAGGGCGAGTAGAGAACGATGAGAAAATTTTGCGTCTTTTTAAGTGGACCTATATGCAGTTTAGAGCGCTCTATATCTGTATATAGCACCAGCAAATGAAGGGTCTGCTCATTGACATCTACACGTTTTGGTTTCTTTTCCATCCTCTTGATTGGGGGTATTCTGGCATTTTTTTTAGGGGGGGGGAAATACTGGTAGGAGAGACCCTTAAACAATTTAATGCATTGAAGACATTCCGGTAGTTAAATTTCGCTAAGAAGACTACTCCCGAGCTTTCTTTAATTATTTTCTTCTTTTTTTTCTCAAGCATTCCGGTTGGACAAGTCCTCTAATTTGCTTTTTTCGGGAAGGAACGGATATGCCCCTCTAACTGATTATTGCTTTATAAAGTAAAGAGTTTTCCTCTATCTAGCCAGATAGAACGATGGCCCTTTCTCTCTTCATGCTCTTTGTATTTTATTACTGGTCCTGTTTGAAGTATGAGGCTGGCAGAGGGTTAACTACTAGAAATTTACCTTATGATTGACACACCTTGGAAGGGGCCACGTTGGGGTTTTTTTTTTTCATACCCTTCTTGTAAGAAGAAAAAAAAATGAACTTCGATTTTTTATGTCTAAAATTTCCTTTCAAAATGGGTAAACTCTCCGAAGTATTCGTGTATCAGAACATTTTGTTTCAGTCCTTTTTCTTTTACTTTTTTCCCGAAATATGCTCACAAATAGAATGCTAAAAGAAACATTCTAAAGAGAAATAAGACCTGAAAATAGTATAGGTATCATATTCTTATCCTCTTTCCGTTCATCTAGTTTACAATATCACCTTCATTCGTGTAAAAATGAAGATAGTTGCGAAATAATTCCATGTTACTTGCTTTTAAGAACGGTTAAGAGGACTGAGAAATAACTTAGCTTTTGGTTTCAGGTAATAGAATTAAATACTAACCTGGTTGCCATGCCAGGACCTGCAAATCACCTTTTCTATGTATTTCCTTCTCCAAAATTGCACTTCCGAACTCTAAAATATTCCAAATTTATATCCAAAAGTGATATCCCGTAACTCAACGAAAGAAGACACGAGATGCGGCGCGGCTTTGCCGAGGGGTGCTGCCGATACTGGCAGAAGAAGAACCCAGAAAAGGAGTATTGTTATCTCCTTTGAACAATGATTGAGACGTGTGCATCGATGCGAATAGGCCTACTAAAATTAGATGTATTATAATCATATATAGCGTCTGTGGCCTAGAAAACGGAGTAAATGAGAAGGCTAGAGAAGGAGAGAGTGAGTGATACATGCGGAAAGTGATGCATCAGAAATATAAATAGAGAGAGATACAGAGAGATGCAGAGAGAGAGAGAGAGATAGAGAGAGAGAGAGAGAGGGAGAGAGAGGGGGGGGGGAGAGAAGGGGAGAGAGGAAGTGGCGTTGAGTCTGTGTTTCTGTGGCCCAATAATTTCATTTCGTTTCATTTATTTTCACTTCCAACAAATAACATATAAAGTTCAATGTACATATGGAAAAAATAGTAAACGAACAATAATTGCTGTTGTATACAGCCTTATAACAATAAAATAACACTTATTCATATTCGAATTCTTATCAAAAGAAATTCTTATGCCAGTAAAGAAATTAGGTTGGAATGTATGGGGGACTGCTAAAAAAAGCCAGGCTTGTTGATGGCAGCCCCTGTTTAATTAGACGTAAACTGACGCCGAAAGAATTAGGGGAGAGAGAGATAGATACAGAAAGAATGTGTATCACAATGAGAGAAAAGAGAGAGAGAGAGAGAGAGAACCAGAAGGAGAAAGAGAGAAAGGGGAAGAGAAGAAGAAGAAGAAGAAGAAGAAGAGAGAGAGAGAGAGAGAGAGAGTGTGTGTGTGAGGGTGTATGTGATAGAAGGAGGAGGGTGTTTGTCCCTGGTCCGATAAACATACGGAAATTGACGCAGAGAGAAAGGGAACAATAGAAACAGAAAGAAATGTATCATAAAGAGAGAAGAGAGGGAGAGAGGAGAGAGACAGAGACAGATAGACAGATAGATATAAAGATAGACACTATGATAGAGAGGGGGAGATAAGTCAGTAGGCTGGGGGAGGGAGAGAGTCAAGTGTAGCAAAAGGGTCGACGTAAATGATGTAGACAAAAATTGATAGGATAAATGTGAATGACTGAAAAAAAATTAGAATATACATAATTTGAGGTAGGGATGTTTGAAGAAACGTGAATAACTCACCTATGGGTCATCTTGCCCCTTATCAAAATGCCCTGGCGCCGCCCCTGCGTTAAGGTGGATAGATGTGACATTGACAAATGGAAATATGGAGAGAGAAGAGAAAGAGAGAGAGACAGAGACAAAGAGACAGAGACACACAGAGACACACAGAGAGAGAAAAGAAATGAGTTATAATAGTCATGTAAAACGTAGACAGAAATAGTTATGCTCAGACACAGATAAAGATAGCGCAGAACTATCGTGCATGAGGAAAAGTAAGAAAGAGATAGGAGAATAAAGGGAGAGAGAGAGAGAGAGAGAGAGAGAAAGAAAGAGAGGCGGAGTGGAGTAAAAGGGCATGTCGAATAACAATTTTTGTTGGATTCCATTTAAAATGAGTGAAGAAACTCTTGCGAAAGGCGCAATAAAGGTTTCCATGGACACATGTAGACAGACGTGTACATAGAAGCTTTACAAAGCTAATAGCGGATTTAACAAGCTCGCCCCATTGACATGTTTTTGCCAACAAACACGAAGGCCTTATTCATCTGAGCGCTTACTATGGAAGCTTAAAAGTGTCACCCAGATGTAGGTGTACAGATTCACATACAGGTCAGGGAGAATGGAGCTTCACCATTACATTTCTTTATTCAGATTTATCGACAGGGGCATCGCTTGACTTTTTTCAATGGGGGGGGGGGGGGGGGGGGGGGGGTTGTAGAGGCCAGATTGCCGAAAAACAATTCCTCCGATTGCCGACGGCCAACGTCGACAAATTCAACCGTATAAAGCCCACGAGGCATGTTCAATTGTGTGCCTCTGTCATATTTTCCTTCTAAATTATATATTCGTTCACCTCACTTGCCGAATGTGTTAGCTTGCCGAAAACATTCTGTATCTAAATTTTGTACGAGCGAGCGCAGCGAGCGAGGAAAAATATACACTCTCTTTCGTAGAAGTGATTTTTTTTTCAACAAACTACATGGGCTTAAAGATATTTAAACTGTATATTTGGTCACCTCTCTCACCTGATTCATTCGCTTTCAAAGACCATCCTAAATCTTAATATTATACGAGCGTGCGCAGCGAGCGAGGAAAAAATCTATATAATATTTTTTATGGTAGAAGTGATAATTCTTCATCCTAATACATGATGGTATTAACTATGAGATATCTAACTTAGACAGGTACATTTGGTCACCTCGCTTGCGGAATTCGTTTGCTTTCCCTAATCCATCTTGTATCTGAATACTATACGAGCGAGCGTAGCGAGCGAGGAAAATTATATACTCTTTTTCATGATAGAAGTGAAAGTTCTTCATCAAAATACATGATGGGCCTTTAAGATATCTATTATGATATATTTGGTCACCTCTCTTACCTAATCTATTTGCTTTCAAAGACCATCCTGTATCTAAATATTATACGAGTGAGCGCAGCGAGCGAGGAAAATAATTCTTCATCAAAGTACATGATGGGCCCCAAGATATCTAAATTATACATTTGTTTATCTCACTTGCCAAATGTGTTTGCTTTCCGAAAACGTCCTGTATCTAAATATAATACGAGCGAGCGCAGCGAGCGAGGAAAATATGCTCTCTTTCGTGTTACCAGTGTTATTTCGTCGTCAAAATGCACAAGCAAATAAGCCGAATATGACTCTATTTAGGCACTTTACTCCTCTTTTATTTCCCCTCCTTCCTCTTCACTCTCCTTTCTCTCTCTTTTGCCGACAGCTTGTCTTCGTCTTCCTTTCCCGCCCAATTTGTCTTAACATCATCATGATCACCCCTACCTCTAAATCTCTCCATATCGGAGACGATAAGTTATTGTACTCCCATACACGCTCTGTTTTCCGTATTTTTTTTCTTCCCACACGCTTTTACCACTTCGTTCACTTCGAACAGTGGAAGTTATATACTGATTCATCGGACCCAGGTTCGAGTCTGAGTCACGTCTTTCGGATGATGACGGTAAAGGTCGGTCCCAGACGTAGATAATCACATTTTGTTTGATAGATGTCTGCAAAAACCGAATTCAACAACAACCCTATTCTTCTTTTATTCTCTCACATAATCTTATATTTCCCCTTTGTCTCTCCCCCCCCCCCCTCTTAATCTTATCTCTCCCCTCTCTCTTCTCCCTCTCCGTCCCCCTCTCTTTCTCCTCCTTCCCTTGGCTTTGATTACCTTTTCATTTACTTTCAGTTTGAATTTGCATTTGAATTTGAATTTGAATTTGAATTTGAATTTGAATTTGAATTTGAATTTGAATTTGAATTTGAATTTGAATTTGAATTTGAATTTGAATTTGAATTTAAATTAGAATTTAAATTCGAATTTATTTATTTACCACTTGTGGAGTGGAACCAGGAGGTAATAATAATCATTTACATACTCCTTGGATGGATCACAATATCAGCAGTTTTTGTAGGATCCATGCATGTACGGTTCAGTTTCCGCTCCCCCTTCCCACCTTACCACTTTCCCTCTCCCTCTCCCACTTTCTCGCCGTCTTCACCTTTCTCTTTCTCTGTCTCCTTATCTCTCTTTCTTCCTTCCTTTGTCTCCTTCTCTCTCTCTCTTTTCCTCTGCCTCTAACCATGCTCCCCCTGTCTCCTACTGCCTCTGTATACCCCTGTCTCTCACTGTCTAGCCAACAGGTATTTCTTCCTAGAGCTGACAGTATATCCTTGGGATATTTATCATTTGGTATAGAAATATTAAAGGACACAAGTCATGACGGCAGAACGTAAGACGGCCGCAGTTTAATGTACAACTAAATAGTAAATACTCAAATCGTTACATCAATTTACAAGACACGTTTTGAAGCAGTCACTGAAAAACATAAGTATGTCCTATCCAGTAAAATACTGACAAATTATAGGTGCAATATTTTTCAGAACAAGTCCATCAGATATTGCAGCAAATAATTTATAAAAAAAAAATAAAATATCAAAATGAGTTTCATAATACTTTCAAAATCTTATATCTATGTCTCAAAGGAGTTTTATAATATTTGATATATTTTCACTTGACTGTATGGTAATACTATCTATACAATTAGACAAAAGACAAACAAATGAATCACTGGATATCTGTATGTGAAAGGATCCAGTTTTTCTTAATTTTTTTGTTGGGAATCCTGAAGAATTTAGATTATTTCCTTTTCAGTAATGTTATATTATAATTTTACCATTAAAAAGCAAACCTGATCTACTGAATAAGCATTTACGAGATTACATAGTACAAAATAAGCTTATTGAGAGAGGAAAACATTAAACAGGCATCCAATGTTTAAATCGAATATACATCAAATGACAATATCTTGAATTCTAATTAAATCAATCTGCACATTCTCATTCCTTATAAATTAAGGCTAAGACAAAAAGAATTTTGCGGATAATCAATCAAAATACGTTCAGTTTATGAAACAATATTCATGAATGCATTTCAGGCACAGACAAAATGAATTATATTTTTAACAAAGCTACGACATCATAATGTGCATATAGTATTCACAGTGTAAGAAATAGGTATTCAGCAAAGAGCAAACAGTGCATGCCAGCAGAAATAATTTCACAAATTAACTATATACAATAATATCAAATTGAAGGCTGATTTAAAATTTTGTAGTTCGGCAGTGCACTTTTCAATGCATTACGGCACAAAATCCACTGGAACTTCATTATCACACAATCAACAATGTCGAGTTCCGAGAACATACAATTAAAAAAAAAAAAAAAAAAACATATTCCTGTACCTGTTACTCAGCTTCAGCAGAACATCTATTCATTCACTCTAAAAAAGGATTGGTCAAAATAACCAACGTGTTGGTGAATGTGTGTCCGACCAAAGAATTGGTCAAAATCAACCAAAATTTTTGGTACATTTTAACCAATAATTGGGTAATATTGACCATCATATTGGTCAATCATTATCAATTTTTTGATCGGACACATATTAACCAAAGTATTGGTCATTTTGACCAATCCTTTTTAGACTGTTGGCAACCCATTATTTGATTTGATTTTTATTTGATTTGATTTGATTTTATTCACTAACAATAACTTCATGTCCACAAGATTTGTCATACAGTAAAATATAGTTACATTATTAAAACATATATGATAATAGATGGTAAATAGGACTAGAAAAATAGCACAGCTGTGTTAAGGCATTCTCTCCCATTATTTTAGGGGAATAGAGAAATAATTTCAGTAGGAAAATTTCCCTATATGCAATTTATGATTCAATGAAAGCATTTGTATGTAAATCGTATACGAGTGAAGAGGAACACTCTTGCTTTCCTCACTGTACAATCAAGAGAATAAATACGTTCAGAGCACACCTATGGAAAATGTTGAGAAACAAAAAGAGCTCTGAGCAGAGCACATCAGCTAGACCTTTCCATGGGTCTTATTCCTTTTGAAAGAATGTATGGTGTCACTTTGAAAATTTCACCTACAACCCCCATTTTATTGGCATGTCAACACTCACAATGCAAAATAATGCAGAACTGTATCAATAACAGTTTCACAATTGTTTTTTGACTGCTCGCCATATTCGATTCAACTGAAAACTGGAATGCTTTTTGGAGATAAAATGGGATGGTGCCAACGTATCGTTTTAAGAATTATAATAAATTTGGTAGACCCAGCACACTAAGACTAAAAGGTTCTTTTTTGCACCCTTCAAATGCAACACTGGGAACTCTTTTTTGGGTACAACTTTGCACCCAAAGAAGCATTTTTGCACCTCTAAGGGTGCAGTGAGCTACATTTTGCAGAGTTATATCCTTTAGGGAAGGTGCAAATTTGCACCCTTTCGAATGCAACTGAAGTCCGGAATGCACTTGGGGGAGGAAATGGTATGGTCCCAACGTATCGTTTTAAGAATGATAATGAATTTGGTAGACCCTGCAAATTAAGAATAAAAGGTTCTTTTTTAAACCCTTCAAATGCAACACTGGGAATAGTTCAGATTCTGAACGATTTTATTATAAGAGCATTCTCCGATCCCCCAAGCGCGATATCCCCCAACCGCTGCCAGGCCGAGAGATGGCGTGATCCCGAATTGTACGGGCGAGGAAAAAAATTATAAAATCGTTCAGAATCTGAACTACACTAGGAACTCCTTTATGGGTACAACAGTGAGCTACATTTTGCAGAGTTGTACTCTTTAGGGAAGGTGCAAATTTCCACCCTTTCGAATGTAAAAATTTCTGCACCCTTAAGAGGTGCATCTTTTAGGGTGCAGACGGGCATTTCTGGGTGCAGACAAGTACAGATGGGTGCATCTTTGCACCTTTTGCATGTAGGGTGAAAGATTGCACCCAAAAAGTGCAAAATTGAACCTTTCATTCTAGCATCTAGTGTGTATGATGCCTCACCAAACTTGTGCAGCGCATATTCCTTCCGTCAGTAATCACATTTGACTGTGAATCTAAGGGTCTGTTGCTCTAATGAATCCGGCAGAATACGTATGCTCTAGCGTCACAATTTTTTCTATGCAACTCTGATCCATCTCTCTTGTATTTTACCAGGAGACAGTAATTTGCACCCTTTCGAATGCAACTGAAGTCCGGAATGCACTTGGGGGAGGAAATGGTATGGTCCCAACGTATCGTTTTAAGAATGATAATGAATTTGGTAGACCCTGCAAATTAAGAATAAAAGGTTCTTTTTTAAACCCTTCAAATGCAACACTGGGAATAGTTCAGATTCTGAACGATTTTATTATAAGAGCATTCTCCGATCCCCCAAGCGCGATATCCCCCAACCGCTGCCAGGCCGAGAGATGGCGTGATCCCGAATTGTACGGGCGAGGAAAAAAATTATAAAATCGTTCAGAATCTGAACTACACTAGGAACTCCTTTATGGGTACAACAGTGAGCTACATTTTGCAGAGTTGTACTCTTTAGGGAAGGTGCAAATTTCCACCCTTTCGAATGTAAAAATTTCTGCACCCTTAAGAGGTGCATCTTTTAGGGTGCAGACGGGCATTTCTGGGTGCAGACAAGTACAGATG
>CM057153.1:26852536-26995536 GCA_029962745.1 Echinometra lucunter
TGCACTTTTCTCCTTTCGCTAAAAACAAAGTTATTTCTTACACTGTGAATAATCTACACATTCCGATATCGTATGTATTCTTGTATGAAAGTTTCATTGATTGTTTTGTCTGTAAATGAAAAGTATTAATGAATGGGGTTTTAAAAAGTGGTAGTTATTTGATTAGCTAACTGATTTTTAAAAATTAATTGTTAATGAAGCAAGATGTACAGAATTTATTAGAATTCTAAAAACTCACACGATGTCATTTGATTCATAATCATACTTGATTTTAATATTTTGTATGCCTGCTTTTTTTTCGTTTTCTCTCTGCGATTAGTTTATTCTTGTACTGCGATATATAATGGTATCCAGTTGATATCTCGTCAGATGTATCTTAAGTCGGTCACTTATTGTTTCCCTTAATTTTATATTTCTAATTAACATTTCTGAAAATTAAAAATAAATATTTTGACCTTTTCAGGGTTTCACTAAGACAAACTGGATTCTTTCCAATACGAGATCTATATAGTGATTATATTTTTTATCCATTCTATACAGAGTATTGCCACATTGTCACGTTGGAATATATCAAATATAATAGTTGAACCCCATTGCCTGGGATTCCATAATAAGCATAATGAAATTCATATCTTGGCATGTTAATCTGTTAATTTTGATATTTTTCCTGTAATATATGATCGACTTGTTCTGCAGAAAATTTCACCTAGTTTGTGAATATTTATTGGAATTTTAATCTACATTTTTTTTTTTTTTACAATGACATTATCAAAGTGTTTTATGAATGTAATAATTTGAGTATTTACTTTCTGGCTGTACATTAAATCGCCTCCTATACTAGTGATATTTTTGCGTAAACAGGGTAAATGTGTTCTTTAACCCTTTGCCTACTGGTTGTCCCTGTATTAAACCTATGGGTATTAAAGAATTCAGTAGTCAACTGGTTAACATTTAATGCCAGTGGATGAATATCTGACGGATAACAACGTCAGCACGTTGAAGGTGCTTCTGGGCCATGTAACGTAAAAAATACAATCAATCGTACGATTGATATCAATCGTAAGTCTATGTACAAAAGAACTACATTTGATCGTAAGATTGATTGATCTCTTTATGTTACAGGCCCCTAGTGATTAAACAAACATGTGAGGGAGAGACAGGGACATACAGAGGCACAGGGAGACAGATGAAGAAGAAGAAGAAGAGAGAGAGAGAGAGAGAGAGAGAAAAGGAGACAGAGGAAGAGAGATAGGCATAAAGAATGATGTAACATAGGAAGAGAGATATTAGAGACAGAGAAAGAGAAAGAGAAATGGAGACAGAGAAGGAGATAGATAAGGAGACAGAAGAAGAGAGATAGATAAGGAGACAGAGGAGGAGAGATAGGCAGACAGAAGGATGTAACATAGGAAGAGAGATATTAGAGAAAGAGAAAGAGAAAGAGAAAGAGAAAGGGAGATAGAGAAGGATATAGATAAGGAGACAGAAGAAGAGAGAGAGAGATAAGGAGACAGAGGAAGAGAGATAGGCAGACAGAAGGATGTAACATAGGAAGAGAGATATTAGAGACAGAGAAAGAGAAAGAGAAAGGGAGACAGAGGAGATAGATAAGGAGACAGAAAAAGAGAGAGAGATAGATAAGGAGACAGAGGAAGAGAGATAGGCAGACCGAAGGATGTAACATAGGAAGAGAGATATTAGAGACAGAGAAAGAGAAAGGAAGACAGAGGAGATAGATAAGGAAACAGAAGAAGAGAGAGAGATAGATAAGGAGACAGCCGAAGAGAGATAGGCAGACAGAAGGATGTAACATAGGAAGAGAGATATTAGAGACAGAGAAAGAGAAAGGAAGACAGAGGAGATAGATAAGGAAACAGAAGAAGAGAGAGAGATAGATAAGGAGACAGCCGAAGAGAGATAGGCAGACAGAAGGATGTAACATAGGAAGAGAGATATTAGAGACAGAGGAAAAGAAAGGGAGACAGAAAAGGAGATAGATAAGGAGACAGAAGAAGAGAGAGAGAGATAAGGAGACAGAGGAAGAGAGATAGGCAGACCGAAGGATGTAACGTAGGAAGAGAGATATTAGAGACAGAGAAAGAGAAAGAGAAAGGGAGACAGAGGAGATAGATAAGGAGACAGAAAAAGAGAGAGAGATAGATAAGGAGACAGAGGAAGAGAGATAGGCAGACCGAAGGATGTAACATAGGAAGAGAGATATTAGAGACAGAGAAAGAGAAAGGAAGACAGAGGAGATAGATAAGGAAACAGAAGAAGAGAGAGAGATAGATAAGGAGACAGCCGAAGAGAGAGATAGGCAGACAGAAGGATGTAACATAGGAAGAGAGATATTAGAGACAGAGGAAAAGAAAGGGAGACAGAGAAGGAGATAGATAAGGAGACAGAAGAAGAGAGAGAGAGATAGATAAGGAGACAGAGGAAGAGAGATAGGTAGACAGAAGGATGTAACATAGGAAGAGAGATATTAGAGACAGAGGAAAAGAAAGGGAGACAGAGAAGGAGACAGATAAGGAGACAGAAGAAGAAGAAAAAGAAGAAGAAGAAGAAGAAGAGAGAGAGAGAGAGAGACGTACACAGAGAGCGGTTATAGGGAAACTAAACAAAGCCGAGATGAAGAAAAGAAAGGGGAGGGGAGAGGCTGAGACGGTGATCAGAAAGATCAGAAAAAATATGTTAATTCAATTCAATTCAAAGAGACATATTTCCTTCCACTTGATTTGAAGGATCATTTTTTCCCCAATCGTCTACAGTTTATACATGGTAACATAATATCTTGCAATAACGTAATCCAAGGAAGAAGGCGAGGTCCTTAAAAGCGAGGGCTTGTGACGGGCTCGCCTGAACAACTTATCACAAATATTAGAGGAAAAGAGATGATAGAAATAGAAAGGGTAGGGTAAGAAACTAAACTGAAAATAAAAAAAGGGCAACAAAACCCGAGAAAACAGGAAGAGAGTGAGAGGTGAGAGCTGGAGAGGGAGGGATCTGGGGAGCGTTTCATGAAGAGTCTTGTGGGTGATTTTTCACTGACTAATTTGCTCTCAGCCAATCAGATGCGAGGATTTTCGGTAGCTTATAACAGTTGTCAGTGAAAATCACTGACAAAACTCTTCATGAAACGCTCCCCATATCAGAAAAAGAGAATGAGGAGAATAGAGAACATGAGATGAGGGAAGTCGGTAAGAGAGAGAAGGAGGAGGGGCGGGGTGGGGAGGATAACTAATAGTGAATTAGGGTAAGGAAAGCCTAGTCTAGATTCTGGACTCTTTTTATGAAGTTTTTATATTCCCCGAAACAGCTGCTAAACTCACTGTACGCGTCAAGTCGAGTGATGGCGCGATCCCGAGAACGCCGGGCGGACAGGTTCTCGGGATCGCGCCATCACTCGACTTAACGCGTACAGTGAGTTTAGCAGCTGTTTCGGGGAATATAAAAACTTCATAAAAAGAGTCCAGAATCTAGACTAAGGAAAGCCGAGATAAGGAGCAGAAAGTGCGGGAAGATAATTATATAGAGGTAGAGGTAGAGCTAGAGAGGGAGGGAGAGAGAGAGAGAGAGAGAGGGGGGGGGGGGGCGGATCAGAAAATCGAGTTATTGGCTAAAATTACCCCCCCCCCCCAAATGCAATTAGTCTCTCTCATTATGATGTTATAGGAATTACTGTGAGATGGGGGTGTTGAAATTCTACCACTACCAGAATGGATTGAAGATGGATTGATTCTGAATTTACCAGTTTCAAGTAACTTTTATGAAAAATAGAGAGAGAGGGGGGGGGGGGGGGAGAACCTTCTACTTTATTAATCGATGTGGGCGCCCTATCCTACACCTTCATCCATTCCTCTTGGGAGAGAATACAATAAACAAACAAACAAACAAACAAAAATATGCGAGGCAACAAAACCCAGGCACTAGATTGTGCGTCTTATTTCCTGAAAATGCTGAAATCACTATCTATTTTTGGCACCCGTTAAACTTTCATCATATAGACGGTTGTGAATGGTTCAAATCAAACACAACTTGATATCAATTCCAGCTGTGTACTGGGGAGATAAGAATTTGTAAGTATAGTATAGAGCGTATACTGGGGAGATGGTAAAACTCACAACTCCATCATAATCTGTAAATCCACAACTCGCATCACTGTAATAATAATAATATACAGTTCTTGTATAGCGCATATCACATTATGATATAACGTCTCTATGCGCTTCCAAAGGACTTGGATATTATTACCCTGGCTTTAGCCCGGCAGCCGTTTTCAGCGCGCAAGCATTTCAAGGAATAAATTCCTGCCAGGTACCCATTCACCTCACCTGGGTTGAGTGCAGCACAATGTGGATGAATTTCTTGCTGAAGGAAATTAACGCCGTGGCCGGGATTCGAACCCACGACCCTCTGATTGAAAGACGAGAGTCAGAACCACCAGACCACGACGCTTCAGCTCTCAAAGTCTTCATACTGCCTGCTCCCTGCTTCGCATAGCCATGGTTAACAAAGAAAAATAAGAAATAATAATTTTTTAAAAAATCAATGGGAGCGGGCAGGCTAAACCTGCAATAATGATGATGATAATGATAATGGTAATATTAACAATAACATGATAATGACGATAATAGTAATAAGAATAATAGGTTTTGATATATCTAATTGCTAAAAGCTTGCTATCAAAGCATTGTGATTATAATAATCATTAACATTAATGACAATGCTTTTGACGGCCTTACTGGACATGGGAAAATTATACGGGGGGGGGGGGGGACAATCCACCTCACTTGGGTTGTAAGATGCACTACGTCATGATGATTGTGGATCATAATTACACAACATCATCGCAGTGGGAGGAGCTTAAGCTCATCTTTAGGGTGGTTGCGCATTCATGGGCTGTACTATGTGCTAATTGGCCAGCCAAATGGACCAATTGATGACGCTAATAAACTATTCCACAAGTGTCTGTTGTTATGGAGACGAGTCGGAGCAAATTGTAAGTGACCTGGTAGAAACGTTTGTTCGAATCATCAAGACTCACAGTTGCATTGGGGCTGAAATGAAGGTTGCCTGCCTTGAGTGTGCCGGCACGAACGCTTCCCTTTTGATAATCAAGAAATTATCTGGTTATCAACGGTTCGGACTTGATCTTTACTCGACTACTTTGATCTCCCCAAATCCAACAACTTTCGGATGGACGAAGTGCTGCTGCGGCGGCGAAACATTCGCTAATAATTGGAGGACATAGTTCAAGTTACATTTCAAATTGGCGTAGATTCGATGTACTTTCAACTACAAAATTGAAATGCTCATTATCTGATTATAATTTTCTTTCTCCGATACATCCGTACAAATTCATATCGTAAAGATATTTTGACATAGCAGCCATTTCACAAAGACTCCTGACAAAGATTGTTATTAATATAAGGCCCGCGAACTTTTCCCTGTTTCTCAGTTATTGTTACAAATTCAATGCGTCAACTCCATTAATTTCGTGAACACTGGTCTGTTTGTTCCCGATGCGTCATTATGAAGATGGTAAGTGTTCATTCTTAGATTCAATATTTGGAAAGTAAAATATATTATAAAGTAAAGATTTAAGATGTATTGCGAAATGACTTCCTGTTTCATCATTTTTCTCCCGTTTCTTTTTCCTCTTCTTCATAATTTGTGAGACATACTGTAGAGCTAAGGCCATGGGCTGATATTGGCGTCTATAGAAGCCATTATTATCGTTGTCGTCGTCGTCGTCGTCATCATCATCAGCAGCAACATGATCACCTACATCTTCCCCTTTTTCTTCTTCTTCTTCTTCTTCATCATCTTCCTTTTCTTCTTCTTCTCCATCTTCACTTTCTTCTTCTTCTTCGTCTTCTTTTCGCTTCTGTTTCTTCCTCTTCTTCTTTTCTCCTTTTTCGTCGTCTTTCAGTTCTTCTTTTTTTTCACCCCCTCCTTTTTTTGCTGTCGATACAGTCGCATATTATCAGTGTGCAAACTACTGATGGATATGATGATGATGAGCTTGGTAGTGATGGTGCTGATGATGATAACTATGACAGTGATGATGCTGGTGATGCTGATGATGATAATGATTATAATCAGTGGCGTATCTAAGGAGGGGGGGGGGGGCAGAGGGGGCAAGTCAAGGGACTATTGTGCCTCGGGGGGGGGGGCAAAGAGGAAAAGAACAAAATCATGGTTCATACGTGCCCATTATACCTTTATAAACAATACTAAAAGGTGTATAATACTGTTCTAAAGGGTTTAACATGCTAGTGGTTTAAGAAAGTTCGGTAGCTTCGCTCCCCGCATATCATGTTTTGTAATTTTACGCTCAAGTATATGATATAGTGCAAAACATTCTCAAAGGGATGAACTTCACCTCACATAGGTTTCATCAGGTTATTTTTCAATGAAATTTTTTAATATGCATGAAGTCACGTAATGAAAGTTTCAACATGATTATGTCAACGTAAATTCTTTTCTTGCCTTGCTAATTCCTTCATCGTTTAGGAAACAGGATCTGAAAAGAATACCGATAATATTCGAACAAAATTTGAAAGAAACTAGAACTAACGCACGGTTGACATGCTCTCTTGCGATTTTTCTTAGGGCAGTTATGTACATAGGCAAATGTTTTCATTTATTTTACAGTTTTCAACTCGCTACATAGCAATCTTCGTTGTTGCTACGCTGTCATGTCTGGTGGTGGCCTCAGGTAAGAAATTGCATAACTTTGAAATCTTTTCTCTTCATCCTCACAAAATGAAGAGAAAAGTGTATAATATGTAGCATCGTTTCTCACTTTGTCAAGTGAGAAGACAATTAAAAAAAGATGTATGGAAATTTTTATTTCTCAATTTCGCATATATCACTCTCGCATTCCGAGGCGAATCAAGTGTTTCAGTGATATACTTGTAAGCACTGAAATATGTTGCCTGCATTGTTTCGTATATGAATATAAAAAATGCTACATGCCCGGCATTATAAGGATAAGCATTCATTTCCCCGAATACACCTCCTCCCCAAGAAACAAAACTTTCCTTAGGAGGAGAATCATCACAGAGATCGACTTCCCCCAAGAAAGATTGTCCTCCAAGCCGTAATTACTGCGTCAATGCCTACATTCTCCGTTAGTTGTTCGGGGCTTTAATTGCTGTTTGGTCTAACATCATTTCGTCCATCAACATTTCGTCCAATGACAATTTAGTCGAGCAATCATTTCGCAAAAAAGGACCAAATGGTCTACAACCATTTAATCCAATACCATTATTTTGTTCAATACCCGTTTAGTCCATATACCACTCAGTCCAATATTCATTTCGTCCAGTAGCGGTTTCGGCTCATCCTAGTTGGTCTAATATCCACGTGGTTTGATCATAATTTTTTCCACTTACCATTACGTCTAATGGCCATTTCATCATCACCAGGACCCCGTAAGATCCGGTGCACACTACACGATCCGACTGCTACCCGATTTTCGAACAAATTGCATATTGCATTTGATATGAAAGTTTAAACAAGTAAAATGATCTTACATGAAGTTCGGAATGATCTTAGGAATACTAAAATAAAAATCTTAGTAAACTGCAAGCCTTTTGGTCAGAGTAAAGGCCAAATCGGCTTCAAATCGTAGACAATCGCGGGGCTGCCATGACCTCAGTACGATTCAGAACTGACTCCGCTTTTATTCCTACAAGGTGACTCGCAAGGGAGCAAGTTGGCTCAGTCGGTAAAGCGTCTGCCTGTCGAACCAAAGATCGTGGGTTCGAGTCCAACCTAGGCGGATGACTGAAGCCTACGTTGTGTGTTATCGTGCCCCTCCCCTGTTTCATAGAGGCAGGCTATGCTACTGCGGAAAACACTCCGTCCCTCGGATAGGACGTTAAATGGAGTTCCCGTAAATAATAGAGTCACCACCTTTGCATGTTAAAGATCCCACTGCAATATTCGTATACATGGTATAAGAGTAGGGGGAAACTCCGGTGTATGTGGTCCACCTGCTCACCCCCAGTCAGTGATATCGGGAGGAGAGATCTGAGGGTTACAGTGATTACAGGCAAAGGTGACGCCAAACCAAATAATAATAATGATAATAATAATAATAATAATAATAATAATAATAATAATAATAATAATAATAATAATAATAATTATAATGATAATAATAATAATGATAATAATAATAATAATAATAATAATAATAATGATAATAATGATAATAATAATGATAATAATAATAATGATAATAGCCCGGGATTTCGATTTTTAGTATTCATACGACTATATGGAACTTTGATCATTAAGCCCCCATTCCACTTTGCCGCTCTAGTTACGATTTGACAGTTTTTCCGGTCGGGGAAGATCGGGTAAAAAATGGCCGATCTGTACCCAATACTCAGCGATTTTCTCTTGGCACGAATGATTTTCGTTTTTGGGACGGCGACGGAAATCGTGAATGTGATCTAGCGACGAGAGGGGCATCGCGAGCTTGTATAAGTCTGAATAAGCGCAGCAACAGCGTAACCATAGAGCGTAACTAAAACGGAAACAGCCTTGCTAAAGTGGAAACGGCGTAGTTAAAGCGGGAACGAAATGTACTGAGAGCGTTGTAGGAACCCGCCTTAATTACAGTAAGCATGGTAAGAGGGGGAGCGCGTGGTGAGAGCGGTTACAGCGGGAAGATCGTCATTAGATCGGGGTAGATTGGGGCAGCAGCGGGACCACACACACTAAGAAAAAAAGGTGCAAGTTTGCACCCTAAATACAACACTGGCATCACCTTTTGGGATGCAATCTTGCACCCTATACGAAAAAGGTGCAAAAATGAACCTTTTTGTTCTTGTTTGCACCCGAAAAAGCCCGTTTGCACCTTTTAGGGTGCAGATTTTTTTGCGAACAAAAAGGTGCAAATTTGCACCTTCCTTAAAAGGATGCAACTCTGCACCCTTTAGGGTGCAAAATGTAACTAACTGCACCTTTAATGGTGCAAAGAGCTCGTAAAGGTGCAAAGTTGCACCCTAAAAGGTGCTCCCAGTGATGCATTTGAAGGGTGCAAAATTGCACCTTTTTTTCTTAGTGTGCAGCGGCGTCCAATTTATGTCCCGGTGCCGCTGTCACAACGCTGAGAAAGACCTTACTATGTTCACTCTGCTGTGTTTATGCTGTAGTTACGTTTAGGCCATGGGCTAGTGGGGGTCATAGTGCACCCCCGGTGTGACTTACGGAAATGGTTATTTTCATGTAGCCCTAGGTCTAACAATTCAGAAAATTGATGTTGCCAGCAAAAAAACTGGGATGGAAGATACCCCCCAATGGACTTTTTGACCACGCCCACTTTTTACAGCTGATTGTAGAAAATTAGGGGTATTGATGGTTTGTAACTGCTCTAACTTTGCAATTCTTCACATGTTTATGTTGTATGACCCCTTAAAATGTCGGTCTAATTGAGTTCTACAAGTTTGTGCTGCGTTTTATGCAAATTTTTATGGTGAAAAGGTCACCAGAGGTCAAAAGGTCACAAATTTTGACCTTTATATCTTTAAAATAGAGCAAATGAAGGGGTTTTTTTATTACAAAGACCCTGTAACAATTTTTTTTCATTGAAATTTGATTAAAATTGAAAGTTAAATATGTCCAATCATGTGCTTATTTAATACCAGAAAGTTAATGTTGCCAGTGAAAAAACTGGGATGGCAGATGCCCCCATGACCACGCCCACTTTTACAGCTGGTTGTAGAAATTTAGGGGTATAGATAGTTTGTAACTGCTCTTACTTTGCAATTCTTCAGAAATATATATTATATGACCCCTTAAAATGTTGGCATAATTGAGCTCAACAAGTTTGTGCTGCATTTTATGCAAATATCTTTATGGTGAAAAGGTCACCAGAGGTCAAAAGGTCACGAATTTTGACCTTTATATCTCCAATATAGAGCAAATGCAGGGAATTATTTTATCACAAAGACCCTATAACAATTTTTTTGTATTGAAATTTGATTAAAATTGAATGTTACATATGTCCAATCATGTGCTTATTTAATACCAGAAAGTTAATGTTGCCAGTGAAAAAATTGGGATGAAAGATACCCCCATGACCACACCCACTTTAACCGCTGGTTGTAGAAATTTAGGGGTATAGATAGTTTGTAACTGCTGTACGTTTGCAATTCTTCAGAAAAATATATCACATGACCCCTTAAAATGTTGGCATAATTGAGCTCAACAAGTTTGTGCTGCATTTTATGCAAATATCTTTATGGTAAAAAGGTCACCAGAGGTCAAAAGGTCACAAATTTTGACCTTTATATCTCTAATATAGAGCGAATGCACGGATTTTTTTTATCACAAAGACCCTATAGCAATTTTTTTTTCATTGAAATTTGATTAAAATTGAAAGTTACATATGTCTAATCATGTGCTTATTTAATACCAGAAAGTTAATGTTGCCAGTGAAAAAATTGGGATGGAATATACCTCCATGACCACGCCCACATTCACAGCTGGTTGTAGAAATTTAGGGGTATAGATAGTTTGTAACTGCTGTACGTTTGCAATTCTTCAGAAATATATGTTATATGACCCCTTAAAATGTTGGCATAATTGAGCTCAACAAGTTTGTGCTGCATTTTATGCAAATATCTTTATGGTGAAAAGGTCACCAGAGGTCAAAAGGTCACAAATTTTGACCTTTATATCTCCAATATAGAGCAAATGCACGGATTTTTTTAATCACAAAGACCCTATAACAATTTTTTTTTCATTGAAACTTGATTAAAATTGAAAGTTACAAGTGTCCAATCATGTGCTTATTTAATACCAGAAAGTTAATGTTGCCAGTGAAAAAATTGGGATGGAAGATACCCCCACGACCACACCCACTTTTACAGCTGGTTATAGAAATTTAGGGGTATAAATAGTTTGTAACTGGTGTAGGTTTGTAATTCTTCAGAAATATATATCATATGACCCCTTATTAATGTTGGCTTAATTGAGCTCAACAAGTTTGTGCTGCATTTTATGCAAATATCTTTATGGTAAAAAGGTCACCAGAGGTCAAAAGATCACAAATTTTGACCTTTATATCTCTAATATAGAGCAAATGCACGGATTTTTTTTTATCACAAAGACTCTATAAGAGAATTTTTCATTGAAAATTAATTTAAAACTTAACGTTACATCTCTCCGTTCATGTTTTTATTCAATACCAGAAAGTTAATGTTACCAGCAAAAAAAAAAAAAAAAAAAAAAACTTGGATGGAAGATACCACATGACCATATCAGCAGGCAAATGCTTGGTATATGTAGAATGAAGGAATAGTAATTCGAAGAACTGTCTTCAGATCAAGGAATATCTTAGAGCAAATTTTACTCTCAAATCTTTCATGGCCTGAGATCACAACTAATATTTGGACAATGCAGTTTGTTATACATCATCATTACGAAATGAACGTGATTTAAATGAATAAAACAAATGCCAGCTTGTACATGTATATTACCTTTCCTTTATCAATGAAATCCCTTCATTCTATATACCAAATGCTAAATTCCACCTTTTTTCAAGCATCTGCTGATAATTAAACAAAAACATAATTACAGCTATGAAACTGCTCATTTTGATTCATTTCCAGTATAAAAACTGTGTTATAGGATCATGGTGGTAAAAAAACTGTATTTGCTATATATCATAGGTAAATTTAGGTCAAAGTTTGCCACCTTTTGACCTCTGGTGACCTTTCCACAGCATACGTTTGCATGAAATGTATCACAAATTTGTAGGACTAGTAAATCAACTTTTTAAAGTGGTCACAGAGAAGATATTAGTGAAGAATTTCGAAGTTAGAGCAGTTATAAACTAATTTTCCTACACCATCTATAAAAGTGGGCTCGGTTATCAAGACCTCAGTTCCTTTTCATTTATTTTTCCATCATTTCTATTCAGTCCATGACTCTTTTTTACTCACCATTTCCTTTTTATTCAGAACATTCTTCTTCTACCTTTGGTTCTCCTTTTCGGTTCTTCCATTATTTGTTTCTGAATTGATTTAATTTCTCTGTAATTTGAGTTATTTTTGTTTGTAATACCGACGTGATGTGAGGTGTGCATTATTGCAGGAAAATAAATAAGAGCACCGATGGAATTCAGCTTGTCGATATCTTCATTTTGAGTTTCTCATTTTAGTTATAATATACATATTTTTAGTTCTTCTAATGTTGATTTGGTACTGCTCATAGCTTTGTGACCTTGACTGATTTTACCTGCTTTATGACGGATTGTAGGGTGTTTCAGCAAGGAATTGTGAAGTGTTACGCTCCTTTTTGACACATGTATGTCAAAACTTACAAATAATCCATAGAACATGTAGAAGATAAGTACTAGATTGTTGATTCTACTTCTTCTTCATACATTTGTTTGCTGATATTAAGTAAAAACATGATTGCAGTATGTAACTTTTAATTTCAATTAATTTTCAATGAAAAACAAATCTGTTAAGGGGTTTTGGTGATTTAAAAAATGCATTTGCTCTGTATCATAGGTAGAGGTCAAATTTTGTAACCTTTTGACCTCTGGTGACCTTTTCACCATAAAAAAATTGCATAAAAATTAGCACAAACTTGTAGAGCTCAATTATGCCAACATTTTAAGGGGTCATATGATATATATTTCTGAAGAATTGCAAAGTTAGAGCAGTTACAAACTATCAATACCCCTAACTTTCTACAACCAGCTGTAAAAGTGGGTGTGGTCATGGGGGTATCTTCCATCCCAGTTTTTTCACTGGCAACATTAACTTTCTGGTATTGAATAAAAACATGATTGGACATATGTAACTTTCAATTTTAATCAAATTTCAATGAAAAAAAAATTCATATAGGGTCTTTGTGATAAAAAAAATCCCTGCATTTGCTCTATATTAGAGTATATAGGACAAAATTTGTGACCTTTTGACCTCTGGTGACCTTTTCACCATAAAAATTTGCATAAAACGCAGCACAAACTTGTTGAGCTCAATTATGCCAACATTTTAAGGGGTCATATGATATATATTTCAGAAGAATTGCAAAGTTAGAGCAGTTACAAACTATCAATACCCCTAACTTTCTACAACCAGCTGTAAAACTGGGTGTGGTCATGGGGGTATCTTCCATCCCAGTTTTTTCACAGGCAACATTAACTTTCTGGTATTAAATAAGCACATGATTGGACATATGTAACTTTCAATTTTAATCATATTTCAATGAAAAAAGTCTGTTATAGATTCTTTGTGATAAAAAAAAATCCCTGCACTTGCTCTATTTTATAGATATAAAGGTCAAAATTTGTGACCTTTTGACCTCTGGTGACCTTTTTACCATAAAAATTTGCATAAAACGCAGCACAAACTTGTAGAACTCAATTAGACCGACATTTTAAGGGGTCATACAACATATATTTGTGAAGAATTGCAAAGTAAAAGCAGTTACAAACTATCTATACCCCTAAATTTCTACAACCAGCTGTAAAAGTGGGCGTCGTCATGGGAGCATCTGCCATCCCAATTTTTTCACTGGCAACATTAACTTTCTGGTATTGAATAAAAACATGATTGGACATATGTAACTTTCAATTTTAATCAAATTTCAATGAAAAAAAAATTCATATAGGGTCTTTGTGATAAAAAAAATCCCTGCATTTGCTCTATATTAGAGTATAAAGGACAAAATTTGTGACCTTTTGACCTCTGGTGACCTTTTCACCATAAAAATTTGCATAAAACGCAGCACAAACTTGTAGAACTCAATTAGACCGACATTTTAAGGGGTCATACAACATATATATGTGAAGAATTGCAAAGTTAGAGCAGTTACAAACTATCAATACCCCTAATTTTCTACTATCAGCTGTAAAAGTGGGCGTGGTCAAAAAGTTCATGGGAGGTATCTTCCATCCCATTTTTTTTGCTGGCAACATCAATTTTCTGAGTTGTTAGACCCAGGGCTACATGAAAATAACCATTTCCGTAAGTCACACCGGGGGTGCACTATGACCCCCACTAGCCCATGGCCTAGTTCTTTTCGCTCGCTTTGCGATCAGTTTTGATCCGGAAGATCGGAATGAAGTTCTGAACATGTTCAAAATTTCTTACCGGCCTCCACAAATACCCGATTCTTCTGCGTTCTCACAACGCTGTTATTATGATGCTACCGATTAAAAACGACCCCTGTACGCATTTGCCGCTCTCCGCCGATTTTATAGATCGAGAGAGATCGGCATCCAGATCGGGTAAATGATATTAAAAAATTCAAAAATCGGATCGCAGACAAATCGTATAGTGTGTGCCGGGGCTTAGCGACTGATCGTACAATTGATTTTTACGACTGACTGCACATAGTGATCAAGGCAATCAATCGTTAAAATCAGTCCTATGATCAATTGCTAAGCTTTGTGTTACAGAGCCTAGTTGGTGATTAGACCAAATGGCAATTGGACCAATTTATAAAAATAGACCAGACAGAAAACATATTTATTAGACCTTTAATGGTTATAGAAGAAATGTATATTGACCTTACTGTTTTTTAGAGTTGAATCTCAATGGATAACCTTCACAGATATATGACATTTGGACCAAACAATGCCAAATGGCAATAAACTTGCTCCCATGGGGTATTTGCCCGGGATTTATCCCAATGGGGAAATCTTTCTGTGTCAGTATACATAGACGATACTTTAAACTAGATATCAATAAAATAGGCTGTCCTTGTATCAATATCAGATGTTCAACGTCATTGTGATTGTTAAAAAAAAAAGTCATCGAAGACTTTTATTGTGAATATCTATTTTCAAAGAGAGAAAGAGAGAGAGAGAGAGAGAGAGAGAGAGAGAAATCTAGGGAGAAAAAGAGAGAGGGAGTCAATTTCAGAGAGTATTAAACGCTCGAATCATGTCCTGGCTGGGTATTATTTTGTTTGATTTTGAAAGAAATTGAAACAGCTCAAATGGCAATATGCTTTCGAAATTATTGTATTTATGGTGAAGGATTTGCTGTCCATATAAAGTGACTTTCGATTAATTCGAATTTCGATATTTATAATTCATGCTTACTCTGCGCAGTTAATTAGATTTTTCCCCAAAGTGGCTATTGCTTTGTGCCGCATCTACGAGAATCTCAGTGGATGGCCTTCACAATCAGGCTTATGGGGATTCTTTTCGTTCTGTTTTTTGTTTGTATGTTATCAGTCTGTCCCAACGAATGGTAATTTATTCATCTCTCCTTGGCAATGTCATAAATTTCCAATACAAAAGTAATTCAGGTCATACTAACTAAATTAAAAAATAATGTAAATTGGCAAGCCTCCACGCAAAAACGGCGTGTAAAGAATAAAACCGTTTGCAAGTAAACAAGACAAACAGATTTCTCCGAGCAAAACCAACTGACCAACCCAATCGAATAAATGAATAAAAACAAGTAAGAAAACTTCGAAGATGTTAAGTTGGAGCACAAGTCTGATACGTAGCTGATGTACACATTTTTTTCATTCAAATTGAGTGTATTATTTATTCATCACTCTTTCAATATGTGTTGAATTTGCAGCTTTATACATGTTTAGCCAAAAGTAAAAAAAAAAGTAGATAAAACACATTCCCACATATTGAGGGGCACTGGCAGCCTTGGAGTGGGGTGGGGGGGGGGGAAGAAGAGTATTGCTGGATGGATAAAATGCAAATGGGCAAAGTCAACGGCTATTATTGGGAAGATGGTCCCGTCATCTCTATTTTCCTTTTTTCCCCCTCTCGACCCCTCTCTTTTTCTCACCGATAATAACCTCTGGAAGAACATGGGGGGGGGGGGGGGGGGTTCGCACGCGTCCACCGCCTCTGATCTGGGAGAATTAAGTCATATTCAGATATTCTGTGACATTTCAGTGAACAGGTATTCCTAATTCCCGGTGAGATCGCACTAGTCGATCCAGGATTTGAAAGAAGTGATGCCCAGTGGCCGAGGGGTGCATGCTTGATTTGATTTATTTTGATTTGATTTGATTTGATTTGATTTATTTTCCGTTTCAATTATCATTATACACGAAATTTCATATTTTCTCCATTAGCATGATTAAGGTGCAGCTTGTTTCCTTCTTAGCTCGAGATACATTATCATGGGAAATGTATATGACGCAGCATTATGCTGAGTTCAAAAAGAGTCATAAGCAGCATCTTTACAGAAAATGGAGAAAATATTAAATTTTGCGTAAAAAACACATTGTCCACATAAACGTGCCATTTTGAAGAAATATTGCCAATTCGAGGATCGCCACAGAAAGTAAATCGAGACTTTTCCATTTTTTTCTCATTTTTTTCCTAACTTTCTCGTAAATGAATTTTATTGAACTTTTTTGAAATTGCTTCTCTCTATCCTCTCTTTTCAATGAAAACGATTTTCCGCAGGTTTTCGTTCTCCTTTGAAAAAAAAAATGGTCAAGAATCAGTACGGTAGCTGCGCCATTGATGTGAGAAGGCGCTAACTTGATGTGTGATGATGCTGTTTTGTATGAGGTGGCGCCGATCAATCCAGCAGCCCAGCAGGGCCTCCCCCCCCCCCCCCCGCCAGCCACTTGATCCGCCACTGGACTGTCATTCGATTCGGGAATTTTGATATGACCGGTCCTCATAGCGAAATATCCAGCAGCCGGGGGGGGGGGGGGGACACTCTCCAAACTGCCCGTGGCTAGTCTGCCCCACCTGTAACCATACTGTTGATTATTTATCATTTCGCTATGCAAACAGAATCGAGTTCCTGCTCCGACGGTTACAATCTCAACTACACCCTACCGATGTTTGAACAATGCAAGGTGAAGATGATCAACGAGAGCGAGGTACAGTTGATACCCAAGCTCATTCCCCGAAGATTCGGCGCTACAAACTGCTACGGACGGGTACATGATAAGATTCCACCAGGATATCGTGTCTGTCTTATTCCAGGTTTGTCGTCATTATTATGATTTTATATGATGATGGTGGTAATGACCAGTGGCGGCGATTTCATGCAACGAGTGGGGGGGGGGGGGCGGAAACACCGAAGGTCACCGCCGAAAATCTGTTTCGAGAAGTGGAAGGAGACTATCGTTATTATGCGTGCGAGCGAAGCGAGCGAGCTAAAAATAACCGCAAAAAATAATGAAAGAAGCCTTATTTTGCCATCAAAATACACTCTAGGCCTGTAAAATATTTAAGTGGTTGGCCTAAATTTGGTCACCTGACAAAAAAAAAAGTTTTAAAAATCGATGGGGGGGGGGACGATCGCCCCTGAAAAAATCGAGAAGGGGGGCATGTCCCCCCCCCCCTGTCCCCCGGGATCGCCGCCTATATATGGTAATGACCATGGCCGTACGTAGGAATTTGTTCCTAGGGGCAAGAATATGTTCAGTATTTAAGGAAAAGCGCAAGCGAGGGAGCGAAGCAACGGAGCTGGATCCTTTGCACTTTTAAAATTGAAATTGAACGATCTTGTGCACACGGCTTTGGGTGTAATTTTTCAAAATTTTCATAAAAAAGTACGGTCATGGTAATGACTGATACTACTCCTACTCCTACTACTACTACTACTACTACTACTACTGCTACTACTACTACTACTGCTACTACTACTACTACTAGTGCTACTACTACCACTACTACTGCTACTACTACTACTACTAGTACTGCTACTACTACTGCTACTACTATTACTACTGCTACTACTACTACTACTACTACTACTACTACTACTACTAGTGCTACTACTACTACTACTGCTACTACTACTACTACTGCTACTACTACTACTACTACTACTACTACTGCTACTACTACTACTACTGCTACTACTACTACTACTGCTACTACTACTACTACTACTACTACTACTAGTGCTACTACTACTACTACTGCTACTACTACTACTACTGCTACTACTACTACTGCTACTACTACTACTACTACTACTACTACTGCTACTACTACTACTACTGCTACTACTACTACTACCACTACTACTACTACTACTACTGCTACTACTACTACTGCTACTACTACTACTACTACTACTACTACTGCTACTACTACTACTACTGCTACTACTACTACTGCTGCTACTACTACTACTACCACTACTACTACTAGTGCTACTACTACTATAATAGTAATAGTGATATAACAGTAATAGTAATATAATAATGAATTTATTAATTGATAAATTAAGAAATTTGTCATTAACATCTCTTCATTATCATCGTCAATGTTATTGCTATTATTTTTATCATTTTAAAAATGATTTTTAACGTTACTTTTATCATTGTTATTATCACAATCATTGATATCATTATTGACAATATTTTTATTATTATTATAATTATTATTTGTATCATCATCATTATTACTGTGATTATCATTATTGTTATTATTATTATTTTCATTATTATTATTATTATTATTATTATTATTATTATTGTTATCATCATCATCATCATCATCATCATCATCATTATCATTATTGTTATTGGTGTTCTAATAATCACTATCATCTTTCTTCATTAAAGATTGTCTAAAGGATCCTTGTAAGAACAGTTGGTGTGAAGAGAAAATGACAAATTTCAGTTGCCATTGTCTACCGGAATTCACCGGAATACACTGTGAATCTAGTAAGTCAGTTATATTACAATTCTGTTATATTCTGCAAAATTTTGTTATATTTTGTGAAAATTGAAAACAATCCAATATATATGTATGGATTTCAATCAATAAACTTTGAAACTTGAAACTTGAAACTTGAAACTTGAATCTTGCTGGATTCCAGGGGGCGGGGTGCTGGGGACAAACCAAATTTCCCGACAGGAATAAAGTACACGTCAAAGGAAACTACGCATCCACACGTTAAATTGTGATAATTATGCACAATCTTACTCTTCCTCCCTTCTCCTCCTCCTTCTTCTTCTACTGTTACTGATACTACTTTTACCAATACTCCTGCAACTACTAGGTCTACTACTACTACTACTACTACTACTACTCCAACTGCTACTACGGCTATGCCTTTTCTGGCCTTTTTGTGTTTAGGTTGATAATATTATAGCCCATTGGCCAAGGACATCAATCCCAGTAGGCAGGGCTGTACGCAGAATTTTTTTCGGGGGGGGGGGACAAGACTATGTAAAATTTTCAAAGAAACATGAAAGCGAGGGAGCGAAGCGCCCTAAGCTTGTCATGGGGTCGCTTTTGCATTTTTAATATTGAAATTGATGGATCTGCTGCACACTTTTGGTGGAATTTTGGAAAATTTTCAGTAAAAAAAAGGTGAATCTTGAAAATTTCTGAGGGCAACTGCCCCCCCCCCCCCCGCTGCGTACCATGCCAGTAGGCGATTTCAAAACTTTAAGTTTAAACTTGAATTAACTTCACATATATATAAATATTTTGGTTCATCATTTGATTCCTATCCATGCATTGCAGACTCAATATTTAATTCAACCATACAAGGAACCACTCCAACTTCACCCACCCAAGAAAGCACTCCAACCTCACCCACACAAGGAGCCACTCCAACTTTACCCACACCAGGAACCACTCCAACTTCACCCACACAAGGAACCACTCCAACTTCACCCACACAAGGAGCCACTCCAACTTCACCCACACGAGGAGCCACTCCAACTTCACCCACACAAGGAACCACTCCAACTTCATCCACACAAGGAGCCACTCCAACTTCACCCACACAAGGAGCCACTCCAACTTCATCCTCTACAAGCACTCCCATTCAAGGAGGCACTGCTGACACTGCAGGTACATCACGGCTTTAAAAAGATTTTTTTCTTCTTTAAACTCATTTTATGTTTTATTTTAAGAAAAACATTCCATTTCTTCTTATAAACATATTCAAACTTACTAATAAGAAGATAATCTACCTCATGACAGGAAATTAAGAATGAGTCCCGATCATGCCGATATGACTATCTTCCTACGGGACCTCTAGTCGCAAATCGGTGATTGCAGGTTTCATTTCTTCTCTTTCAGTCTTTTTTCACACGTTCACTGATTTATTAAGATTTCTCTGCTGCTTCTTAAATCATTATGAATGTTTAAGTGAAATATTACTTACTTTCATCTTTGCTAAAACGGTATTTTGAATTAAAGGATATTGTGGACTCAAGTCCACGGAAATACTATAGTACATGTAAACATGAAAATCCACCCCCCCCCCCCCTTCATTGAATTTAAAGCACTTTAGTAGTATGAATTACTATGTACTTTGTTTCCAGAAATGCCGATTTTGATGTGCACTGGATGCATGCACGGAACAATGGCGGGAAGAAATTGCACGTATTTCGGTGAATAATTACACCTATTGACAAATTCCATATGATTTCTTAAAATGATTTAGTTTTCGTGTTCAGTCAACATGGTCAACCCTGATATTTGATTAGTTATCTCTAAACTATTCTTACATCATAATATTTTTCATCATGTTCATGCTGAGTTTTTTGAAATAAGTTATAACTTAGTCATAATATTCAAGAAAGCATGATAACAACATTTTTGGACGGAACTGTGTTGTTCGTGAAATGGGAAAATATAGAAGTATAACTGAAACAAGGCTTAATATTATACTGGTTATTAGCTATCAACAGATTACAGTTTTTGTTTCAAAGAACATATCATTTCAAGTGTTTTATTGATTATTTTCATTTTGATATTACTAGGTTGATTTTCCTTCATAGTCCATAATATGAAATAGCATTAATCTATTTAATCATTTTTTGTTACAATAATCGTTTTGGGCCCTAAAGTAATAGATAGACATTTAGAGCCAAGCAGTCATCTTCATTGACTGATTAATGTTCATTGAGTTTTACTGAAGCACGAGCTAGCCATTCGCTTTTGAAATTTATTACGTACAATGTGGCATTCAGATTATCCGATGTGTCAAAAGGTAGAATAGTGAGTGACTACGGTGACTATAAACATGTTGAGTTTCTATTCAGAAAGCAGCTCCTAGTCCGTAGTCTATAATAAATGTCATGTGCGTGTAAATCATGTTCTACTCGTCGACTATATACACCAGTACATCTCTGACTATAAGTTCACCTACTTTTGTGTTTCTAAACATGCTAAAAATGAACTGGGAAAAAAAAGGAAAGTAATATTTCATGTCTCCATTTTCTCTACTTAATTTTTTTTTAATACAGATGGAAGGAGCTTCGTAACATTATGTTCGGAAGCCACGCATGAATCGGCCCAAAATCGTTGCCAGTCTCAAAATGGACGATTGATAGTTAATTTTAGTAAAGAACTCATGGATTCATTGTTTACGGAACATGCTAACTGCGATGACCATGATGACAGTGGAGAATCAAACGACGAAATGTGGCTAGGATGCCAGGCCACAGGCGCCACATGGACATGCGGAAGCAGTTCTTTCACAGACCTTAATGGGCTCATAGATGGGACAGGTTTTGACAGAGGTAGGTGTCTTCTCTAAAATTGTTTGTTAAGAAAAGATTGACTTTCATCGATCATAAACCAAAAATTAAAATTAAGGTTGACGTGGTTGAGTTCAGGTCAAGATATAACCTTGTGAAAGAACTAATTGGGAAGGTTTGTGATGCAGTAAGTGATACTTGGTGTAAGCTATGAGGTTTCGTAGTGGCAAAAAATAATCAAAACTGAAATAAGCCGAAAGTCTGCACATACTACTCATAGAAATAGTCTGGCCCAAACTTTGAGGTCAATTCTCTTCATCTTCATCATCATCAGTAGTGATCTGTCAGTGAGAGGTATATGTATGTATGTATGTATAAGAAATATATTTTGGAATAAACATGATAAAGGCATGAGAGTAATGCTTTTTGGAATTTTTAAATTTTATTTTACGTTTTGTTCAGTTTTATTCGACGTTTGTGAGGTTTGTATTTTATTTTATACTGTTATTTTATAACAGTGATAATGAAAGAACCATGTCCCAACATGTCATCCACTGAGTTTGCCGTAATATATTCATGTATCTTATTTTTTCTTCACACAGCACGTGGTGGAAATGGTAACTGTCTCCTGGTAAAATACAGGAGAGATGGATCAGAGTTGCATAGAAAAAATTGTGACGCTATAGCATACGTATTCTGCCAGATTCATTAGAGCAACAGCCCCTTAGATTCACATTCAAATGTGATTACTGACGGAAGGAATATGCGCTGCACAAGTTTGGCGAGGCATCATACACACTAGATGCTAGAATGAAAGGTTCAATTTTGCACTTTTTGGGTGCAATCTTGCACCCTATATGAAAAAGGTGCAAAGATGCACCCTTCTGTACTTGTCTGCACCCAGAAATGCCCGTCTGCACCCTTAAAGGTGCACCTTTTAAGGGTGCAGAAATTTTTGCATTCGAAAGGGTGCAAATTTGCACCTTCCCTAAAGGGTATATAACTTTGTAAAATGTAGCTCACTGCACCCTTAGAGGTGCAAAATGCTTCTTGGGGTGCAAAGTTGTACCCATAAAGGAGTTCCCAGTGTTGCATTTGAAGGGTGCAAAAAAGAACCTTTTATTCTTAGTGTGCAGGGTCTACCAAATTCATTATAATTCTAAAAACGATACGTTGGCACCATCCCATTTTATCTCCAAAAAGCATTCCCGTTTTCAGTTGAATCGAATATGGCGAGCAGTCAAAAAACAATTGTGAAACTGTTATTGATACAGTTCTGCATTATTTTGTATTGTGAGTGTTGACATGCCAATAAAATGGGGGTTGTAGGTGAAATTTTCAAAGTGACACCATACATTCTTTCAAAAGGAATAAGACCCATGGAAAGGTCTAGCTGGTGTGCTCTGCTCAGAGCTCTTGTTGGTTCTCAACATTTTCAATAGGTGTGCTCTGAACGTATTCATTCTCTTGATTGTACAGTGAGGAAAGTAAGATTGTTCCTCTTCACTCGTATACGATTTACATACAAATGCTTTCATTGAATCATAAATTGCATATAGGGAGCATTTCCTACTGAAATTATTTCTCTATTCCCCTAAACTAATGGGAGAGAATGCCTTAACACACCTGTGCTATTTTTCTAGTCCTACTTACCATCTATTATCATATATGTTTTAATAATTTAACTGTATTTTACTGACAAATCTTGTACACATGAAGTTATTGTTGGTGAATAAAATCAAATAAAAATCAAATCAAATGATGGGTTGCCAACAGTCTAAAAAAAATTGGTCAAAATGACCAATACTTTGGTTAATACGTGTCCGATCAAAAAAGTTGCTAATAATTAACCAATATGATGGTCAATATTACCCAATTATTGGTTAAAATGTACCAAAATTTTGGTTGATTTTGACCAATTCTTTGGTCGGACACATATTCACCAACACATTGGTTATTTTGACCAATCCTTTTTTTAGAGTGAATGAATAGATGTTCTGCTAAGCTGAGTAACAGGTACAGGAATATGTTTTTTTTTTTAAATTGTATGTTCTCGGAACTCGACATTATTGATTGTGTGATAATGAAGTTCCAGTGGATTTTGTGCCGTAATGCATTGAAAAGTGTACTGCCGAACTACAAAATTTTAAATCAGCCTTCAATTTTAATATTATTGTATAGAGTTAATTTGTGAAATTATTTCTGCTGGCATGCACTGTTTGCTCTTTGCTGAATAACTATTTCTTACACTGTGAATACTATATGCACATTATGATGTCGTAGCTTTGTTAAAAATATAATTTATTTTGTCTGTGCCTGAAATGCATTCATAAATATTGTTTCATAAACTGAACGTATTTTGATTGATTAACTGCAAATTTCTTTTTGTCTTAACCTTAATTTATAAGGAATCAGATTGTGCAGATTGATTTAATTAGAATTCAAGATGCTTATCCATTGTCATTTGATGTATATTCGATTTCAATTCAAGAACTCAAGATGCTTATCCATTGTCATTTGATGTATATTCGATTTAAACATTGGATGCCTGTTTAATGTTTTCCTCTGTCAATAAGCTTATTTTTGTACTATGTAATCTCGTAAATGCTTGTTCAGTATATCAGGTTTGCTTTTTAATGGTAAAAAATATAATATAACATAACTGAAAAGGAAATAACCTAAATTCTTCCGGATTCCCAACAAAAATTAAGAAAAACTGGATCCTTTCACATACAGATATCCAGTGATTCATTTGTTTGTCTTTTGTCTAATTGTATAGATAGTATTACCATACTGTCAAGTGAAAATATATCAAATATTATAAAAATCCTTTGAGACATAGATATAGGATTTTGAAAGTATTATGAAATTCATTTTGATATTTCATTTTTTGATAAATTATTTGCAGCAATAACTTGTCAATATTTTACTGGATATGAAATAATTATGTTTTTCAGTGACTACTTCAAAGCGTGTCTTGTAAATGAAACGATGTGCGTATTTACTATTTAGCTGTACATTAAACCGCCGCCTTCTTTGATACGTGCTGCCGTCATGACTTGTGTCATTTGATATTTCTATATATCTCAATGATATCATTGTCAGCACTCGGAAGAAATACCTGTTGGTTAAACATGAGCTGATGAGTGAGAGACAGCATGGTTAGGGGTATACAGAGGCAGAGGGAGACAGAGGAAGCATCGTTAGAGGAAGACAAAGGGAGAGAGAGAGAGAGAAAGAGAGAGAGAGCGATAAGGAGACAAAGGAAGAGAGAGATGAGGAGACAGAGGAAGAGAGACGTGAAGACAGCGAGAAAGTGGGAGTGGGAGAGGGAAAGGGGTGGGGTGGGAAGGCGGAGCGGAAACTGAACCGTACATGGATCCCTACAAAAACTGCTGATATTGTGATCCATCCAAGGAGGTATTTATCATTGTTACCTCCTGGTTCCACTCCACAAGTGGTAAATAAATAAAAATTCGAATTCAAATTCAAATTCAAATTCAAATTCAAATGCAAATTCAAACTGAAAGTAAATGAAAATGTAATCAAAGCCAAGGGAAGGAGGAGAAAGAGAGGGGGGGGGGAGACAAAGGGGAAATATAAGATTATGTGAGAGAATAAAGGAAGAATAGGGTAGTTGTTGAATTCGGTTTTTGCAGACATCTATCAAACAAAATGTGATTATCTACGTCTGGGACCGGCCTTTAACGTCATCATCCGAAAGACGTGACTCAGACTCGAGCCTGGGTCCGATGAATCAGTATATAACTTCCACTGTTCGAAGTGAACGAAGTGGTAAAAGCGTGTGGGAAGAAAAAAAAATACAGAAACAGAGCGTGTATGGGTGTACAATAACTTATCGTCTCCGATATGGAGAGATTTAGAGGTAGGCGTGATCATGATGATGTTAAGACAAATTGGGCGGGAAAGGAAGACGAAGACAAAATGAAGGAAATATCGAATTGAATGTGCGGTTATCGTGGGCAGAGATGCGGGGTGACACGCCCCCTACGAAATGATTGGGGTAACCGTCCCCATTTGTAACCTTTAAGAAAAGGGAGTGACAAAAACGCAAGGGGATGTTTAATTTCATATTTGGTTTTGTATTTTACTTGTCAGCTACTTCAGGGATAAGAACAAACGTGCCCGACACGTTTCATTACAGATTTTCGCTGATTGATGAATCCTTATTTTTTAAACATTGTTAAAAATGAATTTAAAAGTTTATTGAGGAGAAATTAAAGCCAAAAAGAAAGAAAATGGAATGTTATTGACACTGACCGATTTAATCATTTGATATAAACCCATTTTGGAAAGAAAGCTCTGTGGACTCGTGATTGCCATTGCTTGTTGTTTAATTCTGCTCGAAGGCAGCGATACAAACGTGATGCCATTTGAATACGATTCATAATACATGTATAACCAACAGATATACAGAATACCAGAACAATCTGCCTTATTTGCTAGAATGCAGGGATACCAACTCCGTGCCATTTGGATACAATATTAAGGCACACTCAGACAATAAACAATGATATGTCTCGCAGTTTTTAACACTTCTTTTAACATAAGGCAGTATTCAAACTCGACACTTTGTCTTGTGTCAAACTCATGAAAACACGGTCAGTCATGTAAGTTAGTGTTTTAATACCGTTTTCACAACATAGTAACTGGACTAATTTCAAGTATGCAAAAATATTCGGTTACCATTACTTATTACCGAACAAGTACAGAGTAAACACTTTTATGCCTTTTGAGTGGCATAAGGACTGGTATAAATATTTATCGAGTGATTGCTGGGCGGTGGTAACTCGACCCAGCAAGCAGTTTACCTGCCAACAGGATGGTACCTAGAGTGGCAATTCGCATCTTTCTTGTGATGCTAATGCCCCCAAAACACCTTCCACCTAACTTCCCACCATTACGTGATTCGGAGCATCCTATCGTTTTTAGCACTCTACACAATTTAGATCAAACTACTGAGCGTGACTCATCACGATGATGAGCGAGCTGGGAAAGGATAACTTGGCCCAGCAAGCGGTTTACCTGCCAATGGGATGGTAACTAGAGGGGCAGGCGAGCTACCCCATCCGGCCCAACTTCCCACCATTACATGATTTAGAGCAATCTATATCAATCTACTGAGCATGACCCGTCAAAATGATGATCGAGCAGGGCGGTGGTAACCTGACCCAGCAATCGGTTCACCTGCCAGACCGATGGTAACTACGGTGGCAGGCAGGCTGCCCCATCCTACCCAACCTCCCGCCGTTACGTGAACTGGTATCATCTGGGGCAAACTAGATAAATATACTAAGCATGGCGCATCGGGATGATGAGCCAGCTGGACAATAGTAACTTGACCTGCAAACGGTTTACCTGCCTACTGGATAGTAACTACAGTGGCAGGCAAACTGCCCCATCCTACACAAACTCTGGCCATTACACGATTTGGAGCAATCCAGATAAATCCAGATAAACGTACCACACATGGGCAATGGTAACTTGACCCCGAAAACGCTTCACCAGCCAACTGAATGGTAACTAGCTTGGCAAGTGAGCTGGGCGATGATAACTCGACCCGCAAGTGGTTTATCTGCCGACGGCATGGTAACTACAGTGGCAGGCAAGCTGCCCCATCCTACCCAACCTCCCGCCGTTACGTGAACTGGTATCATCTGGGGCAACTATATAAATATATTAAGCGTGGCTCATCGGGATGATGAGCAAGCTGGGCAATAGTAACTTGACCTGCAAACGGTTTACCTGCCTACAGGATGGTAACTACAGTGGCAGGCAAACTGCCCCATCCTACACAAACTCTGGCCATTACACAATTTGGAGCAATCCAGATAAATTAACCAAACATGGCTCATCAGAATGATGAGCGAGTTGGGCAATGGTAACTTGACCCCATAAACGCTTCACCAGCCAACGGGATGGTAACTAGATTGGCAAGTGAGCTGGGCGATGATAACTCGACCCGCAAGTGGTTTACCTGCCAACGGCATGGTAACTACAGTGACAGGCAAGCTGCCCCATCCTACCCAACCTCCCGCCGTTACGTGAACTGGTATCATCTGGGGCAACTATATAAATATACCAAGCGCGGCTCATCGGGATGATGAGCAAGCTGGGCAATGGTAACTTGACCTGCAAACGGTTTACCTGCCAACAGGATGGTAACTACAGTGACAGGCAAACTGCCCCATCCTACACAAACTCTGGCCATTACACGATTTGGAGCAATCCAGATAAATGTACTGAACATGGGTCATCAATATAACGAACGAGAAATCCCGCCATTATGCGATTCGGACTGATCTAGATAGATTAACCAACTTGGCTCATCTTAATGATGAGCAGGCTTCTTCATGTTGCCCAGCCTGTGACCATGCAACTGCATGTGTATTCATATATATCCATCATATCCCAACACAAAAATTGTATAAGATACCTATCACTTGCATATGACATTCAATGTATACATTGTAATCTGGGCTGGGTGGGAGGGAATAAAATTTGTTGCCTTCGGGCAGAAAAACGTGTGAAGCAATGACGTCTTGGGCGAAAGCGCGCTTTCAGCACAATTGTTATGGTAACCTCTTGTTGACCTCACTGTTTACCTTTTGTGACTTTGTTCGTTATTTGAATATTGATGGTCTAGTGATAATGTGTTCCTATATCTGACTGCGTCCAGCCGAGCTTCTCCCAAAATATTAATGATCAGCTTATTGTGATCATGTTATTTTCACGCTTCCTTTTCCTCTTTTCCGCCTCCTTTCTACAACTCGATCTTTCTTCTTTACTAGCCCATGGGGGGGGGGGGGGGGGGGGGGAGGGGTGGCACCTTTTCCTGTGCTTTCATCTCTTCTTTTCAGTTCACAGGTGATGGGAGATGATAAACAAACACACAAATCAAAATGCAAAGTATTATTGGTAGCAACTCTGTTAGTGTCTGGAGTAAAGGAATAAGAATGTGTAAGTTTGCTATTGATCTGTTGATAACAGGACCTTCGATAAACAGGGGCGTCGCTAGAGGGGGGGGGGGTGTGGGGTGTGACATCTCCCATTGAAAATGCTTGTTGGCAAATTCGCGATCGCTGTCGGCAAAAGAGAGAGAGAAAGAGAGAGAGACAGAGAGAGAGAAAGGAGAGTGAAGAGGAAGGTGCCCAAATAGAGTCATATTCGGCTTATTTGCTTGTGCATTTTGACGACGAAATAACACTGGTAACACGAAAGAGAGCATATTTTTCCTCGCTCCCTGCGCTCGCTCGTATTATATTTAGATTCAGGACGTTTTCGGAAAGCAAACCCATTTGGCAAGTGAGATAAATAAATATATAATTTAAATATCTTGGGGCCCATCATGTATTTTGATGAAGAATTATTTTCCTCGCTCGCTGCACTCACTCGTATAATATTTAGATACAGGATGGTCTTTGAAAGCAAATAGATTAGGTAAGAAAGGTGACCAATTATCACAATAGATATCTTGAAGGCCCATCATGTATTTTGATGAAGAACTTTCACTTCTATCATGAAATAGAGTAATCAATAAAATCTGCGTACCATGTGTTTTTCCTCTTAATAGTAAAATGGTATTATGATGGTTTTAGTGGAAGAGCAGCAGTCTCGACCATGGAGCTCCCGAATTCGAAACCACATCGATACACAAAATCTAAGTAACTACGAAAAGGGCGGGAGATTAAGTTGTTGTTGTTGTTGTTGAATTGGGTTTTTGCAGACGAGAATCAAATATAATTATTTACGTCTAGGACCGACCTTTAACGTCACCATCGGAAAGGCGTGGCAAATGTAGATTCATATCTTGCCAAAGGACATTAGTGCCGCGGCGGGGATTCGAACCCCGGACCTTGTGGTTCAAAGTCTGGAGACTTACCCACTGAGCCACAACATCTCTACTTGATCAAAAAGGTGATGTGGCTATCAATATTCACCATGTTCACCGTATGCCGGTGTTTAGAGCTTATTAACAAACTTTCGTTCCCAGTGATTTTTGATACAGTTATGCCTATGTACACGCATTCGTAATCCATACTATTCCTTTGTTTGTGTAAATGAAACAGTTCCACTGATTGTGACTTGTCTCGACCCCCCCCCCCCCCCCCTTCCAACGCTCCCCAGATGAGAGATTCATGGATCCGCCTCTGCAAATGCCGAATCAAATAATCAAAATTGTAGACCCCCTACCCCTAAAAAAACCACGAAAAAAAACATATCAAAACAAAACAAACCCACACAAAAACAAAAACAAACAAATAGACAAACCATGAATCATTTCAAAATGCCGTACTTTATTTTCAGCTTTCATCTTGTTCAATCTATGTGTTCATGATTTTTCATATATTTTTATATGTTTGTTAAAAATGTTTTTAATCATTTTGATGAAAGGCCCCTTGGTCGAGCAGTTTTTATAACTGAAAGGGCTACCCTAGTGTTAAAATAAAACGACAAATAAATAAATAAATTTTTAAAAAAGTATTTAACCTGGGCAATCGTAGTAACTTTGACGAATAGGATGCATTTTTTTAAAAACGCACTCTTTGGAAGGTGGCGCCAGACTGCATCATTGTATCCCGGCATTGTACATCTCACATCCGCAAAAGAGTCTCTGCAACCGTTAACATATAAGGGGGCGCACGTCTCTAAATGTTTTCCCGTAGGTTTATGTCATAGAGATACATACTATATATCTCTATGGTTCATGTTTAGTTTAAGTTTATTGAACTCAAATCACCCTCCATGAATGCGCCATCTTACATCCTGAATGTCGGTATTCATAATTTGTACTCAAAATGTTTCATATCCACTTTCATTTCCCCCTACTTTAAGGAACTGATAGAACCATTTTCACCCATTACTTGCCTATTTTCAATTTCGGGTCTCTTCTTAACAAAATATACCTTGGTGTCTGCTTCTTGCAAAAGAAAAAAAAAATAGAAAAAAGGAAAGAAGATCAGTGAAGATGATGGTGCTCCAAATTCATTCAAATAATTATCTTACAGCATACTGCGTTATGGAATATAGTGTGGAATCAGTAATTGGCATGATTCCCTACTATCCTTAGTAAAAGCATTAGAATAATTGCTGGATTCTCAACCTTTTCTTAAAAGCTAGGCTAGGAGGCCCATCCAAACGAATTTCGTGGCCCGATTCGAACCGCCGCATTTCACTCCACACCAAGCTTTTATGTTGCAAGTCTTGCAAATCTCTTGACACCAACTTTACGAAAATCGCATCGTTATCGAGTCACATGACCCCTTGTGACCTATGTCAGCCCGAAAACGGAGGATCTATGAGTTTTTGTGTACAAAACTAATGCAGAGGAAACTGCATTTTTCATATTCCTCCTTTTCACCTAAAAATATATTCTGTAACATTTAAGATGTAATTATCGTCTTTTCTAACTAAATAATGGTTCAGATAAATCCCGAAAAAGGAAAACTAAAGAAAAAAATAAAAGAAAGGAGAAAAACAAGGAGGTATATAACAAATTCATAAACCAAAGTATATAAGAATATTGTAATCACTTTCATTTTTTTTCAAATGTTTCAAGGTCAAGAAAGGACCTCCCGCATAAAACTTTTATCTCCAAGGCCTTTTCTTACTTGATTATCAATCAGAATATATATTAATGCACACAGTTTTCATTAATCTAAATATCAAATAAGAAATTAAGATTTACATGCATAATGACGGATTCGTGTTCTTTACGCTTTTCTCGAAGTCATGTCAGTCAGAGAGGAGCTCAAAATAGCTCAGTACAGTAAGGGCAGTAAGACATTATAACAGAATAGTGTCTGATACCTGCGAAGTCTACATGTCTATTACAGGTCGCTTTGAACTGGAACTTTTGAACTTCATTTTTTTTTCATTTCCAACAAAATACAAATCGAAAAATATCATAATAATGATAATAATCTGAAAACTTTATACAGAAGATAGCATTTGAAATAAACATATATCGATACACAAATAATATCTTAGAAAAGAAATGTAGAATAGTTACGTAATTATGAAACTTGATCTATATCCTGTGGAAATGCAGAAGTCCAACAAATTAAGTGAAGAACTAAAATAAAAAAAAACTTTTGGTTTTTAAACCAAACAAATTATGAAGCTATACATTGAAGGCGTTTCCACAATAGAAGAACATTTTATTCATAACTGGGTTATTTCACCGTTCTCATTTGTGTTAACTATATGCTTTAAGAATTTAAGCAGATCCGTTATACATTCTATTTATTCGTTAAGCTGGTCAAATAGGTTTCATGGCGGTTACACAATTATTTTGAAATAAATCATCGCTTCAAAAGGAGAGTTCAGGAATTAATCCTGGCATCATTTTTATATGCAAAAATTCAGTTTCGTCATGAGAGCTGTGCCCTGTTACATAAAAAATTAAAATCAATCTTACGATTGGTATCAGTCGAGAGTTACAACTGATTAAGATTGATTGTATCTCTCTATGTTACACCCCCCCCCCCCCTACACTATGAGGTATAGAGATAGAGAACAAGAGTAGAAGGAGTATTTATGAAAAGCGCGGGAATGAAGCGGGAAAGTGTTGTGTGGTGTGAGTGAATGTGTACGTTGTGTGTGTGTGTGCGTGTGTGGGTGCGTGCGTGTGTGTGTGCGCACGTGTGTGTATTTATAGAGAGAGAGAGAGAAAGAAAATAAGAAAGAGAGAAAAGAGAGTGAAGGGGAATGGAACAGGAAAGAGGAGAAAAGAATGAGAAAGAGGAGAGAAAGAGAGAGAGAAAGAGAAAGGGGGAAATAAAGGGGGCATCACAAGGAGTTCAATTAATGGTATGGAATACATTATTGTGCATGTGGGAAAATGCCTATCTTCTTTAATTTTCAACATTCTGTATCATAAGCTTTATTATTAAACATAAAGAAGTACATAAATCTCACAAAGGGGTAGGTGAAAAATTTAACCACTATTGGGGTATTATAGGTAATTTTCCTATTTGTCGGGTAATTCTTTACAATAATTGACTAAAACGGGGTCGACATTTTGTAACAATCCATTCCCATTATTGAGTTAACATTTGACTCAACAAACATTCACATTCCTTTTTGCCCCAATAGCGCAAAATATTGCCCGCTTTTAGCAGCACATCTCTACACACTTGTCGAATACATTACACACATATTTCCAGTTCGACGCACTTACTGAATAGCAAAATGAGTGTCAGGAAATTATAGATCAGGTCTAGGTTTACAATAAGCTAATAAGCTAAGTGATATTACTCGATATCAAACCCACACCAAACCAAAGAACTGACCCAGTTTAAATCCATGTTTGTTAATCTTTTTAAGAAACAAAGGCAATTAATATTTCCATTTTTTCGGTGAACTCATGTTTTAGCATACTGGTGTGCCATATGTCTTAATCTTCTTACCAAACGACCTGGAAAATGTTTCAAATGGTATCCGATGTACAATGTACACGTTAACATGAAAACATTGTTATATAATTCTAAAATATTCTATAGAAAGGAATTTATTTCCAGGTTTATTATTGTGCACCCATAACCATATAGTAAAGATGATTGTTCATAGCTGGATCTCCTAACTACCACACAAAGAATCATAGTAATAATTAAACATCTAGAAGTGAAAGAATATTCTAGATCACTCTGTGCCCTATATGATACTAATTATGTAATCTGTTAACCATGTTTAACAGTCCTTGTTGAGAGATTCTGAAATAATTTAGATACATGTATCATGTGTATTGTGTGGAATCTTCTTGAATAACAATGATTCTTTCTTGTTTTTAAAGTCAGATGGAAAACTCCAGTACTATGTCAGAAAGTTATCCACAGTTCTTTCATTCTGAATGTAAACGTATACTCATGATACCTGACCTTGTATTGAATTCATGAGCAAGACATGGGAACAATGGTTTCTACTCGCAGGGAATTCACGTAATTTCCATAATAATGATATGTTTATACAGTTAAGATCCAGTAGGGAAGAATCTAGATTTCGCTTTCATGCAGAAAGGAGAGAAGGAAACAGAAATATTATAGTTTTTGGAAAGATTTGTTTGTATAAGTCGGGAGGTTTCACAGACTGGATTAGAATATTAATCCATGATTTACCACAATCCCTTCCAGATTAACAGCGTTGAGCTTACAGTGTAGGATCATCAGAGTGAACGCATTCACTCTGTTCTGCTGTGAATTTAAGAAAGAGTGCATTTAGAGTGAATTAAGAGTGAGCTTAGAGTAAAAATTACGATATTCACTATTTTAGGGGTGACCTAAGCGATCACTCAAGGATTTTGAGTAATTGAGGTCACCCCTTAAATAGTGAATAAAGAGTGAATATCACAATGTTTACTCTTTATTCACTCTTAATTCACTCTAAATTCACTCTTTTCTTAAATTCACCCTTAACAGAGTGAATGCGTTCACTCATTTTAAAGAGAGTACTAATTGTATCAGCTATCTTATTTGGCTTTATTTTGGCTTCAAGATTAACTGTGAATAATGTAAATAAAACTAAATATTGTTTAATTATAATTTAGTTTGTAAGTTTTAGTCAGTCTTAGATCTGGAATCATGACAAAATGAATAATCTAGCTTCGAATTGCCTAATAAATCACTGTTGAATCAAAATATCGACATTTCGATTGTCCCTTCATTTTTGGAAATAACAGCAACATCACTTTTTGCCATTTTTCATTCTATTTCTAGCCATCTTTCTACGTCTCCGTGGGCGAAAATCTGTGCTGAAGCGTGAAGGGGAGATACATCTGAAATTTTTTGACAGGAGAAAGAAGAAAGAGAAGAAGGTTCTGTATTCATCGTAAACGATATCAGTGAGCATGATGGCGTATATACACCAAACATATTAGTTAAAATGACTAGATTATGGGCCAGCTGGGTGCAACTACAAATCTAGTCATAAAAGTTACTCTATTCTAGTCAGAAATGACTGAGTTCTAGTCAAAATACGACTAGAAAGTGGTCACAAATGACTAAAATATAGTATTAAAAATGACTATAGTATTTTAGTTGAACCCAACTGACCCTTTCATCTAGTCGTTTTAAATGATTTGTTTTAAGAGTATACATAAACATCAACGAAAAAATACACTATTGCAAACTGGACATTGCATTGCGTTGCTTTTAATCCGAGTTAAGATAAAAGATTGATACTGAAACCTGATATTGATGCCAGTATCCTGCTCTACAGTGCGTCCCAAAAAAAAACTTTACACTTTTGAAATGGCCGCCAAATGAAAAATACAAGATTCTGGAAGAAAAAGGTTTATATGTATGGATAGCTCATGGACTCAACTTTCATATGAGACCAAAAAAGCCGAAAATAATTCATGCTTGGGTGAGCACTGCTCACTTTTGTAAATGGTATGAAAATTAGGTTGCGCAGGAATAGCGCCTTCCAATTTGTGAGAGGTAAGTCCTTTGGAGGTTACAAAATTGAGGATGATATGATAAATTTATGATCAGTTGCAGTCAGTTTATGTTTGCTGAGTGAGTTTTATGGTTTATTAAATCAAAATTTTGTGCATGAGTGAACAGGAACTGCATTCATTATTGTAGCATTGTACTTTTCCCTGGTAGACTCAGTGGTGTGTTCATGGGAGTCAGGATTGGGTGATGGTACATGGTGCAGGGGAGGTGAGACGTAAGGTAAGACTTTGTTGGGTAGATGGGATAAGGGTTAAGAGGACATGCATGCTCCCCCCCCCCCCCTCTCTCTCTCTCTCTCTCTCTCTCTCTCTTCCTGGGTGTGCTTGTGCATATCTTGACAATTCACATCTGTTGGTCTCCTCACCAAAACATCCCGACCACATTCCCCTATCCCAAATTCTACCTGAATTTCCAAAATTGGACTGGGACTGGTGTCACCCATTAACACCTGAAGTCAATCGCATTCTATCGGTCAGTCAATCAATACCGTAAGTTAGACAATCAATATTTAGGTATCATTCAACTAATCAATGTATCAGTCAGTCAATTAATCAATCAAGCATTCAATCCCCATTCAGCCGATTCAATCAATGAATTATTCAATAAATCAATCATAATTAATCAATAACTCAGTCACTCAATCAAAATTTATCCAACCAACAAGTCATTTTAGCAGTTGAGTTTCGGGCAAGAAAAACGGTACAGTGTAACACAAATTGGTAAAATGAACATGTCAGTCTTTGTTTTCAGTTGATTTTCATTCATTTCAATTTTACAACTGTTTCATCCATCTTGTATGAGAGAAAAGGGGGAAATAAATGATAATGGAAACTAAAAATCAAAGTTTGCTAGTTCAGTGGTCCACATGTCCACCTCCTCCTTCAATGCAAAATCTTGCACTCTTCATAAGGGATAAGGGAAGGTGGTTTGGATATTTTGGAGTGGAGACCAAAGAATGTCAAGATATGCACTAGCACACATGAAGCACGAAAGAGAGAGAGAGAGAGAGAGAGAGGGGGGGGGGCATACTGTCCTCTTGACCCTTATCCCATCGACCTAACAAAGTCTTACCCTATCTCACCTCCGGCCTGCAACATGTACCATCACCCAATCCTGACTCCCAAGAACACACCACTCAGTCTACCAGGGAAAGGTACAATGCTACATTAATGAATGCAATTCCCGTTCACTCATGCATAAAATTTTGATTTAATAAACCATAAAACTCACTCAGCTGATTGCAACTGATCATGAATTCATCATAACACCCTCAATTCTGTAACCTCCAAAGGACTCATCTCTCACAAATTGAAAGGTGCAATTCCTGCGCAACCTAATTTTCATACCATTTACAAAAGTGAGCAGTGCTCACCCAAGCATGAATTATTTTCGGCCTTTTTGGTCTCATGTGAAAGTTGAGTCCATGAGCTATCCATACATATAAACCTTTTTCTTCCAGAATCTTGTATTTTTCATTTGGTGGCCATTTCAAAAGTGTAAAGTTTTTTTTGGGACGCACTGTAGTGCCAAGTTCACCTTGTTTTTTTTTTCTCTTATGTTTGTCCTATCAATTTCACCCGCTACAAGATAAATGATTATCAATTTGATATTCATCATGATTAACATTTTAATGATAAATTATTATCATTATGATAATCACCACCACGACCTTTTGCTTTAGTTTTCTTTGCTGCTTTGACGGTTTTAATCCACTCGTCGTCCTTGCCGAATCCCCCCAAATTAATTTCTGGAAATGGCTTGACGGAGACAAAAAGTAAAGAGCAATTACCTGATTGATATTGCTCCATGTTCCAGCACATCCCGAATGAAATATTCATCCAAATTCCCTTTTGATGGTTTTGAGTTGAATTCAATATATTCTTCTAACTGGGGATACGACAATATTGCTGCAGCTGCTGCTGAAATTGTTAGTTGTTTAAGTTGTCGTTCGTGTTGTTGTTAATATCACCAACGTTAATGTTATCATGGTTATTGATGGTGATGTAGTTGTGGCTGTTGTGAGTCACGTAGTTTTATTATACACTCCAAAAGGGAAGGTGAAATTCTACCAAATACTAAGTATTACAGCTAAGCTGCATGTTTGTGGGTAACACTTTACCCAATGTCGACTTAAACATTTTATAAAAATATACCCAGTACGTAGTAATGAGTAACATTTGACACAACAAACATTCATGTTCCCTTTATGGCCAATATTGGGTAAATTTGACCACTTTTAACAACATATTTGAACACATTTTTAAAGTACATTATTTAAACTAATTCTTTGCAAAGCAGTTTTGATGTACTGAAGAGACTGCCCTGGGTAAAGAAAACAAAATAAAGGGCTAAATGAATAACTAAATAGATTCAAGTCGCCACGGAGAATTAGTATTCTAATGGTTTTATAATTATTTTCATCTGGTGGTGTCCTGTATTATCAAAGAAGTGTATTTCCAAAGTTCATTGTATTATGATCCAGTTTTGCTAGCGAAATTTCATTCGTTCGTTCATTCATTATTCATACAATCCCGCGCATTTACGGAATAGCTAAATGAGTTTCAGGAAATGATAAATCGAGTCTGAGTTCCACCGGCGTAAATCCACTCTGAGGAGTGTGTGTGTGTGTGTGTGGGGGGGGGGTGATCAGCCTTTTTTGCCAATTTCTTCTTTCTGTCGAACTCACACTTAAGTATAAACATACGCCCTCACCCACATGCACAGACCCCCTTACACACATTTTAATTTTTATCTTGCGAGCGAGCGAAGCGAGCGAGCCAAAAATTACCACTTTTCTGGTTTTCAATCGCATTTTCAAATGAAAATTCAAAAATTTGATGGTTGTTTATGACAGATTATTAAAAACTTTATTAACTGATTAATTCAAATATCATTTCTTCCTTAAAAGGTGGGGGGATATTTGTACACGCCACCCCCCTTTCAAAAAATTGTGGAGGGTGGCGTGATATATCCCCCAATCTCCCGGGATTTACGCCAGTGCTGAGTTCAAATTGATAAGTAAGCATTCCATAGAGTACTAAGCCCAAGATAGAGTATACATGGTATGGTGTGTGATACCCAAATCAAATCCTATATCCAACAGGCTAAACAAAACTCGGTAGGTCGACCCCACCCCATCTCTTGCATGATAAAAACTGGTTCAAGGTGACTATTGTGTTCCTACCGTGATAATAATTAGTATTCTTTTCTCAGTTGAAATAGTTAAATTTACATATTCGAATACGGTGTGTATAATATAAGAATACCTGTCACGTGGTGACTTTATGACATGATGTTTAGCGAATGGTAGAGTTGACAAGTTCAACTACCACTCAAAGAATCATAGTAATAATTAAACATCTAGAAGTGGAAGAATATTCTAGATCACTCTGTGCCCTATATGATACTAATTATGTAATCTGTTAACCATGTTTAACAGTCCTTGTTGAGAGATGCTGAAATATATAATTTAGATACATGTATCATGTGTATTGTGTGGAATCTTCTTGAATAAAGTTTATTGATTTTAAAGTCAGATGGAAAACTCCAGTACTATGTCAGAAAGTTATCCACAGTTCTTTCATTCTGAATGTAAACGTATACTCATGATACCTGACCTTGTATTGAATTCATGAGCAGGACACGAGAACACTGGTTTCTACTCGCAGGGAGTTCACGTAATTTCCATAACAATGATATGTTTACAGTTAAGATCCAGTAGGGAAGAATCTAGATTTCGCTTTCTTCCAGAAAGGAGAGAAGGAAACAGAAATATTATAGTTTTTGGAAAGATTTGTTTGTATAAGTCGGGAGGTTTCACAGACAGGATTAGAATATTAATCCATGATTTATCCCAATCCCTTCCAGATTAACAGCGTTGAGCTTACAGTCTATAAAAGCTCAGTTATCACCATCTGATTGCTAAGAAATCTTTGGAGAACACCTTAAACCTCATCTTGGACATCGTCTTGGACATCACTTTAAACTACATTTTCAACATCATTTTCGAGATCGTCTAGGACTTTTTAAAAAGCTCATCTTGGAATCTTTTATTGGATATACATACTTCATCGCATATTCCCGGAATCATCTTCATCTGCACTTACCATGACTGTTTACCGTGTAGGATCGTCAGAGTGAACGCATCCACTCTGTTCTGCTGTTAAAGGTGAATTTAAGAAAAGAGTGCATTAAGAGTGAATTAAGAGTGAGCTTAGAGTAAAAAATATGACATTCACTATTTTAGGGGTGACCTAAGTGATCACTCAAGGATTTTGAGTGATTGAGGTCACCCCTTAAATAGTGAATATAGAGTGAATATCACAATGTTTACTCTTTATTCACTCTTAATTCACTCTAAATTCACTCTTTTCTTGAATTCACCCTTAACAGAGTGAATGCGTTCACTCATTTTAAAGAGAGTACCAATTGTATCAGCTATCTTATTTGGCTTTATTTTGGCTTCAAGATTAACTGTGAATAATGTAAATAAAACTAAATATTGTTTGATTATAATATAGTTTGTAAGTTTTAGTCAGTCTTAGATCTGGAATCATGATAAAATGAATAATCTAGCTTCGACTGCTTTTCATGCAAATTATATGTCAACACATGCCTTCGAATTGCTTAATAAATCACCGTTGAATCGAATTATCGACATTTCGATTGTCCCTTCATTTTTGGAAATAACAACAACATCACTTTTTGCCATTTTTCATTCTATTTCTAGCCATCTTTCTACGTCTCCGTGGGCGAAAATCTGTGCTGAAGCGTGAAGGGGAGATACATCTGAAATTTTTTGACAGGAGAAAGAAGAAAGAGAAGAAAGGTTCTGTATTCATCGTAAACGATATCAGTGAGCATGATGGCGTATATACACCAAACATGTTAGTTAAAATGACTAGATTATGGGCCAGCTGGGTGCAACTACAAATCTAGTCATAAAAGTTACTCTATTCTAGTCAGAAATGACTGAGTTCTAGTCAAAATACGACTAGAAAGTGGTCACAAATGACTAAAATATAGTATTAAAAATGACTAGTATTTTAATTGAACCCAACTGACCTTTTCATCTAGTCGTTTTAAATGATTTGTTTTAAGAGTATACATAAACATCAACGAAAAAATACACTATTGCAAACTGGACCTTGCACTGCGTTGCTTTTAATCCGAGTTACGATAAAAAATTGATACTGAAACCTGATATTCATGCCAGTATCCTGCTCTAGTGCCAAGTTCACCTTGTTTTTTTTTTCTTATGTTTGTCCTATCAATTTCACCCGCTACAAGATAAATGATTATCAATTTGATATTCATCATGATTATCATTTTAATGATAAATTATTATCATTATGATAATCACCACCACGACCTTTTGCTTTAGTTTTCTTTGCTGCTTTGACGGTTTTAATCCACTCGTCGTCCTTGCCGAATTCCCCCCAAAATTAGTTTCTGGAAATGGCTTGACGGGGACAAAAAGTAAGGAGCAATTACCTGATTGATATTGCTCCATGTTCCAGCACATCCCGAATGAAATATTCATCCAAATTCCCTTTCGATGGTTTTGAGTTGAATTAATATATTCTTCTAACTGGGGATACGACAATGTTGCTGCAGGTGCTGCTGAAATTCTTAGTTGTTAAAGTTGTCGTTCGTGTTGTTGTTAATATCACCAACGTTAATGTTATCATGGTTATTGATGGTGATGTAGTTGTAGCTGTTGTGAGTCACGTAGTTTTATTATACACTCCAAAAGGGAAGGTGAAATTCTACCAAATACTAAGTATTACAGCTGAGTTGCATGTTTGTGGGTGACACTTTACCCAATGTCGACTTAAACAAGGTAAGCATTTTATAAAAATATACCCAGTACTTATTATTGAGTAACATTTGACACAACAAACATTCACGTTCCCTTTAAGGCCAATATTGGGTAAATTTGACCACTTTTAACAGCATATTTGAACACATTTTTAAAGTACATTATTACCACTAATTCTTTGCAAAGCAGTTTTGATGTACTTAAGAGACTGCCCTGGGTAAAGAAAACAGAATAAAGAGCTTAATGAATAACTAAATAGCTTCAAGTCGCCACGGAGAATGAGTATTTTAATGGTTTTATAATTATTTCATCTGGTGGTTGTCCTATATTATCAAAGAAGTGTATTTCAAAAGTTCATTGTATGATGATCCAGTTTTGCTAACAAAATTTCATTCGTTTGTTCATTCATTATTCATACAATCCCACGCACTTACTGAATAGCTAAATGAGTTTCAGGAAATGATAAATCGAGTCTGAGTTCCACCGGTGTAAATCTACTTTGAGGAGTGTGTGTGTGTGGGGGGGGGGGGGGGATGATTAACTTTTTTGCCATTTTTTCTTTTCTGTCGAACCTCACACTTAAGTATAAACATACGCCCTCACCCACCTGCACAGACCCCCTTACACACATTTTAATTTTTATCTTGCGAGCGAGCGAAGCGAGCGAGCCAAAAATTACCATTTTTCTGGTTTTCAATCGCATTTTCAAATGAAAATTCAAAAATTTGATGGTTGTTTATGACAGATTATTAAAAACTTTTATTAACTGATTAATTCAAATATCATTTCTTCCTTAAAAAAAAAAGGGGGGGTATTTGTACACGCCATCCCCCCTCTCAAGAAAGTGTGTGTGTGTGTGTGGGGGGGGGGATATATCCCCCAATCCCCCGGGATTTACGCCAGTGCTGAGTTCAAATTGATAAGTAAGCATTGTAAGTCCATAGAGTACTAAGCCCAAGATAGAGTATACATGGTATGGTGTGTGTTGCCCAAATCAAATCCTATATCCAACAGGCTAAACAAAACTCGGTAGGTCGATCCCACCCCACCTCTTGCATTATAAAAACTGGTTCAAGGTGACTATTTTGTACCTACCGTGATAATAATTATCAATCTTTTTTCTGTTGAAATTTACATATTCGAATAAATTTACATATTCGAATACGGTGTGTACAATATAAGAATACCTGCTACGTGGTGACTTTATGACATGATGTATAGCGAATGGTAGAGTTGACAAGTTCAATCATTAAAATAATGCGTCCTTAGACGATTATACAAATTTTCAGTAAAACATATAATATGACATTACAACTATCATCATGAATCATAAAAAGGACCCATAAGTTGCCAAATAATGCATGGGAAGATAACCCTTGTAATAGTTTCTGCAGTTTTAGGTGGAAAAATGAATAATATTGATAACATTCCTCTTCCGGGAATTGACAAAGGAAATATGACTTTTCAAACCCCTCCCCTAGAAATAATTAAAACTAAGACAGAGAGATATCGAAGGGCTCCCGAACAGCATATCAAAAAAAAAATCGAACAGTTGATAAGTTGGTGGATAGGCCATTGTGGCGCCATTTGCTGAAAATTCGTGAATGGATACACTGAAAAAAGGAATGAATATGAATATTTCACATGATTTGAATATGATCAAGAACTATGAAATGCAGTTGGTAGACAAAGAATGATCACTTTCATTTTAGTGATTAGTTGATGCATGGCGGTCATAGCTCATGGCTCGCCATAATGCGAATTAATCGGCAACAAACGGCTAATGAATTAGGTTTGGATCAATGATATTTTGGTGAAGATATGTTATTGGCATGGCAACTCCAAACATTCATCTACAATGATAATGATTCATAGCTATTGTGAGAGAGGGGACGGGAAGGGGAATGGGGAGAGATGGAGAGAGATAGTGAGAGAGATAGGCAAAGGAGGGGGGGGGGCAATGAAAAGAAATATATCTTCTCACTTCTTCGCTGTGTTGAAGTTTAGACATTTTGAACCAAGGGGAAAAAAGAGGAAAAAATATTTGCACTTGTAGTTAGAGGGTTAGGGAATCTTCGTGTGAGTCAATAATTTTGAGTATTGCACACAGAAAAAGTATTACAAATAGAAACGTATACGAGTTTAAGAAAAAATCCCTTTCAACAATAGCCCCCACCATCTACAGCATGAACCTGGGCCTTTATAAATTGGCTTCCTCACTGAACTGCTGAAATACATGAATCAAAGTAAACGGAGTCGTTTCGATATGCCTTCACGATGTCCTATAATCGGGAGGGTTCAATATCGTTAAAATTAAAAATTAGGATAGTTTGACGCGGAGTACTTGTCGTTGCAGGGAGAACGTGTATGTCGTACTACCTTCCCCCTCCATGGTTTAGTTTGATGTCAATATCGTGGTTAGTCAAGTTTAATGTCCTTTTTTTGTTTATGGCAATGGCGCTAAAGACCTCAAGGACCGACTAATGTGAGTCAACAAAAATGAAACCATATTCAGTAAGCCCTGATATCGTTTTACAAAATAGAGAGAAATAGCTGAATGATAGTATAGTAGTTGATAATATCTTCAATAAATGAATAATTTGGATGGCTGACTATCATATGTAGGGGTGGGCTGAGACTTAAATTTGGTCAGAAATTTTGATATGACCGGCCCTGAAGCCTGCAATATAGGTCCTCAGACCATAAATTGAAAGGTCATCAAGCCCAAGTATTGACCGGCCCTTGGGGAAAAACTTCTCAAACTCCCCACGGATTCAGGGAAGATATTTCTGTTTGTAGTGTTTGAAGATGTCCTAATCGGGAGGTTTCAATATCGTTAAAGTAAAAAATTAGGATAGTTTGACGCGGAGTACTTGTCGTTGCAGGGAGAACGTGTATGTCGTACTACCTTCCCCATTGGAAAGCAACTGGAGAAGAAGGGCTAGATTAATGGCGACTGTGTAGTAAGATAGTGAACAAAGAAGAATGGCCTCGCGATTGGTGTAGAGCCATGTTTGTCCCCATACCAAAGAAGGGTAACTTAAAAGACTGTTCTAACTATCGTACCATCAGTCTGATATCCCATGCCAGCAAGATCATGCCCCGAATCATCATCAAAAGAGTTAAGGTGAAGCTGTCAGAAGAAATTTCTATCACACAAGCATGTTTCTGTATAGGAAGAGGAACGAGAGATCAGATATGCAACATTCGTAATATTATCGAAAAATGCAAGGAACACAAACTCCCCCTACATCTTTGTTTTATCGACTATTCAAAAGCCTTTGACAGTGTCAGCCACAATGAGATGTGGGAAGTCATGGAGAGGATGAGCTTCCCAAAGCACATAGTTGATCTGGTCAGTAAGTTATACCAGGAACAGGAATCAGTATTGAAAAGGTTGATCATACAGGGAGCAGTTGAAGGTCGGAGAGGTAGAGGTCGTCCTATTACAGCATTGACAGATAATATAAAGTCAGCAGTGGGAAGTTTAGCTCTGGCTTCACACATAGCTAGGGAAAGGGATGGATGGCGAGCTCTTGTGAGGGCCACAGCAGTACCTATGGGCACCACCTGACTTAAGAGAGAGTGTTTGACCTTCCTTGGTCAGACCAAATTGATCAAGCTGTCAAATTGAGAGAATGTATGAACTAAGGGTTTCATTTATGACTCCTATAAACCAATCTACTCTTATTATGCACTGACTGGTACGATTTTACTGTAGTATCTGAATTTCCTTTTTGTGGCTCACAATGGTCAAAATAATTTATATGTATTTGAAATAATTCATGATGCTAAACGCACCGGCACCAGACGTCACTGAAAGTTTTAATTTCATTAATGGTCGATTATACGCTTATACGCTTAGCGAGCTAATCGAAACATGTGAGAGAAAAAAAGGAAACGATGAAATGAGAAAATTATCAATTAGTGTCGTGAATGATTTCATAATGATATACCAGGTAAAAAAAATGGAAAAATTCATTTTTTCTTCAGCGTCAAAGTGCATAAAAAAAAAATTCAGCTTAATATGCGGCTGTTTTATTGATTTTGTATTGTCAAACCTATAATATCGACTGCTTCAAATTTACTAATGACGGTGTGTAGATTATGTTTGTGTTGTAATAATGAAAAAAAAATATGATGATGATAATAATGATGATAATGATGACGACGATGATGATGATTATGATGATGGTAATAATAATAATTATAACTTAGATAATACTAATGACAACAAAAAAAATAATTTTGAAGTAGATGACCATTAAAAAGATAATTTCATTTGATCACTGTTTTGATCATTTATTACCAAAACTCATGTCACATGAATACAGCAGATATACATTGTTCATGTACCTTCGTGTAAATAGGCATGTTTCGGTAAAATAGTAACGCCTCTTTAATAGATGCGTTGGCAATTGATTTCAAGTAATAGACAATGAATATGAAATAGATGATGATATGATCGTAATGTATTGATGTCTCCACAAGCTTGCTATTAATTAGCATCTTGATTATAAGATGAGGGGAGGGGTGGGGAGGGTATGTGGCGGATTGGGGTATTAACTTTTTGGGATAAGATTTGCTATGTAGTTGTGGACCATGCAATATCATCGCAGTCATTGGGAGGAGCGATAAAACATATGTAAAACATCTTTTGGATGGTCATGATGGTTGCGCATGCGTGGACTGTTGTATGCGCTGATTGGTTGACCCATTTATGACGCTACTACATTTTTCTACTAGTGGCTGTTTGCTAAATATGGAAATGAGTTTGAGCAATTAGAAAGGATTATGAGGGGCCTGGTTAGTGGTAGATAGTTTAGTACGCATGCAGTATCTAAGCTCAACCAAAGGATGCAGTGAGCTTAGATAAAGGACACCTACGGGAGTGTGCCGTCACAAATGCTTCGCATTTTGGAATCAAGCGACAACAATCCACTCTTCGAAATTAATCTTTACTCGACCTGATATCTCCTCAAATTCATCAACTTACGGACTGACGAAGTGCTACGGCGACGCAACATTCACTCTTGCCTAGAGAACGGATTTCGAGTTGCACTCTTGGCGAAGCTTCAGTGTTGTATTTTGAAGATTGTTCATTATCTGATTATAATTTTCATTTCCCGATTGATCCCTAAATCCATTTCACTAAGATCGTCTGACATAGCAGTCATTTCACAAATAATTCTGACAACGACTGTCATCAGTAGAAAACCGGCAAACAAATTCTTGTCTTTTGCTCAACACGACTTATGCCAAAAATTCAGTGTGTTGATTCCTCACATTTCTTGGACACTGATCTGTTTGTTCCCGTTGCTACCTATGAAGATGGTAAGTGTTAATTTTTAGACGTAATGTTTGGAAACTAAAACTAATAGGGTAACTGTAGGGAATGCGAGACCCTTAAGCTCATTTGCATAATTAGCATAAACATGGATACAGACACACACGCATACGTTTTACCAATGTTTTCAGTAACTTGTCTTGTTTATCTAGGTACCATAATAATGACTAAAATTTGTTTACTTAATTAGATAATAGGCTATGAGGTCAGAGGTAAATGTTTTCTTATTGCCTACCTGTGAAGGTAATACGAGACCGCTTCATTTTCAACCTAAATCTCAGGGAGTTGTTGAGTAAAATACATTTTTATTGGAAATACAAATGCCAATAAAGAAGTGTTTCTCTTAAAGTATGTTCGGGTTTCAAAATCTGTTGAAATTTTAACCAAAAACTAAATAGCATTTATAATGAGAGAAAATTGATTACCATTTGAATGGCATTCAATGCTATGGATTCACACCATCATTTTGCCGGTACTTTTGTCTCCGGCACTTAGCATTTTGTTGTTGATGATTTTTAGTACATCAGTACTGAACAATTGGCAATTATAATAATAATTATCGTTTTAAAAGTTACAGAAAGAAAGGCAACTGTAAAATGACATTAAAACATCTTAAAAACATCCAACCAAACTTGAGTAATACCATAATGCAGTGCAAAAAAGTGCACATTTTCTTCAAGCAAATTTGAATTTGGTGAATTTAATACAAATTTTACTCATCATTAACAATTAAAGCATTTGCCTGAATATCATTTTTTTTTGTTCTTATACTATAGTAAAAAAAATTCCTTAAAAAACAAAAAAAACAAACAAACAATTAACTGAGAGATGTTTTGCAGGTCATCCAGAGAAAACAATTATTAGTACTCCAAAAGCGTTTTCAACCTGCACCAAAATATCACTTAATTAGCAGGAATGATATTCTGAATATAATTTAATATTTTTGCCAGTTTTCAAAACATAACAATCCATGACAGTAAGCTTACACGATTTATCAATGCACAGTACAGTACAGTAATCATGCATTACAATAGCCGCCACATTGGTGGTCTCGTAATACCTACACGCATTATTGATTGGATGTCCTTATTGAGGTTCACTATATGTGCTCTACACTGTGCACAATGGTCAATTGACCTACGAAGTAGTTACCCAACTTCATAATATTGTTATTAACACCATTTTTACAGCACACCTCTTTATTATTATAATACACCACTACACTCCTTGAAAACCAAATACTTATATCTAAGGAAATTTTGACCATGACAAGTTCTTATCTTGGCACATTTGGTGACTTTTCTCGGAGAATATGGACTTGTTGACCCAATGTCTACGTTGTATGTAAGCAGAAATGGTAACAGTGATGATAAATGGCGCTATAACAATATTTTTTCCAATGCCTGGGCAGACAGGACACTTTTTGTTCTGGTGGTCTCGTATTACCTACGGTCTCGTATTCCCTACACTTATACCCTAAGCGAAGGTTTAAGATTCAGTGTTGTATCCGAGGCCGGCTCAGCCGAGACCGAGACCGAGACCGAGACACAGGCATTCCGAGACCGAGACCGAGACCGAGATGACTAAAAATATACATTTTTTTCGCGTGTGTTTAAATTTCACCTGTTTAATTTGCTTTGATCAATTTGGGGTCTTTATCTAGACCTTTTAAATTGTCCACTAAAGTATTTGAGCCATGTATATTTCAGGATTCTCCCCCTGATATATATATTTTTTTGTGTGGAAAACTGAATCATTTGAATAAGAATTACTAAGGCTAGCAAATTAGCAAAAACAATCATAAGTGCTGTAAATTAAATAAGTTAACAAGGTACTGAAGCAACTAAACCAGCTCCAGGCAGAATTATTCATGTTGGCATAATTCACACAAGACCCAAGCAGAAGGGTTACAAAATACACAATACTAACAAATACACCGTACACCGCCATTCATCAGTTCATGTAAAATACAACTTGAGCAACCGCCCAATTTACTGTGCCGACCCATTTACTCAACTGCGAAAGTAAATGCTCTGGAGGGAGCGAACTACTGGGTATGGAGCGCACCATAGAGTTACATGTATATTTATTATATGCTCACACAGTCGTGTGACGTTTTATTTATGACTGGAGCGAGGAAATTGAGCGGCGGTTTCTCCCCCGATCCCTTAAAGATATTCGGGCTGGCAGAGAGCGAAAAAACCAAAACAAAACAAAACAAAAACAACCAAAAAAAAAAAAACCCCGAAAGATTTGTTACTGCCTCGCTCAGGCCTCGAGCCGAGACATCGAGACATTAGCCTCCGAGGCCGAGGCCGAGACATCAGGCTCCGAGGCCAAGGCCGAGGCCGAGGACGCAATTTTCGGCCTCGAGACCGGCCTCAAGGACGAGGCACGCCTCGAGGCATACAAAACTGTTAAGATGTACTGAAATAAATCCTATCTCGCATTTCTTGCGATATGACTTCCCGTATTATTCTTGATCCCCTTTTACTCTTCCTCTTCTTCATCATTTTGTGAGACATCATAGAGCTGGCCCCATGAGAGGATACCGGCATTTCATTTGAAGCCTTCATCATTAACATTATCATCATCATTATCATCATCATCATCATCATTATCATCATCATATCATCATCATCTACATCTTCATTCCTGTTCTCCCTTTTCTTCTCCTTCTCTTTCTCCTTCTCCTTCTCCACCTTCTTCTTCTTCTTCTTCCTCTTGTTCTTAGTCGTCGTCGTCGTCTTCTTCCTCTTCTTATTTTTCTTGTCTTTTTCTTTTTCTTCTTCGTTGTCTTCTTCTTCTTCTTCTTCTTCTTCTTCTTCTTCTTCTTCTTCGTCTTCTTCGTCTACCTCCTCCTCTTCTTCTTCTTTTTCTCCTGCTCCGCCTCCTTGAGGCTCCTTGTTGTGTCGATGCGCACATTATCAGAGTACAAAGCATCGATTAATTTGATGAATGAGAGCATGGTAGTGATGGTACTGCTGCTGATGATAATGACAATGATAATGATGATGATAAAGGTTATGATGATTGAGACGACGACGACGACGATGATGATGGTGATGAAAATGATTTAAAAATCAGTGGTGAATCTAAAGGTGGCAGAGGGGGCAAACGGCACTTGCTTTGAGGGGGAGCGGGAAGCCGATAACGCAGAAGAGCATATCATGTTTCATAATTTTGCACCTTAATAGTAGACAGTGGCGTAATGAGTCAAAATATTTGGGGGGGGGGGGCTCAATCTTTGCGAGGAGCGAAGCGACCAGCCCTGAGGGAGTGCAGCGACCGAGCTGGGGTACCCCCCCCCCCCCCCCTTCACGATACGGAGCTTTTTCATTTTTTCGACTTAAATTCCAACTTCAGTTCAGTTCAATTTTTATTTTCTCTCATTTCCAACAAAATGATTTAATTTTAGTGGGGCGGTAGTGAGCACGCAAAGAGTGCGAATCACTTAGGGGGGAGGGTGCAGGGAGGGGGGAGTTTCCCCCCTCCCGCGCGAAGCGCGGAAGCTCCGGCGTTTGATGACGTTTGTTGACATGTACTGTTATGGATAAACGTGTCATGAATCTACCGACCGGAAAAGGATATTTTTTCATGAACTTGGAAACATGATTATGAAAACATGCAGCCCAAATAATCTTCTTAAGTTTCAAACAAATGCCAGCGTTACACAAAATACTTTATTACTTATGATAATAATACAGACGAAGACACTATGAAATAAAACGGACGAGCATGGAGAGGGTGTGGGGTACCAGGGTTTCACTCCCACAGTGGCGTAGCTAGGATTTCATTTTAGTGGGAGCGGTTGTGAGCGCGCGAAGCGTGTGAATCACTTACTGAGCGCGCGAAGCGCGCTCCCTAGGGGGGAGGGTGCAGAGCTAGAGAGGGGGAGATTTCCCCCTCCCGCGCGAAGCGCGGAAGCTCCAACGTTTCTTTGAATTGTTCCTTGTCTGCTCCCGCTCTTCTTACGTTCTCTTACCTTTTTTCTTTTCTCGCTTCTGCTTTTTTTCCTTCTACTTTTTTTTTTTTTTTTTGGTGTTTCGGAGGGGTGACCGCCCCCATCGCCCCCCCCCCACCTGGCTACGCAAGTGCACTCCCATGGTAAAGGAGTTTTTTGTAGTATTGATGGTTTGCAACTCTGTAAAAGAACACTATTTGGGACTGCAAACTTAAAGCACGTGTCTAGTTTTGGTAAATCTAAGAATCTTCATTATCAAAGTTTGAATCCATTGTCAGATAAACAGATAAAGCCAAGTGTTATTTCATAAAACACATTAGTATTGATATTATGCGTGTTTTCTGCCTTGCTATGCATGCTATTTGGGAAGTTGTGAATGCGTTACTTAACAGTAGAAAGGGAGTCTAGGGAGAAGTAATGAAATTCGTGTGATAACACTTATATAAAAATGAAAATAAACCATGGTTGAAATTTATTTGGGGGGCGGGCGCCCCCCCAAGCCCCCCCCCCCCCCCTCCAGTACGCCAGTGATAGTAGATGATGTAGAACATAACTCTATAAAGCATTCACAATTTCGGTGGAAAATATTAAGAGTGTTGCTTTGCTTTCCAGCATTTCCATTGTATTACAGTCTTGTCGAAGTTTGCACCTTATGCAATGTTATACCCCCATAGTATGATAGTGTGCATAGAATAATGTATTGAAAGGGTTCATTTGTTTTATTTTTAAGTCTTGCCTTGCCTCGCCAAGTCATTTCGAGACTTTTCGTAATCTGCACACGAACATGACGAATATAGGTACCGAATAGAACACCGATATTATTCGAACAAAATTTGAAAGAAACGGTTACTCACGCTCGTTTCGTGCCATCCAGCATGTCTAGTGCCAACTCGTCTGATGTCATCACAATCATTCAGACTTTGTGTTGCAACAAGAATTAATTTAGTTTCTTAGGTTAACAGAATCCCTACATCATGTACATGTATAGACAGGTAGATATCCCACTGATTATATAACTATGACAAATGAAAACGATGATGACAATTAGGACGATGGTGATCATGCTAATGATGATGATGATGATAATGATGATGATGATGAGGTTAGCGATTACGATACTGATATTGATGTTTGTCATGATGATATTGATTTTCGATGATTGATAGTTATACCTATTAGGAACAAGGAGGACACAGTGATTTGAATGCTAGCATTTGGTTGGCAGGGGTGGCCAGCCAGATCATATCATTATTGATATTGAAAAAGAATTACGTCAGATATCATCAATATCAAAATATATCAATATTTTTTTTTGTTTTGTATGGGTTTTGTAGAAAGATGGAAATTAGAATCGTCTCCGCACGAAACTGAATTGAATTGAAAATTGATGAAACTGAATGAAGAGTTGACGAAAATGCGCAGGATAACCTGTATAATGCATTACATGTTTTATGCAAGGAGAATTTGGAATCTCCTAACTCCTATGAATTTAATCAAAATGCACACTCTTAAAAAATCCGAGTCAGACTTGACCCGGAAAATAGTCCGTTGGGGCCACACTCCTCTACGGGTAAAAAATGACACGGATTAAAGTAAAAATAACCCGGAATAAGGTCAAATGTGACCCGGAAACAAGTCTTCGGGACCCTATTCCGGGTCATTTTTTAAACCCTGAATGGATGCTATGCTTCGCTTACAACACTAGCAAGCATTAACCATTGGAAGATTCAGGGATACGGGGAGCAGGGGATGTACATGCCAAACCCACTCTGATCATTGATATAGGTACATTAATTACAAGCTTTACTTTTCAAGGTTTCTGCTACAATACAGCTTGTATTTATTTATTCATTTACTTTGCCATTGAAATCATACTTACATGCATAGTGAAGCTATGTACACTGAATCTGAATCGTTGGTCTTTTATGCTTGTATTGATTTTGTAAATTGAAAATTCCTATAAATTTTATTTGCTGTTATTACGGAAATGTAAATGAAATGAAATGAAATGAAAAATCCCACCTCCCTGCTCTAATCCTAAACGCACACTGAAAACATGTATATTAACATGATTGAGGAATGTAGGCCTACCCTCGTTCCCCGACATAGACCTTAACACTCATATGGCACGTAAATATGATGACAATTTTTGATTTGTCTGTCTCAGAATTTTGGGGCCCCTACCCCCAGACCCCTGCCAGTGTATCCTGAATCGCCAATGATTACAAAACCACGCAAATATATCATGTACTACTGCAAAATATCTTAATTTCATTTCCAGTTTGCAACTCGCAACGCACCGTTTTTCATTGCTGCTACGCTATTCTGTCTTGTGGTGGCCTCAGGTAAGATATTACATTACGAATTTTCTCTTTATTCCTACAGAATAAAGAAGTTTTGGGCATTCTGAAACAGGAAAATTAAGCATAGAATAAGGAATAAATTCTCAATTATTTTGATTGATGCAGATCAGTGGAAAGAGCATTTTGTTTTCTTTAGCTTGACACTCCCACCCCACCAACCCCCAACCCCCAATCCCCACGCGAACAATAAATCACGCATGATTGAATTCAGACAGTAAACAGATAAAAATTAGCAGTCTCAGAAATCCATTTCTCTAAACTAAGTACATGGGCTGCTAAGTTTGGTTCACTATATGAATTTAAGCAGGGAATAACATAGGATGATTGATATTTGAGAATACGCATTAAAAAAAGCTCGGGGTTTCTTCTTTGATATGAAAGTCATGCATGGCCGAGCAGACAGTACAGTTGACATGTTGTTAAGCACATTCACATTTTAAAAAGGAAATTGTATGAGGCAGTTGAATAAAACGTCGACGTGCATGGAATCCGCTCATTCATGGTTGATCCTCCTGCCATGCTATCGTGTCTTATTGAAGATAAGTATTAAGGATTTGAAGTCATGTGTGTTTTTAGGAATCAATACTCCCAAATAATTTAATGCCTTACAAAAATCAGTATCTTATCATATTAGCCAACTATACTGGGTTCCAAAAGAAACTTATCACTTTTTTTTACAAGGAAACTAATCAAATTTCACTCAGTCAAAATGAACAGTATTTCTACACCGGTTTCCTTTAATAACCTTTACTAAGCGCATGTCAGTAATCAAGAGATTGGTTCAATCATAAAGAAGCTATGGGCAGTCAAATCAAAAAGTTTCTGAATCCAAACAAAGAAAATGGCAAAACAACAACAACAACAAAAGTTGTTAAGTACAGTGAAAATGAGATGAGAGTAAACAAACTTCTGAGTTGATTCAGTATCGCGCGTGTCCTCCATGAGCATGTTTAAGTGGCTCAATGACAAAGAGGCTACAGGCAGTTAACATCAAAGAAATTCTGAACAAAATGTTACAGAATTCCCGCACAAAAAGTCACAGATCTGAGCATTAATGTGGGATGAGCTTGGTTTTCGGGTTGCATTGAGGAGACCACCAGCTGTCAATCGGCAGACACTCATCGCAGCCTAGCAAGAGGAATGGGGCAGACTTCCTCAGGATTGCATTAGACGCCTCGTGCAGAGTATGCGTGTATCATGTATCGATGCTCGGGGAGGACGCACACAATATTGAATCAACTCAGAAGTTTGTTTAATCCCATCTCATTTTCATCGGACTTAACAGCTTTTTGTTTTGCCATTTTGTGACTTTGGATTCAGACATTTTTTTATTTGACTGCCTATAGCTTCTTTATGTTTATGTTTATTATTGAACCAATCTCTTGATTATTGACATGTGCTTATTAAACGTTATCAAAGGAAACATGTCTAGGAATATTGTTCATTTTGAATGAGAGAAATTTAGTTAGTGTCCTTGTAAAGAAGTGATAAGTTTCTTTTGGAACCGAATTTATATAAAAAGATGTTAGCTCTAGGCCTATACAGGATTCGAGCGGCAAGTTGACCTAAAATAGACGAATTTTCAGGAGACAACGACCTGTGACCATTATCCTATTTTCTATCATACCTAATTCTGTGAGAATGGAAGATGATTAATTATATTTCATTACTAAAATCACGAGAAGGGAGTAACTATACAATTGAACCTGTTCTCAGCGTTGAAAAACACTCATTTCTTTCTGACCCATAAAATCTAGAAACAAGATGTTTTCGATCAGCAGTCATTCTTATTAGATGCTCGAATATCATATTCTTTGCAGCGAGGTGTGAGAGTATTCTCGAATTCTGCAGGGAGGTGTACATTGATAAATTATTTAGTGTATTTTGTATATTTTTTCTCGCTCGCAGCGCCTAATCATATAATATCTAGATAAATAATTATTTGGGAAGGCAAACGAATTGGGCATCCAAGGGAGGTTGACGTAATATTATAGGTCTGTGGTGTATTTTGATGGCGAAATGATATTTTATCATTGAAATAGTGTGTTTCCCTTACTCGCTTCGCTGGCTCGTAATATTTCGACACAGGGTGGTTTTGGACAGCAAACAATAATTTGACCAGCGAGGTATTGCTAGTGAGGTGCCCAAAGATACCATTTGAATATCCTATAGCCTAGAGTGCATGTAATTTGATGACAAAATAAGACTTCTTGTGGCAAGAAGTGGTTATTTTTAGCTCGCTCGCTTCGCTCGCTCGCAAAATAAAGAGAAATAGTACCCTCCAAGAAAATTTGGTTAAAAATCATTAGGTTGGTTAAAATATGAATCGACCAACTGTTGCTTTTTTAACAAAAATCCAAAGATTTATACGATTTTTAAACCTAAAGTTAGTCGGTTCATATTTCAACCAACCTATATGATTTTTCTTAGAGTTATGCGTGTGGGGGTGTGTGCGGACGGGTGAGGGGGTTTGTATACTCGAGTCTGAGCGAGAAATTTGGGCGAAATATTTTGATCACCCCCCCCCCCCCTACTCCTCGGAACGGATTTACGCCGATAATTCCACAGTCGGTCATGCCAACTTATTTGAAAAAGAAGGAAGCCATGCTTTTCATTTGTGTGTACATTTAAAACAAATTTCTGAGTAATTTACCCATAAACAAGAGTTTTCCTTTACACTCCTGGGGCACCCTTTACACGTACTGGACACATTTTTGTCACTATATCGATCGAAAAGTATTTTAGAGAGAGGATTTGTTTCACAGTTTATACAGTGCGTCCCCGATAAAAACGAAAATCTCAAACAAATTGTTATTTTGACCACAATATGCGCTCTTAGATAAAAGAATGTGTGGTTTTTTTTCATAGATAAAAAGTACATGTATTTACCATGAGAGGTGTTGTCACCTGGGCTGCTGCCCGCCCAAAATTTTCACGACCAAGGTTTTTTTTTTCAGTTATTGTTTGTATCTCTTGAACATTGTCATTGCATCGAATTTTCTTGAATATCTAGCCAATTGAACCCTTTTTATACCGTTATTCTTCATTTTCCTTCAGGACCTATTTATTGCTGGACCTTTCTTTTTTTTGGGGGGGGGGGGTTGGTAGCGCAGCCCATTCCCCCCAAAATATTTGGCTCATTACGCCACTGGGTTTCGTAGTGTAGTGGATATTTCTCAGGACTGCAGATCACAAGGGAATGTTTAAAATCCCCGGCGCCCCTGCTATAACCACATTATTTTCCCTATATACGAATAGAAACGAGTTCCTGCTCTGATGGCTACAATCTAAACTACACCCTACCGATGTTTGTACAATGCAAGGTGAAGATCATCAACGGGAGCAAGGTACAGTTGATACCCAAGCTCATCCCCCGAAGGTTCGGCGCTAAAAACTGCTACGGACGGGTACACGATAAGATTCCACCAGGCTTTCGCATTTGCCGTATTCCAGGTTGGTTTATTACATTCAGTTTTATTCGATGGAACATTCAACTAAATAAGTCATGTGTTCTTCCCGTGGTTATTTCCCAAATCTGCAATTCCTCTTGCGTCAGCTTAATTATTTGATCCAAGAAAAGACTTCAAAATATCCTCATTTACCTGATGTATGACCTTTTTTTTGTTTGTTTCGTTTGAATAATATCATTATTCATTCTTGACTTCTACTATACCAATCTAGTACATTGTTCATTTTGTCTCATTATTAATGTTTCCATGTTCTTTTATGAATGTTTGTCCCCCGTGGTTCTATCACAAAGATATCACTGGGTATCTGTACAACGTCAAAGGCACATTCCGCATCTCTAATATTAAGTTGATATCGATTAGGTCTTACCACTTTCTGACTTCGATCCCGGTGGGGTCACATATCATTGTAAATGTGTACTCATGCTCGTTCTAAATTTCGAGGAAAAGGGGTATTTTCCCCACCCTGTTCGCGAACAGTCGGTGTCCGCGAAATTCAGAAATAGGGGGGCTTTCAATGGACTGTCATGGCGGCTACGTAGTAAGCACCACGCTAAGTTTATACCTCACAAATTAAGACATTTGATCTACATTTCTCTTCGGTTTTCAAGCCTCTACAATGTCAAAGAAACAAAAACGTTAGGACACTCCAACCAAGGCACAAGGTAACTCCAAAAATAAGTTGTTTAAGGAGAATTCAATGCATGTTTCGAATGCCATGAGTGCCAAAGTTTGCAGCGGTAATGCGGCGGCCTTACACGTACGCCGAAATCGTCGGTACTGAGGAGAGCCAGGCGCCTGCCTAGTTTCACGCCTATGAACTAAGGATCGAGAAACGCTTCGATTCGCAGCGGGTGCAGATGTCAGAGGTGAGAGAAGAGTTAGAATTTCATGTGGCGGATTGTGATGAGAAGGTGAAAGCACTAGAGAAGGAGCTGGCGAGATGTTGGGAGAAAGTTGATGATCTAGAGAACAGATCTAGGCGTAATAACGTAGTATTTTTCAACATTCCAGAAGGCAAGGAGGGTGATGGAGGGTGCAAGAAGTTCCTGCTTGGCTTTTTGAGCAAGGTAGATCCAAGTCTTGCTGGAGTCGGCATTGAAAGGGCTCACCGTACACCACACCAACAGGACCCCATCCACAGCAGTCAGGTGCAGATGGAAAGGTCAAGGAAAGACCAATCCATGTGTGCTTCTCTTCCTATCAGGAGAAAGAGAAAGTATTCAAGACCTGCGTAGGGGTATTCAAGAAGGATTTCACTTATGAAGGCAGACGTCTTTTTGTTGGAAATGACTTAAGCCACCGAGTCCAAGCTGAGAGGAAGGCATTGCTCCCCCACCTGAAGAAGTTGCGAGAAGAAGGAAAGAAGGCTTTCTTCGTATATCCCGCCAAGATAAAGTATGTGGAGGGAAATTCCCTGAAGCTATTTACTCCATAGACATTTTGACATCATAGACATTATGACATTATAGTCGTCGTGACATTACTATGGTTAACCGTTTTTGTTTTTGTTTTTCAGTACACGCATTTTGTAAACACTCCTTACTTTTGAGGAGAGTAGGGGAAGTTAAGGGAGTTGGTAGCTTACCTTTGTGAAGAGAAAGTTATATTTGTCAGTATTTGTGAGGTATTACAAAGCTATGAGAATGTCGGAGGTGTATTTTTGTAGTGGATTACTACTATATTGTTTTTGTTTGTTGTTCATTCATACAAGATCTTTGTTAGGTGTTATGTGTTCATTGTTAAATGTTCATGAATGTGTTTTCTGTCTGTCATGTTTTTGTTATGTCCTTATGTTGTCTCTCATGTATCTTAAAGAATATATGTATGTACAACAACCAGAATTGGTGATAAATTGCATTTTAGGTGAATACTATGGGTTTTCTGATAAGAGTGCAGTGGTAAGAGAAAAAATGTGTTTGGTAGTCCAGGTAAAATGGCTTTAGATATCATTACCTTCAACTGCAGGGGTTTACAAAACAATTTCAAGAGGAAAAAGTTATTTTCTTTTTTTCATGAGAAAAAGTATGATATTTTATTCTTACAGGAAACCCACTCCCAAGCTAGGGATGAAAATTTTTGGAAAACCCAGTGGGGGGGGGGGGCAAGCTTGTTTTTGTAGTTTTTCTACCCAAAGTAGAGGAGTAGCAATATTGTTTAAGCCTTCCCTAAGTTTGAAGATCTTATCTTGTATTTCAGATGAGGATGGAAGATATATCATATTACAAATTGAAATGGATAAATCAGTATTTATTTTGGTGAATGCATATGGCCCAAATGAAGATAGCCCTGACTTTTTTATTGAAGTATTTGAAAACTTATGTGAACTAGGTAGCTCTAATATTATATTTGCTGGGGATTTGAACATAGCTTTGGGTCCAATGGATTATAAAGGCTCAAAAAAGCATCATAGCAATGTTCATGCTAAAGAAGTGTTTGATTTATATGCAGAAGACTTTAATCTAGTAGATGTTTGGAGGAGGGAGCATGAAAGGGAATATGGCTTTACTAGACATCAACAAAGTCCTACTGTATTTTCAAGGATTGATTATATTTTTGTATCAAGTGACTTGATTAGTATGGTTAAAGAATCTGATATACGAGGGGGTGTATGCTCTGACCATTCAATTGTTTTTATGACACTTTTGTTGGGTCACCCTCCTCGAGGAAGGGGATATTGGAAATGTAATTGCAATTATTTGAGACATGATGCTGAGTTTTGTAGTTTCATTAAGGAAAGGATCAAAGAATTTAAAGAAATTCATAGGTCGTCAGAGCAGAACCCCAATATTATCTGGGATGCATTCAAATGTTATATAAGTGGTTTTTGTATTGAAAACTCTAGTAGAAAACAGAAAGAAAGGAATAGAACTAAAGACAATTTGTTAACACAGATCTCAGAACTTAAACAGAAACTTCCACAATGCCAAAATAAGAACTATGTAAATGACAAAAACCAGGATTTATTTGCAGAGTTAGCCAGTCTAGAAAAGGATTTGAATGAAATCCTTGATAAGGAAACAGCAGGCTTAATTGTGAGGTCAAGAATAAAGTGGGCAGAGCATGGTGAAAAGTGCTCAAAATATTTTTGCAATTTGGAAAAAAGGAATAATGAAAAGAAAACAATTCGGCAGCTTAAATTGGATAATGGAGAAATTAAGGTGGCTACTGATAAAATTCTTAAGGAATTACATTCATTTTTTGAGTCTCTCTATTCATCTAATTACTCTAAAGATGATTCTGAAACAGCTTCCCGATTTCTTTCTGGCCTTGACATTCCACAACTGTCTCAGAATGATGTGTCCCGCTTAAATTCTCCAGTAACCAAGGCCGAAATATGGTTAACATTGAAGTCTATGGCAGTTAACAAGACCCCTGGCCTGGATGGCCTACCTGTAGAATTTTATATTGTGTTCTTTAATGATATAGTAGATATGTTGATGAAATCATATGAATTCTCTTTTGCCAATGGTTTGCTTTCTCAATCCCAAAGAGATGGAGTAATAACCCTTTTGCCCAAAGAGGGTAAAGATCCTTTATATGTTAAGAACTATCGGCCTATATCTCTGTTAAATGTTGACTATAAATTGATAGCTAAAATTATGAGTAATCGCTTGAAAAAAGTGCTGAATTCTCTAATTCATCCAGATCAACAGGGTTTTTTAGCAGGACGTAATATAAGTGCTAATATTGCACTATTATTGATATTATTGAGTATGCAGATTTTGCAGATATTCCAGGTTCGATAGTGCTGTTGGATTTTGAAAAAGCTTTTGATCGTGTAGAACATGAATTTTTATTTAAGGTGCTGGAGTATTTTAATCTTGGAGGGAATTTCATTAATTGGGTGAAAACATTTTATAATAACAGAGTTAGTTATGTGACTAACAATGGATTTTTGTCTCGTCCCATTTCAATGTCAAGAGGCATTTTTCAAGGTTGCCCTATTTCTCCTTATCTGTTTGTCTTAGCCATGGAAACTCTAGCAATAGCATTAAGAGATAATCATGATATACATGGTATTAAGATAGGGAACCTGGAGAAAAAGGTCAGTTTGTTTGCAGATGATACTATATGCTTTTTGAATGGAGATATCGATTCTTTTCTCAATTTATTTAAAGCTTTACATTATTTTTCTACCTTCTCAGGATGCAGAATAAATGTAGCAAAATCTGAAGCCATTCATGATGGCAGTTTAAAGAACAGTGGTTTAACCCCTTTCCAGGAGGAAGGATTAAAATGGAATTCTAGAACATTCAAAGCTCTTGGGGTTACATTTTCTTTACAAATTAAGTCCCTTTACGAACTCAATTTTCCTCCAAGATTGAAAAAGATGGAACAAACCATTAATTGTTGGCGACAAAGAGGTATTTCTTTATTGGGCAAAATAACAGTTATTAAGTCACTTATACTACCACAACTTTTGTATTTATTTTCAGTCTTATGTATTGATATTCCTAAAACCTTCTTCAAGAAATTAAACAGCTTATTGTTTAGATTTATTTGGAGTAATGGAAATGACCGTGTAAAGAGGAGTATATTATGTAACCAGTATGAAGAAGGTGGTCTCAAAATGATTGATCCATTTTTGTATGCTAAAGCGCAGAAAGTGGTGTGGGGAAAACTTTTTTTGATGAAAGTTATAATAATTCTTGGAAATGTATTGAAATAGAAATGTTGAAAATTTTTAATGAGGATCATCTTGTATTGTGGAAAACTGGGGCACCTCATTGCGTTTTAAGAAGAATAGGAAACTGTCAAATAGCAGCATCTTTAAGTATTTGGTATGAGTATAGGTCTGCAATGATGAAAGACATGAATTTACATCATTATCATTTACAAGACTATTTATGGTGGAACAAAAATGTCAGTGTAAAACATAGACCCTTTTTTTACTATCCAGTATGGCAGCAAAGAGGTATTCATACTATCTCTCAATTGTATTATGGATTCAATAGGGTAAAAACATTTGAGGAGTTAGTGTTGGATTTTGATATTCCCATTGAGGATAGAAGGAAATATGATTCACTATTGAATGCTATTTATTTAGACTGGTTTCTTGATCCTAAAGAGGTAACAGAAGACTTGTTTGATTCAATTTTATCACGGTTGGTAAAAACTTGTAAGGTTCCAAAACATGCTTATGATGTCTTGAGAAGTAAAGAATTTGTGTCTTGTGAAAGGATAGAAAGCAAATGGGAAGAATGGTTAGGTTTGGATTCCAATGACATTGATTGGCCAGCAGTCCACAAGAGAAATTTCAGATGTACTATAGAGACCCAGTTAAAGTCATTTTATTTCAAATTATTTCATAATGCTATTGCAGTGAAGTCTTTCTTATTTAAAATCGACAGAAGTGAATCACCACTGTGCTATTTTTGTGGTAAATACCCTGAAACTTTAAAACATATTTTTTGTGAATGTGAAAAGGTCTTACCATTTAGAAAGAAGCTCACAGACTACATTGATAGTATTATTTATGAAACAACAGTCTATCCTGATATCAGTTTCATTTTTGGTTTTGATATTGGTGGCAAACATGATGTGTATTAATTTCCTCTTTTTATGTCTTAAATTCTATATTATGAGATGCAAGTCTCAAGAAATTGATTTAAACTTTCAGGCTTTTATAACCTTTGTCAAAGTAAAACAGAAAACAGAGTACTGTATAGCTGAAAAGAATGATAAGTTGGCACTGCATTTCAAGAAGTGGTCCTTTAATGTAGATTAATGCTTATCCCTTACAAAATTATTGTTTTCTCCATATTCTGGAATCTGGATGCCTTTATGTATTTTTTATTTATTGATTAATTTATTTACTTATTTATTTATTCTTTATCTTTGTGCTACTGAGAGAATCGCGTTTGTCTTGTGTATGTGTCGTCTTGTCATCAGTTGTGTAGATATTTTGTGTAGATATCTTAAGTACAGTAGTTATGAAGTTTTGTTGTTATTATATATATTATTTTGTTTTACAATAAAAACATAAATACAAAAAAAATAGGGGGGCTTTCAGAGGACACTGTCCTCGAAATGAAAAAATAGGGTATATTTCAACAACCTACCAACATTTTTGAGCCGTGAATTTTTTATGTTTTCCCACCTGTTTTTTTTCCCCGATTGGTAGGGAACTACCACCGGAGATTAGGGGATATTTGAGATTTAGTCTCTACGGGCAGAGGGTGATTTTACGATCAAATATAAGTATGGTACATATTATAAGTTTAAAATTGTCCCTGGACAAATATTCTTGTTTTGCACAAATAGGGTATGTTTTTTTAAAAAAAAAACTGTCCTTGAATTGGTAAAAAGGAGGGTATTTTTTAAATGTGGAATTGTCCTTGTTTTTCCGCAAAATAAGGGGTAAATTTTCAAACCTTGTCCTTGAAAGCGCGCAAAATAGGGGTCGCATTCTCCTTTAAATACTGTATATATTGCAGATTGGGCCTTTCTGCGTGAAGAGTGATTATATACCAAAGAAACCTGTTGGACATAAAACGATCGAGTCTTTTTACTACTTTTGTTTTGTAATTTGTTTTTAGATTGTCTGAAGAAGCCATGTCAGAATGGCTGGTGTCAAGAAGAGATGACGAATTACACCTGTCATTGCCCGCCAGAATTCACCGGTATCCACTGTGAATCCAGTAAGTTCAGGCGTTCTGTGGACAGGTCTTGCTCTATTACCTTAAAGTCAGTCATAAAAACGGAAAAACAAATAGTTATATACTTAAATACAAACAACCAATGAAAAAACAAAAACAAAAAACGGCGTATAAGCGGAGTGAATAAAGAGCCCTCCTCGTTGTAGTTACGAATTTTGAAAATAAACAAGACATGTTTTCTTTCTGTCATGTCGGTAGCTGCTTCACATGATATCATTTTTATTTTTGTTGTATCTTTATAGGAATCCCGATAACCCAAGCCTCTCGAAGAACGTCGCGAATCTATCAAAATACATCAGGTACATAAAAATACATTTTAAAATTCTAATATGTAAATTGATAAGGAAAAACGCCAAGCATTATCAGTTAATTCGAATTGATGTATCTGAGGCCTTCTTCACGAATTAATTACAAAAGTTGTAAGCTTCTAGGTCTAGTAGAAAATGCAGTTACTGCTCTCAAGCTTTTCTTCAATGTACATGACTTATAGAAGTTGGGGACAAATCATCCATTCTCAAATCAAATTTCTGCACTGATGATTATTATTATTTTTTAAAAATACTTACAAATGAAATGTGACCATTTTGGTCCTAAACGCAGTCACATCAAATGACTCTCCACATGGTGTCGAAAATCATTAATATGATATGATATAATATCATCCTCGTAATTTGTTTTAGTACAGATAATCTAACTTCTACTACAGCATCAACAACTACAAAGTACAAACACACAGAAGAACAGTACAAAAGGTACTGTAGATCTATATAGGCCATTGCCTTTGTTTTTCATCAGAAACAGCATTAAACCCTAATGGTGTCTTTTCCATTATCTTGACAAGTTTACTGCATACATTAGAAGGCATAGACTAGTTAATGATGAGGGGCAATAATGGGAAACATTGAAATATTAAAGAGAATTCAGAGAAATTTTTGTAACGATCAAACAGATGAAATGAATTTGTAGTTTAATCGAACAAAATCCCGAATGCCGAATAGAATAGACGTAGAATAATCGATAAGGAGGAAGACTACATATCCCCCCCCCCCCCATTTTCCCAAAGTTTTAAACTTCATTACAGCAAAATCATGTTCTCTTGCTTTAATTGAAGTGAGTCAAACGTTTTGTGGCTTGAATATATTTCACATCCTCATGAGATAAAACTGATTCATTAGTACTTTACAGTGTTGGAAATAAAGAGAAATCATAGAAACGATCCGAATAGGCCTAAAGTGAATACAGTATATTTGGTTGGAGGAGGGGGTTGAACAATTTTAACTTTAGACGTCAATATTCATCTAAGTTAAAATGATATGGAGCTTATGATGTACTACTTACTTTGTATATTTTGGGTATAAAAACGATAAGCAAAATGAATTAATAATTAGGAGTGCAGCAGTTAATAATATGACGAGTGCTACAGAACCGAGTACTTCATTAGTACAAACGAAGAATTCATTAAAGTTCACACAGAGAAAATACACGCCTTTATTACTGTCCTGAAAAAAAAAAAATCAAACACAATATATACATAATTTAAAAAAAAAAAATTGATTTATATGACATGGTAAGTCAGAAATCAACAAAATTCTTCCCAAAACGCATGCAGAATTTGATGTAGCCATGTCATACTGAAACAGTGAATCAAAGCAATTTCTATATTTCTTGAAAATGAAAAAATATTAGATTGTGTGAACAACATGAATGGAGAGTTGTCCATGATGACATCACAGATACTGGTGGAGTTGCCAACTTGCCCATGATAATGATTTACTTAAACTTTCAAAATTCACAACTCTTGAACAGATTGTCCAATTTTGCTCAAACTTTCACTGATTATTCTTTCTTATTCTTCTTCATTTACTGCAAGGACATTGATGGTCGGCTTTCATTCTCCTTTAGGTTGAGGGTAACATGCACACTAAGAAAAAATTGCACCCTAAATGCAACACTGGCTGCACCTATTTGGGTGCAATCTTGCACCCTGGACGAAAAAAGGTGCAAAAATGCACATTTTTGTTCTTGTTTGCACCCTGAAATGCCCGTTTCACTGATACTAGGCCTATCTACCTTTTTTATTTTTTATTTTTTATCTCAGCCCCTTTTCCAGATAATCTGACTATGCTAAATAAGTTGAGGGCAACACGCTTTTGCATGAGGTACTCGTGTTACATAATTGTAGTATCGGCACATGGTCGATATGTATTCAAGCAAGTATAATTCTCAAGTTTGCTCAAACATCTCCAAAGTAGCCCGATGGTGTTTATGGAAAAAGTCAAGGTGGAACTTTGTTTCATAATTCCATAAATTATCATGTCTACAGCAGAGCCAGTCTTGACATAGGGAATATTTGTTCTTTTGCCTTTACCCCAAATTTCGCTGACATCTCGGCATTTTTCAAATAAACTTCTAACGGCACCTGATGTAACATTGAGAGAAGTAAATAGAGCCTGTAATCATGAATTAGTACACCTGTATACTCCATTTCAGATAATCCGACTACTGCTGAAGGACCTAGAGCTACAACAAACGAAAACGGGTGAATCTTCGGCGGGTTTTTTCATTTAAAGAAAAACAAAACACCACTGACATTTGCTTCATATCCTTGACAATTAAAAAAAAATAACATTGAGATACATAGAAGGTATCTCTTCCTATTTTAAAATCTTTATCATTTCGACACACCGAATGATTAAGGCTGCTGGCCACTTAGTGCTTCGTCATTTCCACATGAGCTACATGTTTATTACATAACTGGAAGAGATAATTTAGAGTAAATTGATAGGATTAGACAAAAAAAACAACAACCTTGAATTGCAAAATCTATGAAGTGAAGCCAAATAGCAAAAGATCACTCAGCGTGGATTTTAGGAATAATGTAACATATATATTAAAAAAAACAACTGATATAAATCTATAATTTAATGTATTTTAAAACTGGTTTGAACATACTCAATGTCTTTTCGTAGATCTGACGACAACTGCCGCTGCCCCTTTAGCTACAAGTACACCAATTGACTCTACTTCCGGTATCGCAGACAAGATATTCTCAAATTGTTAATTGCTGGTTTATAATGATAACGCAGAACGTATAAGTAATCATGAAGAATCAATTTCAAGACTATAATTTAGCTATACGACTGAGTTACTTACGCTCCTTGAAAATGAAGTCGGTAATGTATGTTTTACAGGAAACTGCTCTAAAGATTGGGGATGTGGGGGAGGGGGATATGCCTTTAGTTTTTATTTTTAAAAGGGTTGCAAAAAAACAGGTTATCCTTTAAGATGCATTCAGGATGGTCAGAGATTAAGGGAGCATTTAAATTTTATCCGCATTTAACTTTTCTCCAGAACATGATTTCGGGAATCCGGCCATCCCGTCGCTCGCCCAGACGGAAGGAGCTAGGGGAGGGGGAATTCTGACGGGAATTCTGATATGTTTTTCTCCCTTTCAATAAAGGGAGGGATGCCCCTGGACCCCTCTCTGTTTTTTTTTTTTACCTCTGCAAACTTATGAGGTTGAATTATTGGACCAGTCACTAAAATTACTTTTCTCTACATGTTTCGAGTATACAATACAAAGAGAGAGAGAGAGAGAGAGAGAGAAAGTGAGAGAGAGGCCAGTTTCAAATACTTACTGTTGAAATGCACGGAATTTGGAGTATTAATGGGATAGTACTATAGGGCAATTGCCAAAGAGTGAGACAATCCCGAAAAGGTTAACGTACAATGTGTCTGCGTCACTAGTCTGATCCTTTTCCTTCTTCTTCAAACCGTTTCCTGTGAATAAAAAAAAATGCAACAAATCATGACAACTGAAAATAAACAAACTATTCATTAAGATATATCATGCAAATTTACTGTGCTTCTCTACAGGAACAACCAACCTGACATGCTCATTTGAAAGTAATGGGACATCGACGGCAACCAATTTGTCATGTTCAGGTAGGATGATCTCGAAAGATGTACTCAGCAGAGCCTACCTTTGTGCATATGGGGAGGGGGGGGGGTCCGGGAATTAAGGTTAATTTTTTTTATGAGAATGGACTTGATTTCTTGTTTGAGTGATTTTCGTTTTTACAAGTTTTTACTCTTTTCTCTCAAACAAATTTACAGATGACATTTAAAATTTCATACTAAATTCCAAATCAAATTACACATGAATAAAAATTAAGGTAAAGTATCACATTCATCCATAATTATAAATAAATCTTCACATAAACATAATTGCAATAAAATACTGTTTCACATTTTCTACAAAATTATAATAGATTTTTCTCATAAACAGAATTACAAATGAATTTTCACAATGTATACCTTGCCATGATTAAATGATTCATGAAACAGTACTCAACAAAAAAATGTATTATATCAACTTATATGTTTAGAGAGAAAAGTTTAAAAATTCAAAGAAAATGAGGGAATGAAAAAAAAACCGATGGATGGATTGATCGATTACTTGATCTTTCTGAGCTATCCTATCCTTGATGAAATTCTCTTTCTGACATCCAAAGTGAGCAAGCTTAATTCATAAAGCTTACCACGAAGTAATATTTCAAGGCGCGCAATTGATCTCTCAAACATAAAATGTTATTGAATAATTATGTTAGGGCATACAGAGCCTTTGTGAAATAAAAAGAATTTCATTCAAATTCGTCGGATAAACAACATACGCATCGTCTGTGATAGCCTAAATACATTGTTTGCGCATACCCAATACCTGAATATTTATTCAATAAAATAAACAAATAAAATGTCTTTTAGAGGCTTTTGGTAAAGTTTATTTCAAGACAAGATATTGAATGCAAACCATCCGAAACACAAGATAGGCAATTTTTTTTTGCAATTATCCCCATTTCTATTGAATAACTCATTGAAGAAAATATAATTGAAAGTGAATAACTAGCCTGGTCACTTGCACGGGTTGCATGAGTACACACAATTTTTGATGAAACTTCTGCATATCAAATTTTCAGACGAAAAATCGAGAAATCTGAGATGAAAAGACAAAGCTACCAAATACCCCTACAACAAACAATAACATGAAGAATCGGAATAATACTTTCGTTGCAAAATGGCGAAATTGATGAAAGTAATCGTGTGTTTGCAGCCGGCTGTGACAACTTGATATGATTTGGTTTTGAAAAAATGTGATACAGATGATGAAACTGATTAGACAAATTTTGAAAATGAATGACTCAGACAAAATTAAGATATGCAAGATCGAGAAACTTTTTGGGCAAAACTGAATGAACAATCTATGAATTTAAATGCTGAATGCGTAAATGGATGGTAAAACCTATAGCAATGAGTTGCCATCTTTAATATATCAAAACCTTAAGATCCTAACGCTGTCTAAAAAATCCCCAAAACACGTTGAAACTTGAAAGGCATATTAGTATTGTGTCTACGAGCACCTGTTATCATAGGCTTATAACTTGTAATATTTTGTTTATCATGTATATTATCTTGAATTTGTTTCAGGACTCTCAGCTTGGAAAAAAGCGAGGAATTAAATTTAAAATTTCATATTTTCACGACATTTTGATCCCTGTTATTGATCTGTTTCATTCCTTCGATGACTTACAGATGGAAAGAAATACTACATAAACTGCACGAAAACTACCAGGATTGATCGAGTCTGCAAATATATGCCGTGGGTGGTTAGTTTTTATCCACGTCGTCATGGTGAAGAGGTTGCTAAAATTCTTCTCAGTGCAGTGAAGAAAAAATGCGACAGTAATGAAACAGGTTTGTATAGGAACATGAATTTTATCCATATCAAATCGGTTTAGTAGTTTTGATGAAAAGAAGGGTCACTGAGAGAAGGATATTGTACAAACTTGATGAATACTATGACAAATAAAAGATATGTAGTCAATTGAAGACTAACATGTCATAGAACCCAAACATAATTCTAACAGAAGAGGTGATGGGATGGGACACTCTGCCCTTCACCCATGTTAAGTCGATTTTTGCCTCCAAGGAAAGGGAGGGTACACGAAGAAAAAAAAATAAAAGGCCTACCGCACAGCAAAAAAGAACACAACCTATGCTCTATCTCCGAAAAAGATATTGGACCATGTTGGAAGTCAGTATGAAAACTTGTTATTTAGTGGACTTTCGACTTTCTTCCCTTCACAACACAATAATGGCATACATGCAGGCACGGTGTCGGGAGTTCTGTCTTCCGTATCATGTGGATATATCGCTGACATAGAAATATGGCTCGGCTGCAAGTACAAGAGCAAAACCACTAACTCAGAACAAAAGAATTGGTGGTGTGGCAACAATACGATCATACCTGATTGGATAGACCAAATAAGTAGGTGAAAAATCTCTTTTTGATTTCATCATAAATGTTCAAGGAAGTTTTGCACAAAATTTGTGGTGGTGGTGATGGGGGGGGGGGGGGGGGGGAGGTGGCGCTTGGACCTAGAAAGAGAGGAGCCTGCAATGTTCTCTCTATTCACTCAAGGGTCACATGACCCAAGGAGAAAATTGCAATTCCGTGTAAACCTGTGTAATCATCAGTGGCGGCGCCAATCTATTTTGGAAGGAGGAAGCATTATGAAAATACGCTGACCGACAACACGTTTTCCTTTTGATTTACTTTCCATCGAAAAAGCATTTTCTCAAGGATGCTGTGACATGTAAAATTAAATAATGTTTTCAAATTAATGTTTATATTTATATGTTTGTATTGCTCACACAGTAACAGGTGGACAAGGAGATAATGGTAACCATAGTAAAGACTGTCTCGTGGTAAAATCCAACCCAGCGAGAGAATTAAAGTTTCACAGAAAGAAATGTGACAGCCATGAAGCTTACTCAGTGTGCCAGTATACAGCAGCAGCGCCGTAAAGGTGCTTTCAGATATGAGGCGACTTTGTGGCGCCACTGTGTGTGCACACTTTTTTTTGTTGTTGTTTGTTTTTTTGTACAGGGGCCCGTTGCATAAAACTTACTGTTATAGTAACTTTGCTATTATAGTAAATTTTCATGGAATACTGGATTTTGATTGGGTGTTGAGCAACGTTACCATGGAAGTTACCATTGATAACAAATTTACTATTATAGTAAGTTTTATGCAACGGGCCCAAGTCTATCGGGTATAGGACGACCAAAAAAAAATGTCGCTGAGGCAGGACACATTTTTGTTTGCTGCCTGGCTACAAAAAATGCGCACCAATCAGATTCCTATAAAAGTTAGCGCAAAAATGATTGTCATGAGATTGTTTGCGCAAGTTTTTACAACATGCTCTCTTATCTGAGAGTTGACGCGTTAATGCGCGTTCATTAGCATAAGTGGCGACACCAGAGACATATAATAAATCTACTAGACGAAAAGAAGCACGCGCGGATATCATTACGCGAATGGCATTAGGCCCCGCCTCTTTCGGATCATTTTAAGGCCGACCTAAGCACCCGTTATCGTTACATTATTCATAGTTATAAAAACGGGTTTAAGGATGTAGCCAAATAGCGAGTGCGTGTGCATGTTACGTGTTCATGTTTTAATTCTACGCAACCTTCCAGCCGTACATTTTTGGGTGCAGGCACTGTGCATTTAGAGTGCAGTACTGTGCATTTTGGATGCACCACTTTACCTCTAGCGCGTAAAAACCGAGACGCCATGAAATACGCGTTCTTTCAAAGAGAAATCATCTCAAGGATGTACGAGCCATGAAAGGGTCGGTAAGATCTCGACCAAGAGCATGTGAAGAGCTCTTTTGGTTGTCGTCATTTCTATCACTATGCTCTTATCGTTGTTATCTTTTTTTTTACTAGATTGCGAAAATTTGTTTATTAATATATATGCTGCTATGAGGATCATTATGATCCCTGTGGAAGGAAAAAATGTATATGATTATCACGGTAAATGAAATGGATTGTCAAAGTAAACAACGGAAAGATTTCTAATTCGCTTAAGTGTGGCAGGTAGGATGGGGGGTTGGGTGTCCGGACACGTAACAAAAATGAAGCCTTCTTTTTTGTCTTTGGATTAAACAAAAATATGCGTTGATTTGTGCTAATCATCATCAATATTTGTTCGCTATAATATTGTCTAACAGTTTGTGCTAAAACATTTTAAGAGATTTGTTTGTGAAATTTTTCAATTGGCTGTTTAAAATCGACTGTCCGGATATAGACCAATTTCACAACGCAAGAGGGCAGCAGACTGTTCGACACAGTTCGACATACTGCGGTGGGCGCTCCAACTTTTATAGTACACAAGTCAATAGCGCGTTATGTACATTCGTTCGATTTTTTGTCTATTTTGACCAGTATATGCAGATTTATTTTAATATTTGCAATGAGAAATTATCAGGGAAGTTCAGGTCGCAGCTGTGCGGTGCTCCAATGCCACAAGAATTCGAGAGTTTAAAAATTGGAAGCTAACTGAGGGCAAAATTCACTCGCTTTTGACTCAAGAAGCCTGTTTGTGTGCGAAGCCGTACTCCCTACACAGGTTTCCGTAAGCAATGTGAAGGAATTCGTCGCCAGTGGGTAAAACATCAACAGAAAGGACTTTGAAGTCAAGAAACATGATCATTATGTACTCTGGCGTAAAATTTAATGAGTGCAAACATGATTTTGTAAATAGGGTAAGATTTAGGGCTCCCGTTTACTACGGCTTCTATGCTGCAATCGAACTTTTCCTGACAAAAGTAAGTTGAAAAACCTCGAAAGTACAAAAATACATTATACCTTCATCCGTCAGATATGACCATTGTCTTACCTCATCTACCCATGTATCCATGCTTTATTTTATTGATCTAGAATAAAGTAAATGGAACAATATCGGGGCATATCTCATATCTTACATTCATTTTGTACACAGAGCCAATCGCGGTCAGCGCGCTTGCCCACCGAAGCAATGGCGTCGCCGATAGAGGGCCAAATACATAAACCGGATGTGAAATTGGTCTATACAACCTGTCCGGACAACTGGGTATGATTTGATTGACTTGATTTATTTATTTAGACACGGTAAAAGCCCGGTTCAGCTTCTCGGCTGGTTTTGTCGTGTGACAATTAGAAACAATGAAATACATGAAATATGAATTCGAATATCAAACAATTACAAGTACAAATCGTAACAAAATAAAACACATAAATATTTCAAATTTTGAATGAGGTTTAAAAACATATTATGTATCACAAACATAAAAAAGACAAAAGCAATTAAGAATTTATATAAAATTAGGCGGAAAGAAAAACAAATAAACCTAGAATATGTAAATACATTTTAACGAAATATGAAAAGAAAAATATGATATATGCAACGAAATTATTAATGCTCATGCAGAAGTAAAAATAAAAGTAAAAACAAGAATCTAGCATATATAAAAACAAAAATATTAAACAGCAATCGCATGAACAAAATATGAGAAGACGAAAACATAAAACCATAAAAACTTAATTAAAGAAACATGTATCTATACATATAAAACATAAAAAGGAAAAAATGCAGTACCATGATTTATATAGGGGAAAATATTTTAATTTTGAAAGTAAAACAAGAATCTAGAAAATGAAAAGGAATATAGTTTAGAACAGCATCATATGTACAAAATATGAGAAAAGAAGGTGCAGTACGATGAAGCGTAAAAACATGGTATGATCACAGTTTAAACGTAATAGTGTGAAATATGAATATATGAAATATAAAACCAAATTATTATACAGGATATTTATGATGTTCAGGTGTTTAGATATAATATATACGTGTATTTAATGACTCCTTAAAATCAGGCAAGAAAGAACTATTGCGAAAAGCAATAACAAATATCAGAGGAAAAGTAAAAAAAAAAAAAAAAAAGTGAAAGAGAGAGAGAAAGAGAGAGGTGAGAGAAAAACAGAAAGAGAGAGAGAAAAGAAAGGAAAGAATAAATCTCAAAAGGGGTGAATTTACGTAGACGTAAAGTTAGTTTAGGTTTGTGTTAGTTATGTGAAACTACACGAGTTTACCTTAACATTCCTCAAGCATAAGTCGTAATGATATTTCTGCTCAGATAAGGAGAGGGTATATGTGTTCTGGAAGGAGATTCTAAGGACGGTTGTTGTAGTTGTTGTTTGTTAGAATTAGGCAAAAAAGAGTACTGATTTTTTTTTTAAACATTACTTGAATATAATTTTAATGTGTGGAATTTTTGAAATTCATTTTATTAAATTCACCTATTTCGTTTATTTTTTCATTCTTTATTTTTATACTTTTATAAACCGAAAAAAAAAACGAGATAATGATATCATGCCAGCTTACCTATTCCTGCCCGTTTTTAGCGCTATCCTGACAACCGTGCTAAATACGAAGGCTTCTCAGGAAAACGAATTTCCCTATGCCTCTCAAGGGCGGACAGGGGGTGTTCTTTATCATATATCAATATTATTGTTGGGTAGATAATCAGATTTAAACATGACTTTATTGTGAGGAAACGTAATTCTACATTAGCGAAGTGTATACATCGACTGGGAAGAATTCAAAGCATCAGCAACGCACTAGTAAAATATGGGATCCCTTTGACAGGTGTTTGATGCTCGAGATTTTAGATTTTCTATAGTTTAGATAATTCTGGAACGCTTTCTGCTCGTTTTCCCTTCCGTAATGTATAACACTAATCATGGTAATGAAGGACATTTACATATTCGTAGGAAATATGACATTTACATATATTTTGTTGGAAATATGATAAACCTGAAAATAACCTTATAGAAAAAGAATTTCAGTAAACTTCTGACGATTTTTGCTCTACTGATAAAATTCTCTTCTTACATTTTCAGGAAGATGTGAAAGCAATACTGTTATTCGTAGTTTCTATTTTGAATTAAAGAAATCAGTCTATGAAACTGATTTCGTGATTGCCGAACATATAGTTTTCATTTGTGTGCTGATCTTTATTTTTTTCTTTCACCACAATAATTTCAAATGCTTGAATACTGTACCTGTGCTTCTTCTCATACAGTATTTTGCAATAATTGTTTGCCTAAATAATTATACCACATTTAGTGTTGAAATTATATTTTCTCTTTTTAAAGCAACCGTTATATATTTTTAGAGGTGTCATTAAATAATTTAGATGCTGATATTGACCAATCTTTACACGAATATTGGAATTCACATTTATCTCCTTCTGAAACAATAAAAAACTTGTTTACAATTCTTATTACAAAGTGGATAGTTTACAAATTGCGATGTCGTAAATGCGTATCGATTCAGCTTTCAGCCATCAGCTATAATATTCATGGTCGGTTGTGAACTTGTAATATGTTGATATGTACTGTTTCTTTTCGCTGTGAACAAAGTTATTTCTTACATTTTACAAGATATCGTAACTGCGTTACCCCCCCCCCCTTTTTTTTAAAGTAACCTTGATCATGAATGCATTCACAGGTCAATATGTGAAATTATAGTTGGTTAGCATGCACTTTTCTCCTTTCGCTAAAAACAAAGTTATTTCTTACACTGTGAATAATCTACACATTCCGATATCGTATGTATTCTTGTATGAAAGTTTCATTGATTGTTTTGTCTGTAAATGAAAAGTATTAATGAATGGGGTTTTAAAAAGTGGTAGTTATTTGATTAGCTAACTGATTTTTAAAAATTAATTGTTAATGAAGCAAGATGTACAGAATTTATTAGAATTCTAAAAACTCACACGATGTCATTTGATTCATAATCATACTTGATTTTTATATTTTGTATGCCTGCTTTTTTTTCGTTTCCTCTCTGCGATTAGTTTATTCTTGTACTGCGATATATAATGGTATCCAGTTAATATCTCGTCAGATGTATCTTAAGTCGGTCACTTATTGTTTCCCTTAATTTTATATTTCTAATTAACATTTCTGAAAATTAAAAATAAATATTTTGACCTTTTCAGGGTTTCACTAAGACAAACTGGATTCTTTCCAATACGAGATCTATATAGTGATTATATTTTTTATCCATTCTATACAGAGTATTGCCACATTGTCACGTTGGAATATATCAAATATAATAGTTGAACCCCATTGCCTGGGATTCCATAATAAGCATAATGAAATTCATATCTTGGCATGTTAATCTGTTAATTTTGATATTTTTCCTGTAATATCTGATCGACTTGTTCTGCAGAAAATTTCACCTAGTTTGTGAATACTTATTGGAATTTTAATCTACATTTTTTTTTTTTTTACAATGACATTATCAAAGTGTTTTATGAATGTAATAATTTGAGTATTTACTTTCTGGCTGTACATTAAATCGCCTCCTATACTAGTGATATTTTTGCGTAAACAGGGTAAATGTGTTCTTTAACCCTTTGCCTACTGGTTGTCCCTGTATTAAACCTATGGGTATTAAAGAATTCAGTAGTCAACTGGTTAACATTTAATGCCAGTGGATGAATATCTGACGGATAACAACGTCAGCACGTTGAAGGTGCTTCTGGGCCATGTAACGTAAAAAATACAATCAATCGTACGATTGATATCAATCGTAAGTCTATGTACAAAAGAACTACATTTGATCGTAAGATTGATTGATCTCTTTATGTTACAGGCCCCTAGTGATTAAACAAACATGTGAGGGAGAGACAGGGACATACAGAGGCAGAGGGAGACAGATGAAGAAGAAGAAGAAGAGAGAGAGAGAGAGAGAGAGAAAAGAAGACAGCCGAAGAGAGATAGGCATAAAGAATGATGTAACATAGGAAGAGAGATATTAGAGACAGAGGAAAAGAAAGGGAGACAGAGAAGGAGATAGATAAGGAGACAGAAGAAGAGAGAGAGATAGACAAGGAGACAGAGGAAGAGAGATAGGCAGACAGAAGGATGTAACATAGGAAGAGAGATATTAGGGACAGAGAAAGAGAAAGAGAAAGGGAGACAGAGAAGGAGATAGATAAGGAGACATGCAGAAGAAGAGAGAGAGAGAGAGAGAGATAGAGGAGACAGAGGAAGAGAGATAGGCATAAAGAAGGATGTAACATAGGAAGAGAGATATTAGAGACAGAGAAAGAGAAAGAGAAAGGGAGACAGGAGATAGATAAGGAGACAGAAGAAGAGAGAGAGAGATAAGGAGACAGAGGAAGAGAGATAGGCAGACAGAAGGATGTAACATAGGAAGAGAGATATTAGAGACAGAGAAAGAGAAAGAGAAAGGGAGACAGAGAAGGAGATAGATAAGGAGACAGAAGAAGAAGAAGAAGAAGAAGAGGAAGAAGAAGAAGAAGAAGAAGAAGAGAGAGAGAGACGTACACAGAGAGCGGTTATAGGGAAACTAAACAAAGCCGAGATGAAGAAAAGATAAGGGAGGGGAGAGGCTGAGATCGTGATCAGACAGATCAGAAAAAATATGTTAATTCAATTCAATTCAAAGAGACATATTTCCTTCCACTTGATTTGCAGGATCATTTTTTCCCCAATCGTGTACAGTTTATACATGGTAACATAATATCTTGCAATAACGTAATCCAAGGAAGAAGGCGAGGTCCCTAAAAGCGAGGGCTTGTGACGGGCTCGCCTGAACAACTTAGCACAAATATTAGAGGAAAAGAGATGACAGAAATAGAAAGGGAGACAGATAAGAAATGATAGGGGTGAAACTAAACTGAAAATTTTAAAAAGGGCAACCAAACCCGAGAAAACAGGAAGAGAGTGAGAGGTGAGAGCTGGAGAGGGAGGGATCTGGGGAGCGTTTCATGAAGAGTCTTGTCGGTGATTTTCACTGACTAATTTGCTCTCAGCCAATCAGATGCGAGGATTTTCGGTAGCTTATAACAGTTGTCAGTGAAAATCACTGACAAAACTCTTCATGAAACGCTCCCCATATCAGAAAAAAATGAATTAGGAGAATAGAGAACATGAGATGAGAGAAGTCGGAAAGAGAGAGAAGGAGGAGGGGCGGGGTGGGGAGGATAACTAATAGTGAATTAGGATAAGGAAAGCCGAGATAAGGAGCAGAAAGTGCCGGAAGATAATTATATAGAGGTAGAGGTAAAGCTAGAGAGGGAGGGAGAGAGAGAGAGAGAGAGAGGGGGGGCGGATCAGAAAATCGAGTTATTGGCTAAAATTACCCCCCCCCCCCAAATGCAATTAGTCTCTCTCATTATGATGTTATAGGAATTACTGTGAGATGGGGGCGTTGAAATTCTACCACTACCAGAATGGATTGAAGATGGATTGATTCTGAATTTACCAGTTTCAAGTAACTTTTATGAAAAATAGAGAGAGAGAGGGGGGGGGGGAGAACCTTCTACTTTATTAATCGATGTGGGCGCCCTTCATCCCTTCCTCTTGGGAGAGAATACAATAAACAAACAAACAAACAAACAAACAAACAAAAATATGCGAGGCAACAAAACCCAGGCACTAGATTGTGCGTCTTATTTCCTGAAAATGCTGAAATCACTATCTATTTTTGGCCCCCGTTAAACTTTCATCATATAGACGGTTGTGAATGGTTCAAATCAAACACAACTTGATTTCAATTCCAGCTGTGTACTGGGGAGATAAGAATTTGTAAGTATAGTATAGAGCGTATACTGGGGAGATGGTAAAACTCACAACTCCATCATAATCTGTAAATCCACAACTCGCATCACTGTATTATGTGCTTCAGCTCTCAAAGTCTTCATACTGCCTGCTCCCTGCTTCGCATAGCCATGGTTAACAAAGAAAAATAAGAAATAATAGTTTTTTTTTTAAATCAATGGGAGCGGGCAGGCTAAACCTGCAATAATGATGATGATAATGATAATGGTAATATTAACAATAACATGATAATGACGATAATAGTAATAAGAATAATAGGTTTTGATATATCTAATTGCTAAAAGTTTGCTATCAAAGCATTGTGATTATAATAATCATTAACATTAATGACAATGCTTTTTACGGCCTTACTGGACACGGGAAAATTATACGGGGGGGGGGGGGGGGGGGGGCAATCCACCTCACTTGGGTTGTAAGATGCACTACGTCATGATGATTGTGGATCATAATTACACAACATCATCGCAGTGGGAGGAGCTTAAGCTCATCTTTAGGGTGGTTGCGCATTCATGGGCTGTACTATGTGCTAATTGGCCAGCCAAATGGACCAATTGATGACGCTAATAAACTATTCCACAAGTGTCTGTTGTTATGGAGACGAGTCGGAACAAATTGTAAGTGACCTGGTAGAAACGTTTGTTCGAATCATCAAGACTCACAGTTGCACTGGGGCTGAAATGAAGGTTGCCTGCCTTCCCTTTTGATAATCAAGAAATTATCTGGTTATCAACGGTTCGGACTTGATCTTTACTCGACTACTTTGATCTCCCCAAATCCAACAACTTTCGGATGGACGAAGTGCTGCTGCGGCGGCGAAACATTCGCTAATGATTGGAGGACATAGTTCAAGTTACATTTCAAATTGGCGTAGATTCGATGTACTTTCAACTACAAAATTGAAATGCTCATTATCTGATTATAATTTTCTTTCTCCGATACATCCGTACAAATTCATATCGTAAAGATATTTTGACAATTTTGACATAGCAGCCATTTCACAAAGACTCCTGACAAAGATTGTTATTAATATAAGGCCGGCGAACTTTTCCCTGTTTCTCAGTTATTGTTACAAATTCAATGCATCAACTCCATTAAGTTCGTGAACACTGGTCTGTTTGTTCCCGATGCGTCATGATGAAGATGGTAAGTGTTCATTCTTAGATTCAATATTTGGAAAGTAAAATATATTAGAAAGTAAAGATTTAAGATGTAAAATGCGAAATGACTTCCTGTTTCATTATTTTTCTCCCGTTTCTTTTTCCTCTTCTTCATAATTTGTGAGACATACTGTAGAGCTAAGGCCATGGGCTGATATCGGCGTCTATAGAAGCCATTATCATCATCATCGTCGTCGTCGTCATCATCATCATCAGCAACATCATCACCTACATCTTTCCCTTCTTCTTCTTCTTCTTCTTCTTCTTCTTCTTCTTCTTCTTCTTCTTCTTCTTCTTTTTCTTCTTCTTCTTCATCTTCACTTTCTTCTTCTTCTTCTTCTTCTTCGTCTTCTTTTTGCTTCTGTTTCTTCCTCTTCTTCTTTTCTCATTTTTCGTCGTCTTTCAGTTCTTCTTTTTTTTTCACCCCCTCCTTTTTTGCTGTCGATACAGTCGCATATTATCAGTGTGCAAACTACTGATGGATATGATGATGGTGAGCTTGGTAGTGATGGTGCTGATGATGATAACTATGACAGTGATGATGCTGGTGATGCTGATGATGATAATGATTATAATCAGTGGCATATCTAAGGAGGGGGGGGGGTAGAGGGGGCAAGTCAAGGGGCTATTGTGCCTGGGGGGGGGGGCAAAGAGGAAAAGAACAAAATCATGGTTCATACGTGCCCATTATACCTTTATAAACAATATCAAAAAGTGTATAATATAATACTGTTCTAAAGGCTTTAACATGCTAGTGGTTTAAGAAAGTTCGGTAGCTTCGCTCCCCGCATATCATGTTTTGTAATTTTACGCTCAAGTATATGATATAGTGCAAAACATTCTCAAAGGGATGAACTTCACCTCACATAGGTTTCATCAGGTTATTTTTCAATGAAATTTTTTAATATGCATGAAGTAACTTTATGAAAGTTTCAACATGATTATGTTAACGTAAATTCTTTTCTTGCCTTGCTAATTCCTTCATCATTTAGGAAACAGGATCTGAAAAGAATACCGATAATATTCGAACAAAATTTGAAAGAAACTAGAACTAACGCACGGTTGACATGCTCTCTTGCGATTTTTCTTAGGCAAATGTTTTCATTTATTTTCCAGTTTTCAACTCGCTACATAGCAATCTTCGTTGTTGCTACGCTGTCATGTCTGGTGGTGGCCTCAGGTAAGAAATTGCATAACTTTGAAATCTTTTCTCTTCATCCTCACAAAATGAAGAGAAAAGTGTATAATATGTAGCATCGTTTCTCACTTTGTCAAGTGAGAAGACAATTAAAAAAAGATGTATGGAAATTTTTATTTCTCAATTTCGCATATATCACTCTCGCATTCCGAGGCGAATCAAGTGTTTCAATGATATACTTGTAAGCACTGAAATATGTTGCCTGCATTGTTTCGTATATGAATATAAAAAATGCTACATGCCCGGCATTATAAGGATAAGCATTCATTTCCCCGAATACACCTCCTCCCCAAGAAACAAAACTTTCCTTAGGAGGAGAATCATCACAGAGATCGACTTCCCCCGAGAAAGATTGTCCTCCAAGCCGTAATTACTGCATCAATGCCTACATTCTCCGTTAGTTGTTCGGGGCTTTAATTGCTGTTTGGTCTAACATCATTCCGTCCATCAACATTTCGTCCAATGACAATTTAGTCGAGTAATCATTTCGCAAAAAAGGACCAAATGGTCTACAACCATTTAATCCAAATACCATTATTTTGTTCAATACCCGTTTAGTCCATATACCACTCCGTCCAATATTCATTTCGTCCAGTAGCGGTTTCGGCTCATCCTAGTTGGTCTAATATCCACGTGGTTTGATCATCATTTTTTCCAGTTACCATTACGTCTAATGGCCATTTCATCATCACCAGGACCCCGTAAGATCCGGCGCACACTACACGATCCGACTGCGACCCGATTTTCGAACAAATTGCATATTGCATTTGATATGAAAGTTTAAACAAGTAAAATGATCTTACATGAAGTTCGGAACGATCTTAGGAATTCTAAAATAAAAATCTAAGTAAACTGCAAGCCTTTTGGTCAGAGTAAAGGCCAAATCGGCTTCAAATCGTAGACAATCGCGGGGCTACCATGACCTCAGTACAATTCAGAACTGACTTCGCTTTTATTCCTACAAGGAGACTCGTAAGGGAGCAAGTTGGCTCAGTCGGTAAAGCGTCTGCCTGTCGAACCAAAGATCGTGGGTTCGAGTCCAACCCAGGCGGATGACTGAAGCCTACGTTGTGTGTTATCGTGCCCCTCCCCTGTTTCATAGAGGCAGGCTATGCTACTGCGGAAAACACTCCGTCCCTCGGATAGGACGTTAAATGGAGTTCCCGTAAATAATAGAGTCACCACCTCTGCACGTTAAAGATCCCACTGCAATATTCGTATACATGGTATAAGAGTAGGGGGAAACCCCGGTGTATGTGGTCCACCTGCTCACCCCCAGTCAGTGATATCGGGAGGAGAGACCTGAAGGTTACAGTGATTCAGTTCGCTTTTCGCCTCCCAGGCAAAGGTGACGCCAAACCAAATAATAATTATAATAATAATAATAATTGCACCCTATACGAAAAAGGTGCAAAAATGAACCTTTTTGTTCTTGTTTGCACCCGAAAAAGCCCGTTTGCACCTTTTAGGGTGCAGATTTTTTTTTTTTACAAAAAGGTGCAAATTTGCACCTTCCATAAAAGGGTGCAACTCTGCACCCTTTAGGTTGTAAAATGTAACTAACTGCACCTTTAAAGGTGCAAAGAGCTCGTAAAGGTGCAAAGTTGCACCCTAAAAGGTGCTCCCAGTGATGCATTTGAAGGGTGCAAAATTGCACCTTTTTTTCTTAGTGTGCAGCGGCGTCCAATTTATGTCCCGGTGCCGCGGTCACAACGCTGAGAAAGACCTTACTATGTTCAATCTGCTGTGCTTATGCTGTAGTTACGTTCTTTCTGCTCGCTTTACGATCAGTTTTGATCCGGAAGATCGGGATGAAGTTTTGAACATGTTCAAAATTTCTTGCCGGCCTCCACAAATACCCGATTCTTCTGCTTTCTCACAACGCTGTTACCATGATGCTACCGATTAAAAACAACCCCTGTACGCATTTGCCGCTCTCCGCCGATTTTATAGATCGAGAGAGATCGGCATCCAGACATGCCAGATCGTGTAAATGCTATAAAAAAATCAAAAATCGGATCGCAGACAAATCGTATAGTGTGCGCCGGGGCTGAGCGACTGATCGTACAATTGATTTTTACGATTGACTGCACATAGTGATCAAGGCAATCAATCGTTAAAATCAGTCCTACGATCAATTGCTAAGCTTTGTGTTACAGAGCCTAGTTGGTGATTAGACCAAATGGCAATTGGACCAATTTATAAAAACAGACCAGACAGAAAACATATTTATTCAACCAAATGGTAATAGAAGAAATGTATATTGACCTTACTGTTTTTTAGAGTTGAATCTCAGTGGATAACCTTCACAGATATATGACATTTGGACCAAACAATGCCAAATGGCAATAAACTTGATCCCATGGGGTATTTGCCCGGGATTTATCCCAATGGGGAAATCTTTCTGTGTTAGTATACATAGACGATACTTTAAACTAGATATCAATAAAATAGGCTGTCCTTGTATCGATATCAGATGTTCAACGTCATTGTAATTGTTTAAAAAAAAAGTCATCAAAGACTTTTATTGTTAATATCTATTTTCAAAGAGAGAGAGAGAGAGAGAAATCTAGGGAGAAAAAGAGAGAGGGAGTCAATTTCAGAGATATTAAACGCTCGAATCATGTCCTGGCTGGGTATTATTTTGTTTGATTTTGAAAGAAATTGAAACAGCTCAAATGGCAATATGCTCTCGAAATTATTGTACTTGTGGTGAAGGATTTGCTGTCCATATAAAGTGACTTTTGATTAATTCGAATTTCGATATTTATAATTCATGCTTACTCTGCGCAGTTAATTAGATTTTTCCCCTAAGTGGCTATTGCTTTTTGCCGCATCTACGAGAATCTCAGTGGATGGCCTTCACAATCAGGCTAATAGGGATTTTTTTTTCGTTTTGTTTTGTTTTTTGTTTGTATGTTATCAGTCTGTCCCAACGAATGGTAATTTATTCATCTCTCCTTGGCAATGTCATAAATTTCTAATACAAAAGTAATTCAGGTCATACTAACTAAATTAAAAAATAATGTAAATTGGCAAGCCTCCACGCAAAAACGGCGTGTAAAGAATAAAACCGTTTGCAAGTAAACAAGCCAAACAGATTTCTCCGAGCAAAACCAACTGACCAACCCAATCGAATAAATGGATAAAAACAAGTAAGAAAACTTCAAAAATATTAAGTGGGAGCACAAGTCTGATACGTAGCTGATGTCCACATTTTTTCATTCTAATTGAGTGTATTATTTATTCATCACTCTTTCAATATGTGTTGAATTTTGCAGTTTTATATATGTTTAGCCCCCCCCCCCCCCAAAAAAAAAGTAGATAAAACACATTCCCACATATTGAGGGGCACTGGCAGCCTTGGGGTGGGGGGGGGGGAAGAAGAGTTTTGCTGGATGGATAAAATGCAAATGGGCAAAGTCAACGACTATGTATGGGGAAGATGGTCCCGTCATCTCTATTTTCCTTTTTTTCCCCCTCTCGACCCCTCTCTTTTTCTCACTGATAATAACCTCTGGAAGAGTGTGGGGGTGGGGGGGGGGGGGATCGCGCGCGTCCACCGCCTCTGATCTGGGAGAATTAAGTAATATTCATATACTCTGTGACATTTCAGTGAACAGGTATTCCTAATTCCCAGTAGGATCGCACTAGTCGATCCAGGATTTGAAAGAAGTGATGCCCAGTGGCCGAGGGGTGCACGCTTGATTTGATTTGATTTGATTTATTTTCCGTTCCAATTATTATCACACACAAAATTTCATATTTTCTCCATTAACATGATTAAGGTGCAGCTTGTTTCCTTCTTAGCTCGAGATATATTATCATAGGAAAATTGACACAACATTATGCTGAGTTCAAAAAGAGTCACAAGCAGCATCTTTACAGATAATGGAGAAAATATTAAATTTCGCGTAAAAAAACACATTGAGAGTTGTCCACATAAACATGCCATTTTGAAGAAACATTGCCAATTCGAGGATCGCCACAGAAAGTAAATCGAGACTTTTCAATTTGTTCTCATTTTTTCCCTAACTTTCTCGTAAATGAATTTGATTGAACTTTTTAAAAATTGCTTCTCTCTATCCCCTCTTTTCAATAAAAACGATTTTCCGCAGGTTTTCATTCTCCTTTGAAAAAAAAATGCTCAAGAATCAGTACGGTAGCTGCGCCATTGATGTGAGAAGGCGCTGACTTGATGTGTGATGATGCTGTTTTATGTGAGGTGGCGCCGATCAATCCAGCAGCCCAGCGGGGCCCCCCCCCCCCCCCCCCACCAGCCACTTGATCCGCCACTGGACTGTCATTCGATTCGGAATTTTGATATGACCGGTCCCGTGGCTAGTCTGCCCCACCTGTAACCATACTGTTGATTATTTATCATTTCGCTATACAAACAGAATCGAGTTCCTGCTCCGATGGTTACAATCTCAACTACGCCCTACCGATGTTTGAACAATGCAAGGTGAAGATGATCAACGGGAGTGAGGTACAGTTCATACCCAAGCTCATTCCCCGAAGATTCGGAGCTAAAAACTGCTACGGACGGGTACATGATAAGATTCCACCAGGATATCGTGTCTGTCTTATTCCAGGTTTGTCATCATTATTATGATTTTATATGATGATGGTGGTAATGACCAGTGGCGGCGATTTCATGCAACGAGTGGGGGGGGGGACGGAAACACCGAAGGTCACCGCAGAAAATCTGTTTCGAGAAGTGGAAGGGGATTATCGTTATTATGCGTGCGAGCGAAGCGAGCGAGCTAAAAATAACCGCAAAAAAATAATGAAAGAAGCCTTATTTTGCCATCAAAATACACTCTAGGCCTGTAAAATATTTAAGTGGTTGGCCTAAATTTGGTCACCTACAAAAAAAAAAGTTTTAAAAATCGAGGGGGGGGGACGATCGCCCCTGAAAAAATCGAGGGGGGGGGCATGTCCCCCCCCCCCCCGTCCCCCCGGGATCGCCGCCTATGTATGGTAATGACCATGGCCGTACGCAGGTATTTGTTCCTAGGGGGCAAGAATAGCGCAAGAAATAGCAAGAAAAGCGCAAGAAATAGCAAGAAAAGCGCAAGCGAGGGAGCGAAGCAACGGAGCTGGAGCCTTTGCACTTTTAAAATTGAAATTGAACGATCTTGTGCACACGGCTTTGGGTGTAATTTTTCAAAATTTTCATTAAAAATGTAAGAGTTTTTAAAGGTGGGTTTTGAAGTACGGTCATGGTAATGACTGATACTACTACTACTCCTACTACTACTACTACTACTACTACTACTGCTACTACTACTACTACTACTACTACTATTACTGCTACTACTGCTACTGCTACTGCTGCTACTACTACTACTGCTAGTACTGCTACTACTGCTGCTACTACTACTACTACTACTACTGCTACTACTACTACTACTGCTACACTCTAAAAAATATTGGGTAAAAATGTGTCATGAAGGTAATTATGTATCCAAACAACTTTGGACACTTCTTTGGGCATTTCTTTTTATCCAATTTTATGGAAATTTTGCCCATTCTAAAGTAATTACTGCTTATTTTTTACCCTAACTGGGCAGTATGTTCCCCGCATTGGGTAGAAATTTTGCCCCAAATTGGTTGGATACATAATTACTCTCGTGCTGGTTAAATTTTCCCCAATAATTTTTACAGTGTAGTACTGCTACTACTACTACTACTACTGCTACTACTACTACTACTACTGCTACTACTACTATAATAGTAATAGTGATATAACAGTAATAGTAATATAATAATGAATTTATTGATTAATAAATGAAGAAATTTGTCATTAACATCTCTTCATTATCATCATCAATATTATTGCTATTATTTTTATTTTAAAAATGATTTTTAACGTTACTTTTATCATTGTTATTATCATAATCATTGATATCATTATTGATAAAATTTTTTATTATTGTTATAATTATTATTTGTATCATCATCATTATTACTGTCATTATCATTATTATTAGTATTACTATTATTATTATTTTTACTATTATTATTATCATTATTATTATTATTATTATTATTATTATTATTATTGTTACCACCACCACCACCATCATCATCATCATTATCATTATTGTTATTGGTGTTCTAATAATCACTATCATCTTTCTTCATTAAAGATTGTCTAAGGGATCCTTGTAAGAACGGTTGGTGTGAAGAGAAAATGACAAATTTCAGTTGCCATTGTCCACCGGAATTCACCGGGATACACTGTGAATCTAGTAAGTCAGTTATATATTACAATTCTGTTATATTCTGCAAAATTTTGTTATATTTTGTGAAAATTGAAAACAGTCCAATATATATGTATGGATTTCAATCAATAAATTTTGAAACTTGAAACTGGAAACTTGAATCTTGTTGGATTCCAGGGGGCGGGGTGCTGGGGACAAACCAAATTTCCCAACAGGAATAAAGTACACGTCAAAGGAAACTTATACGCATCCACACGATAAATTGTGATAATTATGTACAATCTTACTCTTTCTCCCTTTTTCTCCTCCTCCTCCTCCTTCTCCTCTTACTGTTACTGAAACTACTTTTGCCAATACTCCTGCATTAGCCAAGGACATAAATCCCAATAGGCAGGGCTGTACGCAGAAATTTTTTTCGGGGGGGGGGGGGGCAAGACTATGTAAAATTTTCAAAGAAACATGAAAGCGAGAGAGCGAAGCGACTGAGCTTGTCATGAGGGCATTTTTGAAATTGAAATTGATGGATCTTTTTTTTTTTTGCACACTTTTGGTGGAATTTTGGAAAATTTTCAGTAAAAAATGTAAATCTTGAAAATTTCTGAGGGCAACTGCCCCCCCCCCCTCTCCCCGCTGCGTACGCCATGCCAATAGGCGATTTGAAAACTTTAAGTTTAAACTTGAATTAACTTCACATGAATATTTTGGTTCATCATTTGATTCCTATCCATGCATTGCAGACTCAACATTTAATTCAACCATACAAGGAACCACTCCAACTTCACCCACACAAGAAAGCACTCCAACTTCACCCACACAAGGAGCCACTCCAACTTCACCCACACAAGGAGCCACTAAAACTTCACCCACACAAGGAACCACTCCAACTTTACCCACACCAGGAACCACTCCAACTTCACCCACACAAGGAACCATTCCAACTTCACCCACACAAGGAACCACTCCAACTTCACCCACACAAGGAACCACTCCAACTGCGCCCACACAAGGAACCATTCCAACTTCACCCACACAAGAAACCACTCCAACTTCACCCACACGAGGAACCACTCCAACTTCATCCTCTACAAGCACTCCCATTCAAGGAGGCACTGCTGTCACCGCAGGTATATTACGGCTTTTAAAAGATTTTTTTCTTCTTTAAACCCATTTAATGTTTTATTTCAAGAAAAGCATTCCATTTCTTCTTCTAAACATATTCAAACTTACTAATATGAAGATAATTTGCCTCATGATAGGAAATTAAGAATGAGTCCCGATCATGCCGATATGATTATCTTATCGACCTCTAGTCGCAAATCGGTGATTGCAGGTTTCATTTCTTCTCTTTCAGTCTTTTTTCACACGTTCACTGATTTATTTAGATTTCTCTGCTGCTTCTTAAATCATTATGAATGTTTAAGGAAAATATTACTTACTTTCATCTTTGCTCAAACGGTATTTTGAATTAAAGGATAGTGTAGACTCAAGTCCATGTAAACATGAAAATCCATCCCCTCCCCCCTTCATTGAATTTAAAGCACTTTAGTAGTATGAGTTACTATGTACTTTGTTTACAGAAATGCCGATTTTGATGCGCACTGGATGCATGCACGGAACAATGGCGGGAAGAAATTGCACGTATTTCGGTGAATAATTACACCTATTGGCTAATTCCATATGATTTCTTAAATGATTTAGTTTTCGTGTTCAGTCAACATGGTCAACCCTGATATTGATTAGTTGTCTCTAAACTATTCCTACATCATAATATTTTCATCATGTTCATGCTGAGTTTTGTGAAATAAGTTATAACTTAGTCATAATATTCAAGAAAGCATAATAACAACATTTTTGGACGGAACTGTGTTGTTCGTGAAATGGGAAAATATAGAAGCATAACTGAAACAAGGCTTAATATTATACTGGTTATTAGCTATCAACATATTACAGTTTTTGTTTCAAAGGACATATCATTCAAGTGTTTTATTGATTATTTTCATTTTGATATTTCTAGATTGATTTTCCTTCATAGTCCATAATATGAAATAGCATATTATGCTATTTCATATTATGGACTATGAAGGAAAATCAATAATATGAAATAGCATAAATCTATTTAATCATTTTTTGTTGCAATAATCGTTTTGGGCCCTAAAGTAATAGATAGACATTTAGAGCCAAGCAGTCATCTTCATTGACTGATTAATGTTCATTGAGTTTTACTGAAGCACGAGCTAGCCATTCGCTTTTGAAATTTATTACGTACAATTTGGCATTCAGATTATCCGATGTGTCAAAAGGTAGACTGGTGACTACGGTGACTATAAACATGTTGAATTTCTATTCAGAAAGCAGCTCCTAGTCCGTAGTCTATAATAAATGTCATGTGCGTGTAAATCATTTTCTACTCGTCGACTATATACACCAGTACATCTCTAACTATATAAGTTCACCTACTTTTGTGTTTCTGAACATGCTAAAAATGAAAAAAAAAAAAAAAAAAAGGAAAGTAATATTTCATGTCTCCATTTTCTGTACTTAATTTTTTTTTTAATACAGATGGAAGGAGCTTCATAACATTATGTTCGGAAGCCACGCATGAATCGGCCAAAAATCGTTGCCAGTCTCAAAATGGACGATTGATAGTTAATTTTAGTAAAGAACTCATGGATTCATTGTTTACGGAACATGCTAACTGCGATGACCATGATGACAGTGGAGAATCAAACGACAAAATGTGGCTAGGATGCCAGGCCACAGGTGCCACATGGACATGCGGAAGCAGTTCTTTCACAGACCTTAATCGGCTCATAGATGGGACAGGTTTTGACAGAGGTAGGTGTCTTCTCTGAAATTGTTTGTTAAGAAAAGATTTACTTTCATCGATCATAAACCAAAAATTAAAAATAAAGTTGACATGGTTGAGTTCGGGTCAAGATATAACCTTGTGAAAGAACTAATTGGGAAGGTTTGTGATGCAGTAAGTAATACTTGATGTAAGCTATGAGGTTGCGTAGTGGCAAAAAATAATCAAAACTTAAATAAGCCGAAAGTCTGCTCATACTACTCATAGAAATAGTCTGGCCCAAACTTTGGGGTCAATTCTCTTCATCTTCATCATCATTAGTAGTGATCTGTCAGTAACAGGTTCAAATATATTTTGGAATAAACATGATAAAGGCATGAGAGTAATGCTTTTTGGAATTTTTTAATTTTACGTTTTACTCAGTTTTATTCGACGTTTGTGAGGTTTGTATTTTATTTTACACTGTTATTTTATAACAGTGATAATGAAAGAACCATGTCCCAACATGTCATCCACTGAGTTTGCCGTAATATATTCATGTATCTTATTTTTTCTTCACACAGCACATGGTGAAAATGATAACTGTCTCCTGGTAAAATACAAGAGAGATGGATCAGAGTTGCATAGAAAAAATTGTGACATTAGAGCATACGTATTCTGCCAGATTCATTAGAGCAACCGCCCCTTAGATTCACATTCAAATGTGATTACTGACGGAAAGAATATGCGCTGCACAAGTTTGGTGAGGCATCATACACACTAGATGCTAGAATGAAAGGTTCAATTTTGCATTTTTTGGGTGCAATCTTTCAGCCTACATGGAAAAGGTACAAAGATGCACCCTTCTGTACTTGTCTGCACCCAGAAATGCCCGTCTGCACCCTTAAAGGTGCACCTTTTAAGGGTGCAGAAATTTTTGCATTCGAAAGGGTGCAAATTTGCACCTTCCATAAAGAGTACAACTCTGCAAAATGTAGCTCACTGTTGTACCCATAAAGGAGTTCCCAGTGTTGCATTTGAAGGGTGTAAAAAAGAACCTTTTATTCTTAGTGTGCAGGGTCTACCAAATTCATTATCATTCTTAAAACGATACGTTGGGACCATACCATTTCCTCCGCCAAATGCATTCCGGACTTCATTTGCATTCGAAAGGGTGCAAATTTACACCTTCCCTAAAGGGTATAACTCTGCAAAATGTAGCTCACTGCACCCTTAGAGGTGCAAAAATGCTTCTTTGGGTGCAAAGTTGTACCCAAAAAAGAGTTCCCAGTGTTGCATTTGAAGGGTGCAAAAAAGAACCTTTTATTCTTAGTGTGCAGGGTCTACCAAATTCATTATAATTCTTAAAACGATACGTTGGCACCATCCCATTTTATCTCCGAAAAGCATTCCAGTTTTCAGTTGAATCGAATATGGCGAGCAGTCAAAAAACAATTGTGAAACTGTTATTGATACAGTTCTGCATTATTTTGTATTGTGAATGTTGACATGCCAATAAAATGGGGGTTGTTGGTGAAATTTTCAAAGTGACACCATACATTCTTTCAAAAGGAATAAGACCCATGGAAAGGTCTAGCTGGTGTGCTCTGCTCAGAGCTCTTTTTGGTTCTCAACATTTTCCATAGGTGTGCTCTGAACGTACTCATTCTCTTGATTGTACAGTGAGGAAAGTAAGAGTGTTCCTCTTCACTCATATACGATTTACATACAAATGTTTTCATTGAATCATAAATTGCATATAGGGAACATTTCCTACTGAAATTATTTCTCTATTCCCCTAAAACAATGGGAGAGAATGCCTTAACACACCTGTGCTATTTTTCTAGTCCTATTTACCATCTATTATCATATACGTTTTAATAATGTAACTATATTTTACTGTATGACAAATCTTGTGGACATGAAGTTATTGTTGGTGAATAAAATCAAATAAAATCAAATAAAAATCAAATCAAATAATGGGTTGCCAACAGTCTAAAAAGAATTGGTCAAAATGACCAATACTTTGGTTAATACGTGTCCGATCAAAAAAAATAGTAATGATTGACCAATATGATGGTCAATATTACCCAATTATTGGTTAAAATGTACCAAAATTTCGGTTGATTTTGACCAATTCTTTGGTCGGACACACATTCACCAACACGTTGGTTATTTTGACCAATCCTTTTTTTTAGTGAATGAATAGATGTTCTGCTGAAGCTGAGTAACAGGTACAGGAATATGTTGTTTTTTTTAATTGTATGTTCTCGGAACTCGACATTGTTGATTGTGTGATAATGAAGTTCCAGTGGATTTTGTGCCGTAATGCATTGAAAAGTGCACTGCCGAACTACAAAATTTTAAATCAGCCTTCAATTTTAATATTATTGTATATAGTTAATTTGTGAAATTATTTCTGCTGGCATGCACTGTTTGCTCTTTGCTGAATACCTATTTCTTACACTGTGAATACTATATGCACATTATGATGTCGTAGCTTTGTTAAAAATATAATTCATTTTGTCTGTGCCTGAAATGCATTCATGAATATTGTTTCATAAACTGAACGTATTTTGATTGATTATCTGCAAAATTCTTTTTGTCTTAACCTTAATTTATAAGGAATCAGAATGTGCAGATTGATTTAATTAGAATTCAAGATACTTATCCATTGTCATTTGATGTATGTTCGATTTCAATTCAGGAACTCAAGATGCTTATCCATTGTCATTTGATGTATATTCGATTTAAACATTGGATGCCTGTTTAATGTTTTCCTCTCTCAATAAGCTTATTTTTGTACTATGTAATCTCGTAAATGCTTATTCAGTAGATCAGGTTTGCTTTTTTTAATGGTAAAATTATAATATAACATTACTGAAAAGGAAATAATCTAAATTCTTCAGGATTCCCAACAAAAATTAAGAAAAACTGGATCCTTTCACATACAGATATCCAGTGATTCATTTGTTTGTCTTTTGTCTAATTGTATAGATAGTATTACCATACAGTCAAGTGAAAATATATCAAATATTATAAAACTCCTTTGAGACATAGATATAAGATTTTGAAAGTATTATGAAATTCATTTTGATATTTTATTTTTTTGATAAATTATTTGCTACAATATCTGATGGACTTGTTCTGAAAAATATTGCACCTATAATTTGTCAGTATTTTACTGGATAGGACATACTTATGTTTTTCAGTGACTGCTTCAAACGTGTCTTGTAAATTGATGTAACGATTTGAGTATTTACTATTAGTTGTACATTATACTGCCGTCTTACGTTCTGCCGTCATGACTTGTGTCCTTTAATATTTCTATACCAATTGATAAATATCCAAAGGATATCACTGTCAGCACTAGGAAGAAATACCTTTTGGCTAGGACAGTGAGAGACAGGGGTATACAGAGGCAGTAGGAGACAAGGGAAGCATGGTTAGAGGCAGAGGAAAAGAGAGAGAGAGAGAGAGAGAAGGAGACAAGGGAAGGAAGAAAGAGAGATAAGGAGACAGAGGAAGAGAAAGGTGAAGACGGCGAGAAAGTGGGAGAGGGAGAGGGAAAGTGGTAAGGTGGGAAAGGGGAGCGGAAACTGAACCGTACATGCATGGATCCCTACAAAAACTGCTGATATTGTGATCCATCCAAGGAGGTATGTAAATGATTATTATTACCTCCTGGTTCCACTCCACAAGTGGTAAATAAATAAATTCGAATTCAAATTCAAATTCAAATTCAAATTCAAATTCAAATTCAAATTCAAATTCAAATGCAAATTCAAACTGAAAGTAAATGAAAAGGTAATCAAAGCCAAGGGAAGGAGGAGAAAGAGAGGGGGACGGAGAGGGAGAAGAGAGAGATAAGATTAAGAGGGGGGGGGGAAGACAAAGGGGAAATATAAGATTATGTGAGAGAATAAAAGAAGAATAGGGTTGTTGTTGAATTCGGTTTTTGCAGACACCTATCAAACAAAATGTGATTATCTACGTCTGGGACCGACCTTTACCGTCATCATCCGAAAGACGTGACTCAGACTCGAACCTGGGTCCGATGAATCAGTATATAACTTCCACTGTTCGAAGTGAACGAGGTGGTAAAAGCGTGTGGGAAGAAAAAAAATACGTAAAACAGAGCGTGTATGGGAGTACAATAACTCGACCATGGAGCTCCCGAATTCGAAACCACATCGATACACAAAATCTAAGTAACTATGAAAAGGGCGGGAGATTAAGTTGTTGTTGTTGTTGAATTGGGTTTTTAAAGACGTGTATCAATCATCAAATATGATTATTTACGTCTGGGGCCGACCTTTAACGTCACCATCCGAAAGACGTGGCAAATGTAGATTCATATCTTGCCAAAGGACATTAGTGCCGCGGCGGGGATTCGAACCCCGGACCTTGTGGTTCAAAGTCTGGAGACTTACCCACTGAGCCACAACATCTCTACTTGTTGTAGAGGTGCTGTGGCTATCACTATGTTTATTCACCATGTTCACCGTATGCCGGTGTTTAGAGCGTATTAACAAACTTTCGTTCCCAGTGATTTGTGATACAGTTATGCCTACACGCATTCGTAATCCATACTATTCCTTTGTTTGTGTGTAAGAAGGTCGTTGGTGGCGGGCTGCTGGTCCCGTGACCTTCACCCCGCTTTCTCCTTTCCTCAGGTAAGGGTGACATAATTGGATTTGTATGTAAAATTTACTATTTGATGGATTTGTAGTTATGTTTTCTTATTATTGTTGTATCAGAGAGACATCGAAACTATAAGGAAAATGATTATGTCTAAAGAGTGAAATATTTGTTATGAGAAAGTGTATATTTTAAGCCATTTATAAAATGCATGTTATGTAATTAGAGGGTGTGGTAGATTACACATAAATGCTTTAGTGTGTATTGGCCAGCATAGGGCGCATGCATTGGGCACGGTCCGTTGGTCTTTGTCGGGTGAAACGTAGTTGGGGTGTTAGGGCGCTATGGACAGTGGAATGGGGTTTGGGTCTTAGTTTATAAATGAAATGATTTGAATTTGGCCAGAGGTCGACTGCTTTGTTTATTTGGTAGTTTTATTAGTTACAGAAAATCTATAAAACTTTCTCATTATAAAATTAGTGTATGGAAACATGGATTGTTAATATCAAATTATGTTAATTGAGATAAGCTTTGGAACGTTCTTTTATTCAGCTGTTCCGGACTCTGTTTATATGTTTATTTTATATTAGGAATATTTCCTTGTTAATTGAATGTATTTGAGAACTGTAAATGATATTGTGACCCCGCTTTCTCCTTTCCTCAGCGGTGAGTCAAGCCGGGAGAAGAAAATAAAGACCACTGAACTCGGACTTCAAGCTGCCAATATCCTTCTTTCTGTGTCTCCTGTGATGTCTGCCCCCACCCATAAGTCCTTACTATTCGGCCCCTCACATGTGTAAATGAAACAGTTCCACTGATTGTGACTTGTATCATCCCCCCCCCCCCCCCCTCCAACGTCCCCCAGATTAGAGATTCATGGATCCGCCACTGCAAATACCGAATCAAATAATAAAATTGTAGACCCCCCCTAAAAAAACACGAAACAAAACATATCAAAACAAAACAAACCCACACAAAAACAAAAACAAACAAATAAACAAACCGTGAACCATTTCTGCCGTACTATATTTTCAACTTTCATCTTGTTCAATCTATGTGTTCATGATTTTTCATATATTTTTATATGTTTGTTAAAATGTCTTTAATCATTTTGATAAAAGGCCCCTTGGTCGAGCAGTTTTTATAAATGAAAGGGCTACTCTAGTGTTAAAATAAAACGACAAATAAATAAATAGATAGAATAAATTAAAAAAGTATTTAACCTGGGCCATCCTTATTAACTTTGACGAACAAGATGCATTTTTTAAAAACGCACCATTTGGAAGGTGGCGCCAGACTGCATCATTGTATCCCGGCATTGTACATCCCACATCCGCAAAAGAGTCTCTGCAACCGTTAACATATTGTCGTGTTGGGATCGGATTTGTTCTTCCAGCGTAGAGAATATAAGCACGAAAACTCAAAGTCAGTTTAAGGATAAAGTTATAACATTTATTCAGGTGATGAACAACTCCAACATAAGGATGACAAACATAAGTCTAGAGTCAGTCTGATGGTGACTGTACTCTGATGATGTCTTCACCTTTCGGCGTCCAAGTTCTAAGTCCCCTTCCTCTAGAAAAACTCCTTAACATGTAACTTTTTGTGGGGCCTCACTTCACTAGGGTAACAAACTACATGTGTACTAACATTCTTATTGGTCTAAGATATCTGTCAATTATAGTTGCTATGGGACTTTGGGGGAGTGGTGAAGGAAGATGTAATGATTGGGGTTAGTCCTGTGAGTCATCACAGGGTCATTGCCCATGGGACAAAGAACTCATTAATGTTGCTTATATAATCTTTTAGGGATGCTTGTTTATGGTCAATAGTGTGGGGTCAGAATAATAGAGGGTCTATGTAATTTTGGAATTGGAGCTTAATCCATGCTTAGATCAAAGGGTAACAAAGGGTAGTAAAAATACAATAATGGATAATCTCAGGAAATGGGGGCAAAGGAGATAAACAAAGAGTTGACACATACTACATAACATCCCCTTTCTTTGGAAAAAGAGGCTCTCTCCCCTTTTTAAAAAAAAAACTTAAATGGATAATCAATATAGGAAAATATAGAAATTAACGAATAACATAAGGTAAACAACATTCTGTTCTACAACATATAAACTTCTATCTTAAGAAACTTATTTTCCAAAGTATACATCAAAGTATTCTTATCCCACAACATATTGAAATACAAGAAGAAAAAAATAAGAGTTGAGAAATATTCAACAAAAAGGTCCATGTATATTAAACAATTATCGATCTGCATGTAACCTCCAAATTCACCTAATCAAATTGCATCTTTATCGTAACTTGAAAATTAAAGTAATAACATTTCACTTATTCTTAATTCTGCCTCGAAGAGCAAAGTGTTAGAAATGGAAATATAATATTGTAAATTATATCATACAGAAAGAAATACCTCAATATGATACCAAGTCAAAATCATCTGAAAGTCATTAAAAACCAATAAAAACTTGTCTCATTTTTGGATAGATTGAATTGCATGTGATGTGATCAAAATAGTTACTTTACTCCACAATAATGGGGCGCAATAAGGGGGCGCACGTCTCTAAATGTTTTCCCGTAGGTTTATGTCATAGAGATACATTCTCTATATCTCTATGGTTTACGTTTAGTTTAAGTTTATCGAACTCAAATCACCCTCCATGAATTCGCCATCTTACATCCTGAATGTCGGTATTCATAATTTGTATTCTGAATGTTATCTATATCTTCAGTAAGAAAGGCATCAAAATGTTTCATATCCACTTTCATTTTCCCTACTTTCAGGAACTGACAGAACAATTTTCACCCCATTACTTGCCTATTTTCAATTTCGGGTCTCTTCTTAACAAAATATACCTTGGTGTCTGCTTCTTGCAAAAGAAAAAATAAATAGAAAAAAAGGAAAGAAGATCAGTGAAGATGATGGTGCTCCAAATTCATTCAAATAATTATATTACAGCATACTGCGTTATGGAATATAGTGTGGAATCAGCAATTGGCATGATTCCCTACTATCTTTGGTAAAAGCATTAGAATAATTGCTGGATTCTCAACCTTTTCTTAATTGCACCGGGCGGGGGTGGGCTAGGAGGCCCATCCAGACAAATTTTGTGGCCCGATTCGAACCGCCGCATTTCACTCCACACCAAGCTTTTATGTTGCAAGTCTTGCAAATCTCTTGATACCAACTTTACGAAAATTGTACCGTTATCGAGTCACATGACCCCTTGTGACCTATGTCAGCCCCAAAACGGAGAATCTATGAGTTTTTGTGTACAAAACTAATGCCGAGGAAACTGCATTTTTTCATATTCCTCCTTTTCACCTAAAATTTATTCTGTAACATTTAAGATGTAATTATCGTCTTTTCTAACTAAATAATGGTTCAGATAAATCCTGAAAATGGAAACCTAAAGAAAAAAAAAAGAAAGGAGAAAAACAAGGAAGTATATAACAAATTCATAAACCAAAGTATTAAGAATATTGTAATCATTTTCATTTTTTTCCAAATGTTTCAAGGTTAAGAAAGGACCTCCTGCATAAAACTTTTATCTCCAACTTTTTTTTTTTCATTTCCAACAAAATACAAATCGAAAATACAATTATCATAATAATGATAACTATCTGAAAACTTTATACAGAAGATAACATTTGAAATAAACATATATTGATACACAAGTAATATCTTTGAAAAGAAAAGTAGAATAGTTACGTAATTATGAAACTTAATCTATATCCTGTGGAAATGCAGAAGTCCAACAAATTAAGTGAAGAAATAAAATAAAAAAGCTTTTGGTTTTTAAACCAAAAAAATTATGAAGCTTAGCAAATGATTTTAGTCATAACTGGGTTCTTTCACCCTTCTCATTTGTGTTAACTATATGTTTTAAGAGTTTAAGGAGATCCGTTATACATTCTGTTTATTCCTTAAGCTGGTCAAATAGGTTTCATGGCGGTTACACAATCATTTTGAAATAAATCATCGCTTCAAAAGGAAAGTTCAGGAATTAATCTTGGCATCATTTTATATGCGAAATATTCATTTTCATCATAAGATCAGAACTGATGTACCTCATACTCTGAGGTACAGAGATAGAGAACAAGAGTAGAAGATTTATGGAAGGCGCGAGGAATAAAGCAGGAAAGTGCTGTGTGGTGTTAATGTTAGTGGGAGTGGGTGTGTACGTCGTATGTGTGTGCGGGTGTGCGTATTTAAAGGGAGAGAGAGAGAGAGAGAAGGAAAGAAAGAAAGAAAGAAAGGGAAAGGGGAATGGAAGAAGAAAGAGGAGCAAGAATGAGAAAGAGGAGAGAGAGAAAGAGAGAGCGAAAAGAACAAGAAAGAGGAAAGGGAATGAGAAGCAGAAGGGGGAGAGGGGGAATTGAACTGTTGAACAAGAAAGAAGTAAGAGAGAGAGAGAGAAAAAGGGAGAAATAAAGGGGGTATCACAAGGAGTTCAATTAATGGCAAGGAATACCAATTGTGTCAGAAAATGCCTATCTTCTTTAATTATCAACATTCTGTATCATAAACTATATAATTGAGCATGAAGATGTACATAAAACTCACAAAGGGGTAGGTGAAAATTTCAACCACTATAGGTATCATAGGTAATTTTCATACTTGTCGGGTAATTCTTTACCATAATTATATTGACTAAAACGGGGTCGACATTTTGTAAAAATACGTATATCCATTACTGAGTTAACATTTGACTCAACAAACATTCCCTTTTTGCCCGATAGCGAGAAAAAAATGCCCACTTTTTGCAGCACATCTATACACACTTGTCGAATACATTATTAATAGCTTCAAACCACCATACACAGCAAATGATTATTCTGGTGGTTTCTCTTTCACACATTATTTCCAGTTCGACGCACTTACTGAATAGCAAAATGAGTGTCAGAAAATTATAGATCAGGTCTAGGTTTACAATAAGCTAATAAGCTAAGTGATATTACTCGATATCAAACCCACGCCAAACCAAAGAACTGACATTAGTCATGTCCAGTTTAAATCCATGTTTGTTAATCTTTTGGAACAAAGGCAATTGACATTTTAATTTCTTTCGGTGAACTCATGTTTTAGCATACTGGTGTGCCATATGTCTTAATCTTCTTACCAAATGACCTGGCCTGGACTCAAAATATTTGAAATGGTATCCGATGTATAATGTACACGCAGGGGCGTCGCTAGAGGGGGGGGGGGGTGACATCCCCCGCACTCAAAATTCTTGTCGGCAAATTCGCGATCGCTGTCGGCAAAAAAAAAGGGGGGGGAGAAAAAAAAGGAGAGGGAAAAGGAAGGAACGAAAAAGAAAAGAGAAGTAAGGTGCCCAAATAGAGTCATATTCGCCTTATTTGCTTGTGTATTTTGATGACGAAATAACGCTGGTACCACCAAAGAGAGTGTATAATTTTCCTCGCTCGCTGCACTTGCTCGTATAATATCTAGATACAGGATATTTTCGGAAAGCAAACTTATTCGGCAAGTGAGGTGAGCAAATATATAATTTAGATATCTTATAGTTCTATCTTGTATTTTGATGAAGAATTATCACGTCTACCATGAAAACGAGCATATATGTATTTTTCCTCGCTAGCTACGCTCGCTCGTATAATATTCAGATACAAGATGGATTTGGGACAGTAAACGAATTCGGCAAGCGAGGTGACCTATTGTACATGACAGATATCTCATAGTTAATTCCATCATGTATTTTATGATGAATTATCACTTCTACCATGAAAAGGAATATATATATATATATATATATATATATATATATATACTTTTTTCCTCGATCGCTGCGCTCGCTCGTATGATATTAAGATTTAGGATGGTCTTTGAAAGCGAATGAATTAGGCAAGAGAGGTGACGAAATATACAATTTAAATATCTTATAGGTCCATCGTGTATTATGATGAAGAATTATCACTTCTACCGCGATAAGCAGTATCTAGATTCTTCCTCGATCGCTGCGCTAGCTCGTGTAATATTTAGATGCAAAATGGTTTGGGGAAGCAAACGAATTCGGCAAGCGAGGTGACCAAATGTACATGCATAGAAATCTTATAGGCCAGTCTTGTATTTCGATAAAGAATCATCACTTCCACCGTGAAAAGGAGAATAAAGGCCCATATTTTTCCTAGCTCGCTCGCTTGCTCGTATAATATTTAGATACAGAATGGTTCAGGAAAGCGAATAAATTCTTCAAGCGAAGTGACAAAATATATAATCTAAATATCGTATATGCCCATCAGGTATTTGATGAAGAATTATCACTTCTAAAATGAAAAGGAGTATATACATTTTCCTGGCTCGCTGCGCTCGCTCATTTAAAAGTCACCAAATCTGGTTGAAATCGACTGAAATGTGCAGGAAAGACGAAGGAAAATATGATAGAGGCATACAATTGAACATGCCTGTGGGCTTTAAACGGTTGAATTTATAGACGTTGGTCGTCGGCGATCGGTGGCGTTGTTTATCGGCAATCAGTGTCCTCTACACCCCCTCCCTGAAAAAGGTCTAGCGACGGCTCTATGTACACGTTAACATGAAAACATTATTATATAATTCTAAAATATTCTATGGAAGGAATTTATTTCCAGGTTTATTAGTGCACACATATAGTATAATGATAATTCATAGTTGGATGTCCTAAAGAATCACAGTAGTGGAAGAATATTCTAGATCACTCTTATCTGTGCCACTAGCATAGACAGGTCCTCATACGGGGAGGGGGGGGGGGGTGATTGACCCATTGGTTCAAATTTTTGTACACACATATATGAGTCCCTTCCAAAATGTGTGTGCGTGTGTGTGTGGGGGGGGGGGGTTACATCCCCCCCCCCCGCTATCTACGCCCCTGCTCTTTGTCCTTTAATACTAATTATGTAATCTGTTAACCATGCTTAACAGTCCTTGTTGAGAGATGCTGAAATGATTTAGATACATATTGTGTGGAATCTTCTTGAGTAACAATGATTCTTTCTTGTTCTTAAACAGTCAGGGAAACCGTTGAAAAAAAAATCATATAAAATAACCAACATGGGGTATCATCTTTATGTGCAAATAATTGAAAGAAAATTAAATTTCTCGCCTGTACTCGAGGCAGCAAAATCAGCTGCCATGTTGGTTATTTTATATGATTTTTTTCAACGGTATACCCACACGGACCATTCACTTTGTACAGTCTCGCTCAGCGGAGGGATCCTCGGCGATTACGCAATGCCACGCAATAAGTCTACTTTCGAGGATTAGGGCCTCTCCCGGGAAGTCGAGAGTTTCCCCTGACTGTTAAAGTCAGATGGAAAATTCCAGAATGTCAGAAAGTTATTCACAGTTCTTTTATTTTGAATGTAAACGTACTCATGATACTTGTCCTTGTATTGAACTCATAAGCAGGACATGAGAACAATGGTTTCTACTCGCGGAGAGTTTACGTAATTTCCATAACAAAGAATATTAGTGATATGTTTACAGTTAAGGCTATGGTCGCAAAGCCCAAAATCAGCCTGCTCGGCGGCCGGGCTGCGAGTTTCGCCCGGGCACCGAGCAGCGGCTGCCCGTGCACTGCTGTTATTTAGGGCATCGCTCGGTCGCCGCTGAAGTTTTACCGCGGAGTTAAAATTTCGGTGGCGCCTGCTCACTTCACTCGTTGGCGCCCAAAATATGCTCGGCGGTCACAGCCTAGCGACCGACCTAATCGAGCGGTCGCCGTCGAGCGATTTAGGTCAAAAGTCAAAGGCGCTAGATGAAAAGCCTGCCGAGCGGTTGCCTGTGCGGCGCTAGGAGATCGGTCGGTCACCGATAGGCTAGTTCAAAACAGATCGGCGTCCAGGCGGCGCCTGCTTTATTACCCACATTCTCTGCCCAGCCATAATAGGCGCTGCACATTCCACGGACTTGCAGTAGATCTCGCTGTCATGGTCGTTGATGTGAAATCAACGGCATCGTAGACCTCGAAAGGGCATCGCTGGGGCTTTAGAGTCCGCTCGACTTCTCCATAAATCGTTGGGCGATGCCTAAATTCCAGCGGCGCCCGAGCAGGCTGCAAATCGGTCGGTCGCCGCTCTCTTTTGTGACATAGCCTATCATCCAGTAGGGAAGAATCTAGATTTTGATTTCTTCCAGAAGGGAGAGGAGGAAATAGAAATATTATAGCTTTTGGTAAGATTCGTATGTATAAGTTGGAAGCTTCCACAGACTGGATTAGAATTAATTAATGATTTATCAGAATCAATCCAGATTAACAGAGCTGATCTTAAAGTCTATAAATTTTTATTTATCACCATCTGATTATTAAGAACCTGTGGAGACTGAACACCTAAACCCTCATCTTAGACAACGCTTTCAACTAAATTTTCGACATCGTTTTCGAGATAGGACTTTTAGATTCAGGCTTTTATAAAAGACTGAATCACCTTGGAATATTTTAGTGGATATCCATACTTCATCCTTCCGGAATTACCTTCATCATCATGTTTACCGTGTAGGACCGTCAGTAAACTATACCCTTCAGGAACAAAATCCACAAGAGTTTATTTGTCTTCTCAGTGTACTTTATTGTAAGTTTTGACAACAGTAATAATTCCATCAGCTATCTTATTTGGCTTAGTTTGCTTCAAGATTAAATGAGAATAACATAGATAAAACTAAATATTGTTTTAATTCTAATACATTTTGCAAGTTTAAGTCAGTTATTAGACCTGGAATCGTGATGACATGAATAATCCAGCTTCGACTGCTTTTCATGCAAATTATATGTCGACACATGCTTCTGAATTGCTTAATAAATCACCGTTGAATCGAATTATCGACATTTCGATTGTCCCTTCATTTTTGGAAATAACAACAACATCTCTTTTTGCCATTTTCATTCTTTTTCTAGCCATCTTTCTACGTCTCCGTGGGCGAAAATCTGTGCTGAAGCGTGAAGGGGATACATCTGAAATTTTTTGACAAGAGAAAGAAGAAAGAGAAGAAGGTTCTGTATTCATCGTAAGCTATATCAGTGAGCATGATGGCGTATATACACCAAACATAATTAGTTAAAATGACTAGATTATGGGCCAGCTGGGTGCAACTACAAATCTAGTCATAATATATAAATAGTGTACAATCTATTGTACAATATACTGGATTATATGTACGACAAATATAAAATTATCCCGAGTGCAGGTTTATTTCACCGAGGCCGAAGGCCGAGTTGAAATAGGCTTGCACGAGGGATAATTCTATATTTGGAGTTCATATAGTCCAGTAATATTGTATGATAGAACGTTCACTATTTATTATAGTAAATAGATCCCTCAATCTAAGCCCCCCATCATGGATTTTACCATAGTCTAGATCTAGATGGCATACGTTCTTCTTACCTTATATTTGTGAAATTCCAATTGAACACGATGAACTCCTAATTACATGTAGCAACAAATGAACTCCAAACAGTCGATGAACTCCTAGGCCAGTTGAATGAACTCCAAACAATTAACTCCAAACAATGAACTCCAAAATAATGAACTCCAAATAGACAGTCTAGATCCATAGATTCCAATCCAAAAGTTTAGAATGACGGAAATATTTACACAAGTCTTGGTCTAACTTAGACAGTTAGACAGGCCTAGACCTAGTCTAGTAAGTATGTTGAAAGTTAGTTATTTTTGATTACATACAATTTTGACCTTACAATTGTTGAAGTGGAGGTGCATTCTAGAAGAAACTGAAGAGTTGATATTGATAGGGGAGGAAGTCGGCTGACTGTTTACCACAAGTTGTGATGACTATGCATGTGCCTGTGGTGGTGAAGGCGATCGAGGAACGTTGCTAGTAGTGGCAGTGCTAGAGAACCTGACAAACTTAGAAGATCTAAGTACCTCTCTGGCAGAGTCAGAGGTTGAAGAACATGATGCTGTCTCTTCATTGTTACTGGAAATGGTTAAACTCATTCTCCTCTTTTGACTCTCTCCAACTCTTGAGTAATGTTTGATGCTGTTCTCGGAGCGATGGCCAGAAATTGCCATTATGTGGCGAGCTTCAAAGCCAGCATTATCAAGTTTGTTGATGGCCGTGGCACGGAGGCAGTGATTGGTGTACACTTTCGAGCATTGTGCTTGTTTCGATATCACCGACATCTTGTTTCCAAGTGTATGTAAACCCACAGGTACATTGTCATACCAAGGGCTAGCTGACTGAGCAGGCCTTCTTGCCTTTGGTCGCTACCATAGTGCATCACAGTTTTCATTCAGGTGAGAGAGATATTCAAGAAACGAGTTTACAGGGCAGTCAGACTTACCAGTTGCATACATCCGTCCACCCTGGCTTTCTTCATCGTGATTAAGTTCGCCGCGATGGTTCTTGGTAATCATATCTCGAACAACATGGACATATCGTTGATTAGCTGAATCTGTCTGTACAGCGAAATCATCTTTCTTCATTTGGCGAAGATTCTCCCTGCCCCGGTTGCAGAGATGTAACATGAGGTCTAAGAACACCTTATTCTGCAAATCCTTTGGTACGGTCAGGTCAAAAGACTCCCTGATTTTATTCATGTCCTCAGGTGTAACCGGGTCCTTATGTCGAATGGCACCTTTTCCCTCTGCCTTCAATTTGTGGAGTATGGCTTTGAACATTTCATTACATTCATCGAATGCAGCATCTTTACAGATATCGAATTGACGGTGCTTCAAAAAGTGACGCTGCAAACCGTACCGAAGAGTGATCATCGACCTCTTCGCATAAGACTCCCCGTTACCTTGGCGGAGCTCGGCGTAGAAAGACCGTAGAAAATCGTTCAGTTCTGGGGCACTGCATCGCTCAGTTAGTACTGCAAAATCCACTTCTTTCTGCCTACAATACGACCTCACGATGTTCAAAGAGTAGCTTATTACTCCTTTTGTCCGCGTGGAATCCTTGTCATCCATAATGGAAGCAAGATCCTCTTCCGTAAGGGAAGGAAATCGGCAATTATTATCCATTTTGCAGTTCTTCGCGAAATTGTTCGCCGGTGAAGAATTGACAGAAAAAGTGTCCGATAATTTTCACCTACGATAGGCATGATAGCTATCGATACTCAAAATTTGTCGTCTGCTGCAAGGGGTTAAACCACGTAAATTTGTATTTCTATCTGCGATCGGAAATTATAAAAATGCTACTTTGGGAAATCGATATACAAATATATCGATTGAAAACAAATTAATCGATATTCTCCCCATTCATTTAACACGGGTTTTGCCATCCAAAAATCGAAAGTTATATTGTACATATGTACAATATAACTTTTTGAAGGGAGGTCACGTGGTACCAATCCAGCCAATCACAGCTCGTATTTTACTACCACTATTTACTATAAGTTACTATATTCTAGTCATGACTGAGTTCCAGTCAAAATACGACTAGAAAATGGTCACACATGACTAAAATATAGTATTAAAAATGACTAGTATTTTAGTTGAACCCAACTGACCCTTTCATCTAGTCGTTTTAAATGATTTGTTTTAAGAGTGTACATAAACATCAACGAAAAAATACACTATTGCAAACTGGACATTGCACTGCGTTGCTTTAATCTGAGTTACGATAAAAGATTGATACTGAAACCTGATATTGATGCCAGTATCCTGCTCTAGTGCCAAGTTCACCTTGTTTTTTTTTTTTCCTTATATGTTTGTCCTATCAATTTCACCCGCTACAAGATAAATGATTATCAATTTGATACTCATCATGATTATCATTATAATGATAAATTATTATCATTATGATAATCACCACCACGACCTTTTGCTATAGTTTTCTTTGTTGCTTTGACGGTTTTAATCCACTCGTCGTCCTTGTCGAATTCCCCCCAAATAAGTTTCTGGAAATGGCGTTACTATATTCTGGTCAGAAATGACCGAGTTCCAGCCAATATACGACTAGAAAATGGTCACAAATGACTAATATAGTATTAAAAATGACTAGTATTTTAGTTGAACCCAACTGACCCTTTCATCTAGTCGTTTTAAATGATTTGTTTTAAGGGTGTACATAAACATCAACGAAAAAATACACTATTGCAAACTGGACATTGCATTGCGTTGCTTTTAATCCGAGTTACGATAAAAGATTGATACTGAAACCTGATATTGATGCCAGTATCCTGCTCTAGTGCCAAGTTCACCTTGTTTTTTTTTTTTTCTTATATGTTTGTCCTATCAATTTCACCCGCTACAAGATAAATGATTATCAATTTGATACTCATCATGATTATCATTATAATGATAAATTATTATCATTATGATAATCACCTCCACGACCTTTTGTTATAGTTTTCTTTGCTGCTTTGACGGTTTTAATCCACTCGTCGTCCTTGCCGAATTCCCCCAAATAAGTTTCAGGAAATGGCTTGGCGGAGACCAAACGTAAGGAGCAATTACCTGATTGATATTGCTCCATGTTCCAGCACATCCCGAATGAAATATTAATCCAAATTCCCTATCAATGGTTTTGAGTTGAATTAATATATTCTTCTAACTGGGCATACGACAATATTGCTGCAGCTGCTGCTGAAATTGTTAGTTGATAAAGTTGTCGTTCGTGTTGTTGTTAATATCATCAACGTTAATGTTATCATGGTTATTGATGGTGATGTAGCTGTGGCTGTTGTGAGTCACGTAGTTTTATTATACACTCCAAAAGGGAAGGTGAAATTCTACCAAATACTAGGTATTACAGCTAAGTTGCATGTTTGTGGGTAACACTTTACCCAATAAAAATATACCCAGTACTTAGTATTGAGTAACATTTGACACAACAAACATTCATGTTCCCTTTATGGCCAATATTGGGTAAATTTGACCACTTTTAACAACATATTTGAACACATTTTTAAAGTACATTATTAACACTAATTCTTTGCAAAGCAGTTTTGATGTACTTAAGAGACTGCCTAGGTAAAGAAAACAGAATAAAGAGCTAAATGAATAACTAAATAGCTTCAAGTCGCCACGGAGAATGAGTATTCCAATGGTTTTATAATTATTTTCATCTGGTGGTGTCCTGTATTATCAAAGAAGTGTATTTCAAAAGTTCATTGTATTATGATCCAGTTTTGCTAACAAAATTTCATTCGTTCGTTCATTTATTATTCATACAATCCCACGCACTTACTGAAGAGCTAAATGATAAATCGAGTCTGAGTTCAAATTGATAAGTAAGCATGGTAAGTCCATAGAGTACTAAGCCCAAGATAGAGAATACATGGTATATGGTGTGTGATACCCAAATCAAATCCTATATCCAACAGGCTAAACAAAACTCGGTAGGTCGACCCCATCCCACCTCTTGCATGATAAAAACTGGTTCAAGGTGACTATTGTGTTCCTACCGTGATAATAATTATTATTCTTTTCGCTGTTGAAATAGTTAAATTTACATATTCGAATACGGTGTGTACAATACAAGAATACCTGCCACGTGGTGACTTTATGACATGATGTATAGCGAATGGTAGAGTTGACAAGTTCAAGCATTAAAATCGTCCTTAGACGATTATACAAATTTTCAGTGAAACATGTAATATAACATTACAACTATTATCATGAATCATAAAAAGGACCCATAGGTTGCCAAATAATGCATGGGAAGATAACCCTTGTAATAGTTTCTGCAGTTTTAGGCGGGAAAAAAATGAATAATATTGATAAAATTCCTCTTCCGGGAATTGACACAGAAAATATGACTTTTCAAGCCCCTCCCCTAGAAATAATTAAAACTAAGACAGAGAGATATCGAAGGGCTCACATGTATAATTTTCAATTTGAATATGATCAAGAACTATGACATGCAGTTGGTAGACAAAGAATGATCACTTTCATTTTAGTGATTAGTTGATGCATGGCGGTCATAGCTCATCGCTCGCCATAATGCGAATTAATCGGCAACAAGCGGCTAATGAATTAGGTTTGGGTCGATGATATTTTGGTGAAGATATGTTATTGGCATATCAACTCCAAACATTCATCTACAGTGATAATGATTCATAGCTATTGTGAGAGAGGGGACGGGAAGGGGGATGGCGAGAGATTGGGAGAGATAGTGAGAGAGATAGGCGAAGGAGGGTGGGGACAATGAAAAGAAATATATCTTCTTACTTCTTTGCTGTGTTGAAGTTTAGACATTTTGAAACAAGGGGAAAAAAGAGGGGGAAAAATTGCACTTGCAGTTAGAGGGTTAGGGAATCTTCGTGGGAGTCAATAATTTTGAGTATTGCACACAGAAAAAAAGTATTACAAATAGAAACGTATACGAGTTCTAAGAAAAAATCCCTTTCAACAATAGCCCCCACCCCCACCATGAACCTGGGCCTTTAAAAAGTGGCTTCCTCACTGAACTGCTGAAATACATGAATCAAAGTAAACGGAGTCGTTTCCATATGCCTTCGCGATGTCCTAATCGGGAGGGTTCAATAACGTTAAAGTTAAAAATTAGGATAGTTTGACGCCGAGTACTTGTCGTTGCAGGGAGAACGTGTATGTCGTACCACCTTCCCCATCCATGGTTTAGTTTGATGTCAGTATCGTGGTTAGTCAAGTTTAATGTCCTTTTTTGTTTATGGCAACGGCGCTAAAGACCTCAAGAACCGACTAATGTGAGTCTACAAAAATGAAACCATATTCAGTAAGCCCTGATATCGTTTTACAAAATAAAGAGAAATAGCTGAATGATAGTATAGTAGTTGATAATGTCTTCAATAAATGAATGATTTGGATGGCTGTCTATCATATGTAGGGGTGGGCTGAGACTGAAATTTGGTCAGAAATTTTGATATGACCGGCCGTGAAGCCTGCAAAATAGGTCCTCAGACCATAAATTGAAAGGTCATCAAGCCCAAGTATTGACCGGCCCTTGCGGAAAAACTTCTCAAACTCCCCACGGATTCAGGGAAGATATTTCTGTTTGTAGTGTTTGACGATGTCCTAACCGGGAGGGTTCAATATCGTTAAAGTTAAAAATTAGGATAGCAGGATAGTTTGACGCGGAGTACTTGTCGTTGCAGGGAGAACGTGTATGTCGTACTACCTTCCCCATTGGAAATCAACTGGAGAAGAAGGGCTAGATTAATGGTGACTGTGTAGTAAGGTAGTGAACAAAGAAGAATGGCCTCTCGATTGGTGTTAGAGCCATGTCTGTTCCCATACCAAAGAAGGGTAACTTAAGAGACTGTTCTAACTATCGTACCATCAGTCTGATATCCCATGCCAGCAAGATCATGCTCCGAATCATCATCAAAAGAGTTAAGGTGAAGCTGTAAGAATAAATTTCTATCACAAAAGCAGGTTTCTGTGTAGGAAGAGGAACGAGAGATCAGATATGCAACATTCGTAATATTATCGAAAAATGCAAGGAACACAAACTCCCCCTACATCTTTGTTTTATCGACTATTCAAAAGCCTTTGACTGTGTCAGGCACAATGAGATGTGGGAAGTCATGGAGAGGATGAGCTTCCCAAAGCACATAGTTGATCTGGTCAGTAAGTTATACCAGGAACAGGAGTCAGCGGTAAGAACAAGTGGTGGAGATACAGATTGCTTGATATAGGAAGGGGACTCCGTCAAGGATGCGTATTATCACCGAATCTTTTTAATATCTACTCAGAGGAAATTATGAGGGAGGCATTAGATGGCTTTGATGGAAGTATCCGAGTTGGAGGTCAGATGATTGCAGATCTTCGATATGCAGATGACACCACACTCCTGTGCAGAAGTAGGGAGGAGTTGATGGAATTATTGACAAGAGTTATATAAAACAGCAAGTGAGAGGAAGGGTCTGCTTCTCAACACCAAGAAGACTAAGATAATGGTTTTGGACAGAGAGAACAACATAGCTGATGGTTTTTTGTTGGATGGGCAGAAAATTGAGGTTGCAGAGGAATTTGACTACTTGGGATCCCTTATTAACATCAAGAGTGACAGCACCAATGAGATTAAAAGGAGATTAGCGATGGCAAGGAGTTCCACCCAGAAGATGGTCAACATTTGGAAGCGTAGAGGCTTGCCAATCGATCTTAAACTTCGTCTGTTGAGGGCAATAGTCTTTGCCATTGCATCTTACGGCAGTGAGTCATGGGCGCCAACGAAAAGTGATAATAAAAGAATCGATGCCTTTGAAATCTGGTGCTATAGGAGGCTCCTTAGAGTGTCATGGCATGAAAAGAGGATAATAAGTGGGTGCTGGAGAAAATTGGTTCAGACTTGATTCTGAGGGAAAGCGTTAGGACAAGAAAGATGAAATACTTTGGCCACATCATGAGAAGGGATAACAGTATTGAAAAGGTTGATCATACAGGGAGCAGTTGAAGGTCGGAGAGGTAGAGGTCGTCCTATTACAGCATTGACAGATAATATAAAGTCAGCATGGGAAGTTTAGCTCTGGCTTCACACATAGCTAGGGAAAGGGATGGATGGCGAGCTCTTGTGAGGGCACCACCTGACTTAAGAGAGAGTGTTTGACCTTCCTTGGTCAGACCAAATTGATCAAGCTGTCAAATTGAGAGAATGTATGAACTAAGGGTTTCATTTATGACTCCTATGAACCAATCTACTCTTATTATGTACTGACTGGTACGATTTTACTGTAGTATCTCAATTTCCTTTTTGTGACTCACAATGGTCAAAATAATTTATATGTATTTGAAATAATTCATGATGCTAAACGCACCGGCACCAGACGTCACTGAAAGTTTTAATTTCATTAATGGTCGATTATACGCTTATACGCTTAGCGAGCTAATTGAAACATGTGAGAGAAAAAAGGAAACGATGAAATGAGAAAATTATCAATTAGTGTCGTGAATGATTTCATAATGATATACCAGGTAAAAAAAATAGAAAAATTCATTTTTTCTTCAGCGTCAAAGTGCATGAAAAAAAAATTCAGCTTAATATGCGGCTGTTTTATTGATTTTGTATTGTCAAACCTATAATATCGACTGCTTCAAATTTACTAATGACGGTGTGTAGATTATGTTTGTGTTGTAATAATGAAAAAAAAATATGATGATGATAATAATGATGATAATGATGACGACGATGATGATGATTATGATGATGGTAATAATAATAATTACAACTTAGATAATAATAATGACAACAAAAATATTAATTTTGAAGTAGATGACCATTAAAAAGATAATTTCATTTGATCACTGTTTTGATCATTTATTACCAAAACTCATGTCACATGAATACAGCAGATATACATTGTTCATGTACCTTCGTGTAAATAGGCATGTTTCGGTAAAATAGTAACGCCTCTTTAATAGATGCGTTGGCAATTGATTTAAAGTAATAGACAATTAATATGAAATAGATGATGATATGATCGTAATGTATTGATGTCTCCACAAGCTTGCTATTTAAGCACCTTGATTATAAGATGAGGGGAGGGGGTGGGGAGGGTATGCGGTGGGTTGGGATATTAACTTTTTGGGATAAGATTTGTTATGTATTCATGTACCTTCGTGTAAATAGACATGTTTCGGTAAAATAGTAACGCCTCTTTAATAGATGCGTTGGCAATTGATTTAAAGTAATAGACAATTAATATGAAATAGATGATGATATGATCGTAATGTATTGATGTCTCCACAAGCTTGCTATTTAAGCACCTTGATTATAAGATGAGGGGAGGGGGTGGAGAGGGTATGCGGTGGGTTGGGATATTAACTTTTTGGGATAAGATTTGTTATGTATTCATGTACCTTCGTGTAAATAGACATGTTTCGGTAAAATAGTAACGCCTCTTTAATAGATGCGTTGGCAATTGATTTAAAGTAATAGACAATGAATATGAAATAGATGATGATATGATCGTAATGTATTGATGTCTCCACAAGCTTGCTATTAATTAGCATCTTGATTACAAGATGAGGGGAGGCATTAGATGGCTTTGATGGAAGTATCCGAGTTGGAGGTCAGAGGATTGCAGATCTTCGATATGCAGATGACACCACACTCCTGTGCAGAAGTAGGGAGGAGTTGATGGAATTATTGACAAGAGTTAAAACAGCAAGTGAGAGGAAGGGTCTGCTTCTCAACACCAAGAAGACTAAGATAATGGTTTTGGACAGAGAGAACAACATAGCTGATGGTTTTTTGTTGGATGGGCAGAAAATTGAGGTTGCAGAGGAATTTGACTACTTGGGATCCCTTATTAACATCAAGAGTGACAGCACCAATGAGATTAAAAGGAGATTAGCGATGGCAAGGAGTTCCACCCAGAAGATGGTCAACATTTGGAAGCGTAGAGGCTTGCCAATCGATCTTAAACTTCGTCTGTTGAGGGCAATAGTCTTTGCCATTGCATCTTACGGCAGTGAGTCATGGGCGCCAACGAAAAGTGATAATAAAAGAATCGATGCCTTTGAAATCTGGTGCTATAGGAGGCTCCTTAGAGTGTCATGGCATGAAAAGAGGATAATAAGTGGGTGCTGGAGAAAATTGGTTCAGACTTGATTCTGAGGGAAAGCGTTAGGACAAGAAAGATGAAATACTTTGGCCACATCATGAGAAGGGATAACAGTATTGAAAAGGTTGATCATACAGGGAGCAGTTGAAGGTCGGAGAGGTAGAGGTCGTCCTATTACAGCATTGACAGATAATATAAAGTCAGCAGTGGGAAGTTTAGCTCTGGCTTCACACATAGCTAGGGAAAAGGATGGATGGCGAGCTCTTGTGAGGGCACCACCTGACTTAAGAGAGAGTGTTTGACCTTCCTTGGTCAGACCAAATTGATCAAGCTGTCAAATTGAGAGAATGTATGAACTAAGGGTTTCATTTATGACTCCTATGAACCAATCTACTCTTATTATGTACTGACTGGTACGATTTTACTGTAGTATCTCAATTTCCTTTTTGTGACTCACAATGGTCAAAATAATTTATATGTATTTGAAATAATTCATGATGCTAAACGCACCGGCACCAGACGTCACTGAAAGTTTTAATTTCATTAATGGTCGATTATACGCTTATACGCTTAGCGAGCTAATTGAAACATGTGAGAGAAAAAAGGAAACGATGAAATGAGAAAATTATCAATTAGTGTCGTGAATGATTTCATAATGATATACCAGGTAAAAAAAATAGAAAAATTCATTTTTTCTTCAGCGTCAAAGTGCATGAAAAAAAAAATTCAGCTTAATATGCGGCTGTTTTATTGATTTTGTATTGTCAAACCTATAATATCGACTGCTTCAAATTTACTAATGACGGTGTGTAGATTATGTTTGTGTTGTAATAATGAAAAAAAAAATATGATGATGATAATAATAATGATGATAATGATGACGACGATGATGATGATTATGATGGTGGTAATAATAATAATTACAACTTAGATAATAATAATGACAACAAAAATATTAATTTTGAAGTAGATGACCATTAAAAAGATAATTTCATTTGATCACTGTTTTGATCATTTATTACCAAAACTCATGTCACATGAATACAGCAGATATGCATTGTTCATGTACCTTCGTGTAAATAGACATGTTTCGGTAAAATAGTAACGCCTCTTTAATAGATGCGTTGGCAATTGATTTAAAGTAATAGACAATTAATATGAAATAGATGATGATATGATCGTAATGTATTGATGTCTCCACAAGCTTGCTATTTAAGCACCTTGATTATAAGATGAGGGGAGGGGTAGGGAGGGTATGCGGTGGATTGGGGTATTAAATTTTTGGGATAAGATTTGCTATGTAGTTGTGGACCATGCAATATCATCGCAGTCATTGGGAGGAGCGATAAAACATATGTAAAACATCTTTTGGATGGTCATGATGGTTGCGCATGCGTGGACTGTTGTATGCGCTGATTGGTTGACCCATTTATGACGCTACTACATTTTTCTACTAGTGGCTGTTTGCTAAATATGAAAATGAGTTTGAGCAATTAGAAAGGATTATGAGGGGCCTGGTTAGTGGTAGATAGTTTAGTGCGCATGCAGTATCTAAGCTCGACCAAAGGATGCAGTGAGCTTAGATAAAGGACACCTGCGGGAGTGTGCCGTCACAAATGCTTCGCATTTTGGAATCAAGCGACAACAATCCACTCTTCGAAATTAATCTTTACTCGACCTGATATCTCCCCAAATTCATCAACTTACGGACTGACGAAGTGCTGCGGCGACGTAACATTCACTCATGCCTAGAGAACGGACTTCGAGTTGCACTCTTGGCGAAGATTCAGTGTTGTATTTTGAAGATTGTTCATTATCTGATTATAATTTTCATTTCCCGATTGATCCCTAAATCCTTTTCACAAAGATCGTCTGACAACGACTGTCATCAGCAGAAAACAGGCAAACAAATTCCTGTCTTTTGCTCAACACGACTTTTGCCACAAATTCAATGAGTTGATTCCTCAAATTTCTTGGACACTGGTCTGTTTGTTCCCGTTGCTACGTATGAAGATGGTAAGTGTTAATTTTTAGACGTAATGTATGGAAACTAAAACTAATAGGCGAAGGTTTAAGATGCAGTGTTGTATCCGAGGCCGGCTCAGCCGAGACCGAGACCGAGACCGAGACCGAGACGCAGGCATTCCGAGACCGAGACCGAGACATGGCTATCTGAGACCGAGACCGAGACGACTAAAAATGTACATTTTTTGCGTGTGTTTAAATTTCACCTGTTTAATTTGCTTTGACCATTTCGGTCTTTATCTAGACCTTTTAATTGTTCACTAGAGTATTTGAGCCATGTATATTTCAGGATTCTCCCCCTGATTTTTATTTTTTATTTTTTGAGCTGAATCATTTGAATAAGCATTACTAATGCTAGCAAATTAGCAAAAACAATCATAAGTCAAGACATCAAGTCATCAGCAGACTAATTAAGTAAGTTAACAAGGTACTGAAGTAACTAAACCAGCTCCAGGCAGAATCATTCATGTTGGCATAATTCACGCAAGAACCAAGCAGAAGGGTTACAATGTACACAATACTAACAAATACACCATACGCCGCCATTCATGTAAAATACAACTTGAGCAACCGCCCAATTTACTGTGCCGGTGTGATAGTCGATGTGTTCCGGGTTCCGCAGGAACGAAATGGCCAGTCGATTTGTTCCCCGGAACCAAACGACTAGTTGATTCGTTTCTGCGGAACCAGACGTCTGATACTACTTTTGGCTGATACGTTACGAAAGCCGCCGTTTGGTTCCGACATTAGCCAAGAGTTTCGGTGTACATTTCAGAGGCCACCGAACGTTATTAGAGGGAGAGGGGAGCTGACAGGCGAAATCCAGATCCTGCAGATAGGGCCCTGGTGGGGGTTCAGGGGCGGCATCCCCCCCCCCCCTCCCTGAACCCTTGTTTTTTCTGATTTTGAAACTCTATTTCTATATTTACAATTTTCATAATTTTTTAAAACTAATAAAGTTTTATATTTTTTGGCCGAAAGTGCGGGGGAGCCCCGCCAGACCCCCCCCCCCTTCCGCTTCCGCTGCCCCTGAATTTTGATTATTAACATTATCAAGAGTATTATTACACATTGTCATTGTCAGACGGTCTCTCAAGTCTTTGTAAATGCAGTTTATATTGAATGGGGTTAAATAACAGTCATTAAGAGTTCTGATAAATCTGCAAAGGAGTTAGCAAAATGTTTATATTTCTATTTTGAGAAGTCTTATTTCTCAATAAGTTATCGTAGAGCATACGCACTGTGAAAAAATGGGCAAATGCTTTGCCCAGCGTTGGGCTTATAGTCAACCCAACCAATGTTTTACCCAAGGTTATGCATTTCCTAACATCTTGGCTTTTGCCTTTGAGTAGCTTAAAATGCTTTCTATATTGCTCGGTTGTTGGTCAAATCTTTTTACCCATTTTTTTTTTTAACCAACATCAACTTACCCATTTTTTGGTCACATTGTGGTTGCAAAATAATATCCAGCATCAAAGGAAATACTAGTATACCCTCTAATAAAATTCTCCGTGAAAACATTAGCGTAATTATTCAAAATAATTTGAGGGGGCAGAGCATGACATATGAAGCACATTTCTGAAAAGTTGCCAGCTAGCGAAGAGAGCAATCCAAAAATCGACTTGTTTAATGAAAGTGTTATTCGTCATGCAAAGATCAGAACATAATATCCGGGAGGTAATTTAATTTGTTCCCCTTTCCCTTTTTTATTCATTTTTTTTTTTTTTTTTTTGAGGGAGGGGAGGGGGCTATTGCCCCAAGCCTCATAACAGTATGCCGGTGCTGAAATAACAATGCACCTAACATGCTTTTTTTCTTGTGTATAATAATTAATGTCTATGCTATATTAATGTTGAATTCTCGATGTACAGATGTGGGGATTTCTAGTGAATTACATGTAACTTTTCAGAGGAGCAAACAATTATATTTGACAGCACACTTTTACAGTGGTATACTCCAAGTGACACTTAAATGTTTTCTTTTTTTATCAAATTGGGACAAAATATCATTTGAAAAAAATCTTTGAAAATACAACAACAACCTTAACAACATAAGGCTCATGCTGTTTGTCATGATCCCTTCCTATCAGAGCCCAAATGATAATCTTGTGTTTGTTGTTGTTGTTGTTATAGTTTATTATTTGTTTTGATTTGTTCAGTTTTTAGAAATTGCATTGAAAAGTTTGTGCCTACTAGCGGAAGGGCGGAAAACACAAGTTCAAATCATTAATGCAAACTAAGCAGCATTAATCCCGGGCATTAATCTGCAAAACATACTTAGCGTACTCAGATGAACCTCAAAAGAAAATAACGGAATTACCTAAAGGGATTAGTTAATCTTATCAACTTATCGGGAAAAAAGTACGATTGCAGTAAAGTGGAAACTAATTTTCCATTTTATCTCGAAAATTCCACATAATACCTGCACCTTTCAACTATTGCCACATCGGTACATTATAAGAAATTTTGCTACTTACCGTTTTCTTCATAATGCAGTAATAAATATAAATTAGAAGTTAAACCAATGGACATGGTTTCGAATATAACCCCTGCAATATACCCACAGGATTTAACTTAACCCCCCCCCCCATGAATATTTAAAAAAAATCAAAGAAGTTTTGGGCTTACTTATTTCATGCAACTGCACAATACTTTCGAAATTGCCCAAAGCCTCTGCGCAGAAAGTCATCGAAAAAAGCAACTCTGGAAATGTCCTTTGTGTGACACTAATTTTTACCGTAATTCACAATAATTATTTTTTGTCTTTTTTAATAAATGACGATCTTTCGGCCCTTCGATCTAAGTAACGCACTGATCTGTACATAAAGATATTTTTTTAAAGTACTAAAAAACTCAAAATCCTTGTATTGTGTCCTAATAATTTCATCATCTCATCTCATTTCAGTCCACATCATCATCATCCTTTTCCAACACTCTGCCTAGGCGCTTTCACACCTACCCGATCAGGAAAAATACCCGTAAATTACGAGAACTTGTTAAGGCCCCAAAATACCCGTTAATTGTTCTGCGCTTTCACACCTACCCGAAGCCAGGCCTCTTCGGGGTAAGTTCTCGAAGTTACGAGCATGCGCAGAACTATTTATTTTGCAGGAGGAGGAGGCCACTCCTCCTCCCTCCACATCGCTATCAGCGATGATCAGAGGATGACATACAACCGTATCGATATATCAGAATAAATCATAAATAAAAAACACGAAAGGGGAACAGAACTTTACAAAAACAACGACGTAGCTAGAAATAGACAATACAACTCTCAAATCCAGAATGTACGTATACGGTACACAAACGATAACGACGTCCAATACGTACACGGTACACACAGTACAGTACACGCTTCGTGCACCAGTGCTTGATGGAATAGAAGTTCTCGTAATTTGCTTTCACATTACAAAAATCCCCGCGACCTTGGAGAAAGTACTCGTAATTTAGAGAAAGTACCTACTAATTTACGGGTATTTTCTTTCGGGGATATTACGCGTAATTTGGTTTCACACTGGCAAAATACCTGGTATTTTCTGATCGGGGTAGAATACCCGATCTGAAAATACCAGGTATTTTTCCTGATCGGGTAGGTGTGAAAGCGCCTCCTGTATGTTCCCACACTCTCTGTTTGTTTTCAGTCTGATATACTAATCTCCTCCCCTGCTGCGTCACTCAGATAGCAGCGAGCACCAAACATGTTATGTAGCTGGTAGTCTGGAATGTACTAGCAGTTTGATTCTACATCGATGCAGTCATGAGCAGTGGCGTAGCTAGGATTTCATGGGGAGGGGGGGGGGGGTAGTAAGCACACGAAGCGTGCGAATCACCAAGGGGGAGGGTGCAGGGAGGGGGGGGGGACTTAAGGAAGCTCCGACCTTGATTTGTCGTGTTCCTTGACTGCTCCCGCTTTTCTTACATTCTCTTAATTTTTTCTCATCTCGCTCACGCTTTTTCTTTCTTCTTTTTTTCTTTTTCCCTTTCTTTCTGGCGTTTTGGCGGGGGGAGGGGGGGGGGGACCGCCCCCATCGCCCCCTGGCCTACGCGCCTGGTCATGAGTCTAGTTGTCTGTCACAACAGAACACAAAACCTTGATTGATCTCTGAAGTCACCCCTAAAGGAGTTTTATTCTTATTCACTCCAAATGCACTCCTTCTCAAATTCACCCGTAACAGAGTGCATGCGTTCACTCTTTTTTGATGAGGGAAAGAATCGTTAGAATTGTACTTTGACACTTATAACATTTAGGGAGTCATTGGGCCCCTTTACAGAAAAAGCCACCAGTGTTCGAAAAAAAATCACGGAGACTACTAGTATCCATGAAAAAATGTAGGCTGCTATTTTAGCAAACACACAAATATTAGGGTGTGAAAAAATATTAAACTCGTTTAAGTGTAAATGGACCCCTGAACAGAAAGGAACCCTTTCCCCTTCATTTTTAGTAAAAAAATCAAAACAAAACAAAGAGGAAGGCGAAAAAAATTCAGGGTTTGATATTTCAAAAGCAAAGAATATATATTATACATTTAACCGTAAAAACTCCTTCCAGGTCAGCCCAAAAAGCATGGAGGCTTCGTTTATAATCAACCCTTCAGCTGACTTAAAAGTAGGGAAATTCAAGTTGGTGAATTTAGAATGAACAAGTGATCAAAAAGGGGGAAAAATGGTGAGAGAATTCGGAACCGAATCGGATGACCAGCCTCCGATACATGAATGCATTGATTATTATACAGACACATAAAACAAACTGAAATGAGAGTATGAAGAAGGATTCTAGAATTACCAATATAACAGCTGACGCGGAAGCTAATTTGAAACATCGTGTTCATTTAATGAATGAGAGTAAAATTTCTAGATGTGTGTTAAAACTTTTGACCCCGCCTCGTCCCCCCCCCCCAAAAAAATGGGAACGAATAAGAGAATAACTTTATAGACAGAATAGAGTTATCGGAATACAAATCCCATTCCTCGCCCCCCCCCCCCCTCCCCTCCACCAAGCATACGCCTTGGCATCCATAACTTCACACAACCGACCTTATTCCCTGTCCCCCCCCCCCCCTCTCTCCTTATGAACAGGAATCAGTGTATTTCTACGTGTATACCAAATTCTGAAATAGGCAACGTGTGGCTGATTTGGAGGACTTTGATTGGCTCCAAAAGGTGACCAGATTAGTACACTTTTCTTTAGGGGTGTTACCATGACGTGATACGTTAGCATAATAGAGATTCGGATCGCCTTCGCAGCTAAATCCTTCGTCGAATGGTCGAAAGGAACAAATCGCCTGGTCGGAACCAATCGCCTATGACGATCGCATTTAGTCGACTAAAGCGGATCTAATCGGCGGGTAAATATTCAGCCGATTGGTTCCGCAGGATCCAATCGACTGCCCGGAACAAATCGACTATGACACCGGCCCATTTACTCAAGTGCGAAAGTAAATTCTCTGGAGGGAGCGAACTACTGGGTATGGAGCGCACCATAGAGTTACATGTTAAATTTATTATATGCTCACACAGTCGGGTGACGTTTTTTTTATGACTGGAGCGAGGAAATTGATCTCCGGTTTCTCCCCGATCCCTGAGAGTTCCTAAAGATATTCGGGCTGGCAGAGAGCGAAAAAGAAAACAACCAAAAAACCCGAAAGATTTGTTACTGCCTCGCTCAGGCCTCGAGCCGAGACATCGAGACATTAGCCTCCGAGGCCGAGGCATCAGGCTCCGAGGCCAAGGCCGAGGACACAATTTTCGGCCTCGAGGACGAGGCACGCCTCGAGGCATACAAAACTGTTAAGATGTACTGAAATAAATCGTATCTCTCATTTCTTGCGATATGACTTCCCGTATTATTCTTGATCCCCTTTTACTCTTCCTCTTCTTCATCATTTTGTGAGACATCATAGAGCTGGCCCCATGGGAGGATACCGGCATTTCATTTGAAGCCTTCATCATTATCATCATTATCATCATCATTATCATCATCATCATCATCATTATCATCATATCATCATCATCTACATCTTCATTCCTGTTCTCCCTTTTCTTCTCCTTCTCCTCCTTCTCCTTCTCCACCTTCTTCTTCTTCTTCTTCCTCTTCTTCTTCTTAGTCGTCGTCATCTTCTTCCACTTCTTATTTTTCTTGTCTTTTTCTTCTTCTTCTTCGTTGTCTTCTTCTTCTTCGTCATCGTCTTCTTCTTCGTCTTCCTCCTCCTCTTCTTCTTCTTTTTCTCCTCCTCCGCCTCCTTGAGGCTCCTTCTTGTGTCGATGCGCACATTATCAGAGTGCAAAGCATCGATTAATTTGATGAATGAGAGCATGGTAGTGATGGTACTGCTTCTGATGATAATGACAATGATAACGATGACGATAAAGGTTATGATGATTGAGACGACGACGACGACGACGACGATGATGATGATAAAAATGATTTAAAAATCAGTGGTGTATCTAAAGGTGGCAGAGGGGGCAAACGGCTCTTGCGTTGAGGGGGAGCGGGGAGCCGATAACGCAGAAGAGCATATCATGTTTCATAATTTTGCACCTTAATAGTAGATGGTGTAGAGCATAACTCTATAAAGCATTAACAATTTCGGTGGAAAATATTAAGAGTGTTGCTTTGCTTTCCAGCATTTCCATTGTATTACAGTCTTGTCGAAGTTTGCACCTTATGCAATGTTATACCTCCATAGTATGATAGTGTGCATAGAATAATGTATTGAAAGGGTTAATTTCTTTTTTTTTTTAGTCTTGCCTTGCCTCGCCAAATCATTTCGAGACTTTTCGTAATCTGCACACGAACATGACGAATATAGGTACCGAAAAGAATACCGATATTATTCGAACAAAATTTGAAAGAAACGGTTACTCACGCTCGTTTCGTGCCATCCAGCATTCCAGTGCCGCTCGTCTGATGTCATCACAATCATTCAGATTTTGTGTTGCAACAAGAATTAATTTATTTTCTGAGCTTAACAGAATCCCTACATCATGTACATGTATAGACAGGCAGATATCTCACTGATTATATAACTATGACAAATGAAAACGATGATGATCATGCTAATGATGATGATGATGATGATGATCATGCTAATGATGATGATGATGATAATGATGATGATGATGAGGTTAACGATTACGATACTGAAATTGATGTTTGTCATGATGATATTGATTTTCGATGATTGATAGTTATACCTATTAGGAACAAGGAGGACACAGTGGTTTGAATGCTAGCATTTAGTTGGCAGGGGTGGCCAACCAGATCATATCAGTATTGATATTGAAAAAGAATTACGTCAAATATCATCAATATCAAAATATATCAATATTTTTTTTGGTTTGTATGGGTTTTGTACAAAGATGGAAATTAGAATCGTCTCCGCACGAAACTGAACTGAATTGAAAATTGATGAAACTGAATGAAGAGTTGACGAAAATGCGTAGGATAACCTGTATAATGCATTACATGTTTTATGCAAGGAGAATTTGGAATCTCCTAACTGAATTTAATCAAAATGCACACTCTTAAAAAATCCGAGTCAGGCTTGACCCGGGAAATAGTCCGTTGGGGCCACACTCCTTTACGGGTCAAAAATGACACGGATTAAAGTCAAAATAACCCGGAATAAGGTCAAATGTGACCCGGAAACAAGTCTTCGGGACCCTATTCCGGGTCATTTTTTTTACCCTGAATGGATGCTATGCTTCGCTTACAACACAAGCAAGCATTAACCATTGGAAGATTCAGGGATACGGGGAGCAGGGGATGTACATGCCAAAGCCACTTTGATCATTGATATAGGTACATTAATTACAAGCTTTACTTTTCAAGGTTTCTGCTACAATACAGCTTGTAGTTATTTATTCGTTTACTTTACTATTGAAATCATACTTACATGCATACTGAAGCTATGTACACTGAAGCTATGTACACTGAATCTCAATCGCTGGTCTTTTATGCTTGTATTGATTTTGTAAATTGAAAATTCCTATAAATTTTATTGCAGTTATTACGGAAAAATAAATGAAATGAAATGAAATGAAATGAAAAATCCCACCTCCCTGCTCTCATCCTAAACGCACACTGAATACATGTATATTAACATGATTAAGGAATGTATAGGCCTACCCTCGTTCCCTGACATAGACCTTAACACTCATATGGCACGTAAATATGATGACAATTTTTGATATGTCTGTCTCAGAATTTTTTGGGCCCCTACCCCCAGATCCCTGCCAGTGTATCCTGAATCGCCAATGGTTACAAAACCACACAAATATATCATGTACTACTGCAAAATATCTTAATTTCATTTCCAGTTTGCAACTCGCAACGCACCGTTTTTCATTGCTGCTACGCTATTCTGTCTTGTGGTGGCCTCAGGTAAGATATTACATTACGAATTTTCTCTTTATTTCTACAGAATAAAGAAGTTTGGGGCATTCTGAAACAGGAAAATTAAGGATAGAATAATCAATAAATTCTCAATTATTTTGATTGATGCAGATCAGTGGAAAGAGCATTTTGTTTTCTTTAGCTTGACACCCCCACCCACCAACCCCCAACCCCCACGCGAACAATAAATCACGCATGATTGAATTCAGACAGTAAACAGATAAAAATTAGCAGTCTCAGAAATCCATTTCTCTAAACTAAGTACATGGGATGCTAAGTTTGGTTCACTATATGAATTTAAGTAGGGAATAACATAGGATGATTGATATTTGAGAATACGCATTAAAAAGCTCGGGGTTTCTTCTTTGATATGAATATGCATGGCCGAGCAGACAGTACAGTTGGCATGTTATTAAGCACATTCACATCTATAAAAGGAAATTGTATGAGGCAGTTGAATAAAACGTCGACGTGAATGGAACCTGCTCATTCATGGTTGATCCTCCTGCCATGCTATCGTGTCTTATTGAAGATAAGTATGTAAGGATTTGAAGTCATGTGTGTTTTAAGGAATCAATACTCCCAAATAATTTAATGCCTTCCAAAAATCCTAATGAACGAAATGTATCAGTATCATCCATCCACTTATAAATCTACTGATTTTAGACAATTGAGTTTGTGACATTTTCCACACATTGGCGTAAATCCGGGGGGGGGGGGGGATTGGGGGTATATATATCCCCCACACTTTTTCGAGAGGGGGGATGGCGTAAATAAATCTACCCACCACCCCCCCCCCCCCACACACACACACACACAGATAATTTTGTAACAGAGGGAAAGAGAAAGGAAAAAGAGGACTGAAAAAGGAAAAAAAAACTGGAAGCGCTCGCTTGCATTTTCAGTATCTTATCATATTAGCCAACTATACTGGGTTCCAAAAGGAACTTATCACTTTTTTACAAGGAAACTAATCAAATTTCACTCAGTCAAAATGAACAGTATTTCTACACCGGTTTCCTTTAATAATCTTTACTAAGCGCATGTCAGTAATCAAGAGATTCGTTCAATCATAAAGAAGCTATGGGTAGTCAAATCAAAAAGTTTCTGAATCCAAACAAAGAAAATAGCAAAACAAAAACAACAACAAAAGTTGTTAAGTACAGTGAAAATAAGATGAGAGTAAACAAACTTCTGAGTTGATTCAGTATCGCGCGTGTCCTCCATGAGCATGTTTAAGTGATTGGCTCAATGACAAGGAGGCTACAGGCAGTTAACATCAAAGAAATTCTAAATAAAATATTACAGGATTCCCGCACAAAAAGTCACAGATCTGAGCATTAATGTGGGATGAGCTTGGTTTTCGGGTTGCATTGAGGAGACCGCCAGCTGCCAATCGGCAGACCCTCATCGCAGCCTTGCTAGAGGAATGGGGCAGACTTCCTCAGGATTGCATCAGACGCCTCGTGCAGAGTATGTGTGTATCATGTATCGATGCTCGGGGAGGACGCACGCAATATTGAATCAACGCAGAAGTTTGTTTAATCCCATCTCATTTTCAATGGACTTAACAGCTTTTTGTTTTGCCATTTTGTGACTTTGGATTCAGACATTTTTTTAATTTGACTGCCTATAGCTTCTTAATGTTTATGTTTATTATTGAACCAATCTCTTGATTATTGACATGTGCTTATTAAACGTTATCAAAGGAAACATGTTTAGGAATATTGTTCATTTTGAATGAGAGAAATTTAGTTAGTGTCCTTGTAAATAAGTGATAATTTTATTTTGGAACCCAGTTTATATAAAAAGATGTTAGCTATAGGCCTATACAGGATTCGAGCGGCAAGTTGACCGAAAATAGACGAATTTTCAGGAGATAACGACCTGTGACCATTATCCTATTTTCTATCATACCTTCTGTGAGAATGGAAGATGATTAATTATTGTTCATTACTAAAATCACGAGAAGGGAGTAACTATACAATGGAACCTCTTCTCAGCGTTGAAAAACACATTTCTTTCTGACTCATAAAATCTAGAAACAAGATGTTTTCGATCAGCAGTCAATCTTATTATTTGCAGCGAGGTGTTACGAGTATCCTCGAATTCTGCAGGGAGGTGTACATTGACAAATTATTTCGTGTATTTTGTATATTTTTTTTTCTCGCTCGCAGAGCCTAATCATATAATATCTAGATAAAGAATTATTTGGGAAGGCAAACGAATTGGGCATCCAAGGGATGTTGACGTAATATCATAGGTCTGTGGTGTATTTTGATGGCGAAATGATATTTTATCATTGAAAGTGCATGTTTTCCTTACTCGCTTCGCTGGCTCGTAATATTTCGACACATGCAGGGTGGTTTTTGACAGCAAACAATAATTTGACCAGCGAGGTATTGCTAGTGAGGTGCCCAAAGATACCATTTGAATATCCTATAGCCTAGAGTGCATGTAATTTGATGACAAAATAAGACTTCTTGTAGCAAGAAGTGGTTATTTTTTAGCTCGCTCGCTTCTCGCTAAAGAGAAATAGTACTCTCTATGAAAATTTGGTTAAAAATCATTAGGTTGGTTAAAATATGAACCGACCAACTGTTGCTTTAAACAAAATCCCCAGATGTTATACGATTTTTTAAACCTACAGTTGGTCGGTTCATATTTCAACCAACCTATACGATTTTTCTTAGAGTTATGCGTGTGGGGGGGGGGGGTGCGGACGGGTGAGGGAATTTGTATACTCGAGTCTGAGCGAGAAATTTGGGCGAGAAATTTTGATCACCCCCCCCCCACTCCTCGAAACGGATTTACGCCGATAATTCCACAGTCGGTCATGCCAACTTATTTGAAAAAGAAGAAAGCCATGCTTTTCATTTGTGTGTACATTTAAAACAAATTTCTGAGTAATTTACCCATAAACAAGAGTTTTCCTTTACACTCCAGGGGCACCCTTTACATGTACTGGACACGTTATTGTCACTATATCGATCGAAAAGTATTTTAGGGAGAGGATTTGTTTCACAGTTTATACAGTGCGTCCCCGATAAAAACGAAAATCTCAAACAAATTGTTATTTTGACCACAATATGCGCTCTTAGATAGAAGAATGTGGGTTTTTTTTCATAGATAAGAAGTACATGTATTTGTTCTTAGATAGCTTGATACCATGAGAGGGCTGCTGCCCGCCCAAAATTTTCACGACCAAGGTTTTTTTTTCCAATTATTGTTGGTATCTCTTGAACATTGTCATTGCTTCGAATTTTCTTGAATATCTAGCCAATTGAACCCCTTTTATTCCGTTATTCTTCATTTTCCTTCAGGACCCATTTTTTGCTGGACCTTTCTTTTTTGGGGGGTAGCGCAGCCCATTCCCCCAAAAATATTTGGCTCATTACGCCACTGGGTTTCGTAGTGTAGTGGATATTTCTCAGGACTGCAGATCACAAGGGAATGCTTAAAATCCCCGGCGCCCCTCCCATAACCACATTATTTTCCCTTTATCTACGAATAGAATCGAGTTCCTGCTCTGATGGCTACAATCTAAACTACACTCTACCGATGTTTGAACAATGCAAGGTGAAGATGATCAACGGGAGCAAGGTACAGTTGATACCCAAGCTCATCCCCCGAAGGTTCGGCGCTAAAAACTGCTACGGACGGGTACACGATAAGATTCCACCAGGCTTTCGCATCTGCCGTATTCCAGGTTGGTTTAATACATTCAGTTTTATTCGATGGAACATTCAACTAAATAAGCCATGTGTTCTTCCCGCGGTTATTTCCCAAATCTGCAATTCCTCTTGCGCCCGGGGGGGGGGGGGGGCACTCAGTATGTAATGCGTGGTAGGTATGTGCCGCGGGGAAGACCCCCATTTTTACACTGAAATTTCCGTTCCAAAGCATAGCATTTTTATCTTATTGAGAAAAAGAACAAAGAAAGTCGTTCCAAAGCATAGCATTTTCTTCTTATCGAGAAAAAAGAAGAAAGAAATCCGTTCCGTTACGCCGTTCCGGCCGCATCGATCCGCTACAATAAGCTGCATTTTTGGTGAAAAGCGGCCCGCAGAGCGCTGTCCGACCATCGCTTCTGCGCGAGCGCACCCGGCGCCAGTGCCCCGGGGCTAGCTGCATGCACGTATGCCCGTTCCATAGGGATACATGCACACTCACACGCAGGCGAACCCTTCCAAAGACCCCCGTTTTCACAAACATTTGTAGTTCCGAAGCCCGTTCCAAAGACTCTCCTTTTCACAATAAGCCCGTTCCAAAGCTCTGTTTTTTGCCTCGCCCGCGGCACATACCTACCACTTTTTGGGTCGAGTGCCCCCCCCCCGGGCTCTTGCGTCAGCTTAATTATTTGATCCAAGGAGAGACTTCAAAATAATCCTCATTTACCTAAGGTATGACTTTTTAAGTTTGTTTCGTTTGAATAATATTATTATTCATTCTTGACTTCTACTATACCGATCTTGGACATTGTTCATTTTGTCTCATTCTAAATGTTTCCATGTTCTTTTATGAATGTTTGTCCCCCGTGGTTCTATCACAAGATATCATTGGGTATCTGTACAACGCCAAAGGCACATTCCGCATCTCTAATATTAAGTTGATATCGATTAGGTCTTACCACTTTCTGACTTCGATCCCGGTGGGGTCGCATATCATTGCAAATGTGTACGCATGCTCGTTCTAAATTTCGAGGAAAAGGGGTATTTTCCCCACCTTGTTCGCGAACAGTCAGAAATAGGGGGGTTTTCAGAGGACACTGTCCTCGAAATGAAAAAGTAGGGTATATTTCAACAACCTACCAACATTTCTGAGCCGTGAATTTTTATGTTTCCCCCCCCCCCCCCCCTGTTTTTTCCCCGATTGGTAGGGAACTAGCCACCGGAGATTGGGGGATATTTGAGATTTAGTCTCTACGGGCAGAGAGTGATTTTACGATCAAATATAAGTATGGGACAGATTATAAGTTTAAAATTGTCCCTGGACAAATATTCTTGTTTTGCACAAATAGGGTATGTTTTTAAAACACTGTCCTTGAATTGGTTTTAAAAAAGGGGGTATTTTTAAAAGTGAAATTGTCCTTCTTTTTCCGCAAAATAGGGGGTAAATTTTCAAACCTTGTCCTTGAAAGCGCGCGAAATAGGGGTCTTTTTGAATTCTCAGAACGAGCATGCGTTACACCTTTGTATACAGGGTGATGCCACCGGGACTTCGATAGTCGTTCTACGTGGCTTAAGAATTCTCTAAATGACAGAAGCTCTACAGATATCTTTCTGCTCCGACCTGCCTATGCGCCTACCCATGCCGTTTTTGTAGAACCTGAAGAAGTTACGTCAATTTAACATGTTTAAGGTTAGTTTTAAAGTACATCGCCCGTTCGAAAGCTGTTGGAAAGCAGTTTGAAAGCAGTTGCAATAGTGACTCGGACTACCCTCCACTATTTCATATCGTCTTAAATAAAACCTGAATAAATAAATAAACAAATAAATAAATAGATGAGTAAATAAACAAGTATATAAATAGTTTAAAATGAATAAATAAATGAATAAATGAAAAACAAATAAATTGATAAATGAACTTTAAAGGAGAATGGAACCCAGGCATCAGTGTGTTTGTAGTAAATGAAGATGAACAAGAAAGGGTAACAGTGAAACTTTGAGCAAAATCAGACATCTGTTCAGGAGTTATGAATTTTGAAAGTTTAAGTAAATCCCTATTATGTGGATCCTTAAGTTGGCAATTTTGCCAGTATCTCTGATGTCATCGTGAGCAACTCTCCATTCATTTTGTGCATATTTTTTCAAAAAAATTGATTCATGTGATATTTTAAGTCAGGAATCAACATAATTCTTCTCGAAACGCTTGCAGAATTGATGTATCCATGACATACTCAAACAGTAAATAAAAAAAATCTACTTTACTTGAAAATGGAGAAAATGCTAAATTCTGTGTACAAAATGAATAGAGAATTGTCAACAATGACATTACAGATGCTGGAGGAATTGCCAACTTAAAAGGATCCCCACAATAATGATTTTATCATACTTTCAAAATTCACAACTCTTGAACAGATTGTCCGATTTTTCTCAAACTTTCACTGTCTACTCTTTCTTGTTCCTCTTAATTTACTGAAAGCACACTGATGTCTGGGTCGCATTCTCCTTTAAATACAGTATATTGCAGATTGGGCCTTTCTGCGTGGAGAGTGATTATGTACCAAAGAAACCTGTTGGACATAGAACGACCATGTCTTTTTACTACTTTTGTTTTGTAATTTGTTTTAGATTGTCTGAAGGAACCATGTCAGAACGGCTGGTGTCAAGAAGAGATGACGAATTACACCTGTCATTGCCCGCCAGAATTCACCGGTATCCACTGTGAATCCAGTAAGTTCAGGCGTTCTGTGGACAGATCTTGCTCTATTACCTTAAATACATCAGTCAGTCATAATCGCTGAAAAACAAATGGCTATATACTTAAATACAAACAACCAATGAAAAAAAAGGGGGCGTATAAGTAGAGTGAATAAAGAGCCCTCCTCGTTATAGTTACGAATTTTGAAAATAAACAAGACATGTATCCTGTCTGTCATGTCTGTAGCTGCTTCATATTATATAATTTTTTATTTTTGTTGTATCTTTATAGGAATCCCGACAACCCAAGCTTCTCGAAGAACGTCGCCAATGTATCAAAATACATCAGGTACATAAAAATACATTTTTTAATTCTAATATGTGAATTGATAAATTGTTTCGAATTAATGTATCTGAAGCCTTCTTTACGAATTAATTACAAAAGTTGTAAGCTTCTAGGTACAGTAGAAAATGCAGTTACTGTTCTCAGTACTCATCCTTTTTCTTCAATGTACATTACTTACAGAAGTTGTCAGAGTTTGGGGACAAATCATCCATTCTCAAATCAAATTTCTGTACTGATGATTATTATCATTTTTTAAAAACACTTTCAAATGAAATGTGACCATTTTGGTCCTAAAAGCAGTCACATCAAATGACTCTCCACATGGTGTCGAAAATCATTGATATGATATGATATAATATCATCCTCGCAATTTGTTTTATTACAGATAATCTAACTTCTACAACAGAATCAACAACTAGAAACACACAGAAGGACAGTACAAAATGTACTGTAGATCTAGGCCACTGCCTTTGTTTTTCATCAGAAAGAGCATTAAACCCTGTTGGTGTCTTTTCCATTATCTTGACAAGTTTACTGCATACATTAGAAGGCATAGACTAATTAATGATGAGGCAAGTAGGGCAATAAATGGAAACATTGAAATATTAAGGAGAATTCAGAGAAATTTTTGTAACGATCAAACAGATGAAATGAATTTGTAGTTTAATCGAACAAAATCCCGAATGCCGAATAGAATAGACGTAGAATAATCGATAAGGAGGAAGACTACATATCCCCCCCCCCATTTTTCCAAAGTTTTAAACTTCATTACAGCAAAATCATGTTCTCTTACTTTAATTGAAGTGAGTCAAACCATTTACAATTTGTTTTGTTGCTTGAATGAATCATCCTCATGAGATAAAACTGATTCATTAGTACTTTACAGTGTTGGAAATGAAGAGAAATCATAGAAACGATCCGAATAGGCCTAAAGTGAATACAGTTTATTTGGGTGGAGGAGGGGGTTGAACAATTTTAACTTTAGACGTCAGGATTCATCTAAGTTAAAATGAGATGGAGCTTATGATGTACTACTTACTTTGTATATTTTGGGTATCAAAGCGATAAGCAAAATGAATTTATAATTAGGAGTGCAGCAGTTACTCTTTAAGAGAATCAAGTGTTTATCATAACACTTCATTCCAGATAATCTGACGACTGCTACAGAACCGAGTACTTCATTAGTACAAACGAAGAATTCATTAAAGTTCACCACACCGAGAATATACACGCCTTTATTACTGTCCTGAAAAAAATCAAACACAATATATGCCTAAGTAAAGTGTTCATATTACAAGGGAATTCAAATTTCATGTGATAAATTGATGACTAAAATCATTGAGAGAAATCTAGAAAATCGGAAATGAAAATGAACTCAAAGAAAATCGAGAAGTTATCAAACAACAACAGCATGAACTTGTTAAATGCAATAAAAATGAATTCGAAATATCACATAAAATTAATCTTAAGCGGGGGGAGGGGGGAGGGGTGGCAAAAAAGGCACCTTTTTATAGTTGAAAAGTCATGCAATTCAGTTGTAACCTTTTGGAACTCTAATGGGTAAACTGAATTTCACTGACACAAGTCTAACTATGCATCTACATTTTTCTTTGAATAAATTGATATACTGGATTTGATATTTTTTAGAGGAAACTGATTTCAAATGACATTTACATATGTTAAGGATAAATGAAACCCATGCATCAGTGTGCTTCCAGTGAATGAAGATGAACAAGAAAGAGTAAACAGTGAAAGTTTGAGCAAAGTCTGTTCAAGAGTTGTGAAGTTTGAACGTTTAAGTAAATCCCTGGTATGGCGATCCTTAAAGTTGGCAACTTTGTTAGTATCTGTGATGTCATTGTGGACAACTCTGCACTCATTTTGTAGAAAAAATTTCAAAAAAATTGATTTATATGACATGGTAAGTCAGATATCAACACAATTCTTCCCAAAACGCATGCAGAATTTGATGTAGCCATGTTATACTCAAACAGTAAATCAAAGCAATTTCTTTATTTCTTGAAAATGAAAAAATATTAAATTGTGTGTACAACATGAATGGAGAGTTGTCCATGATGACATCACAGATACTGGTGGAGTTGCCAACCTTAAAGGATGCCCATGATGATGATTTACTTAAACTTTCAAAATTCACAACTCTTGAACAGATTGTCCAATTTTGCTCAAAATTTCACTGATTATTCTTTCTTGTTCTTCTTCATTTAATGCAAGGACGCTGATGGCCGGGTTTCATTCTCCTTTAAGTTGAGGGTAACATGCACACTAGTAAAAAAAATTGCACCCTAAATGCAACACTGTACTGCACCTTTTCGGATGCAATCTTGTACCCTGAACGAAAAAAGGTGCAAAAATGCACATTTTTGTTCTTGTTTGCACCCTGAAATGCCCGTTTCACTGATACTAGGCCTATCTACCTTTTTTATTTATTTTTTTTTTAATCTCACCCCCTTTTCCAGATAATCTGACTATGCTAAATAAGTTGAGGGCAACATGCTTTTGCATGAGGTACTCATGTCACATAATTGTAGTATCGGCACATGGTCGATATGTTTTCAAGCAAGTATAATTCTCAAGTTTGCTCAAACATCTCCAAAGTAGCTCTATGGTGTTTATGGAAAAAGTCATGGTGGAACTGGTGGTGCTGACATCTCGGCATTTTTCAAATAAACTTCTAACGGCACCTGATGTAACCTTGAGAGAAGTAAACAGAGCCTGTAATCATTAATTAGTACACCTGTATACGCCATTTCAGATAATCCGACTACTGCTGAAGGACCTAGCGCTACAACTACACAAAAGGAAACGGGTGAATCTCCGGCGGGTTTTTTCATTAAAAAAAAATAAAACACCACTGACATTTGCTTCATATCCTTGACAATTTAGAAAAATTAGCATTGAGAAACATACAAGGTATCTCTTCCTATTTTAAAATCTTTATCATTTCGACACACCGAATGATTAAGGCTGCTGGCCACTTAGTGCTTCGTCATTTCCACATGAGCTACATGTTTTATTACAAAACTGGAAGAGATGATTTAGAGTAAATTGATAGGATTTGACAAAAAGAAAACTTGAATTGCAAAATCTATGAAGTGAAGCCAAATAGCAAATGAACACTCAGCGTGAATTTTAGGAGGAAACGAAATAATGTAACATATTTTTAATTTAAAAAATAACAACAGATATCAATCTATAATCTAATGGATTTTAAAAGTGGTTTGAACATACTCAATGTCTTTTCGTAGATCCGACGACAACTGCCGCTGCCCCTTTAGCCACAAGTACACCAAGAGACTCTACTTCAGGTATCGCAAACAAGATATTCTTAAATTGTTAATCGCTAGTTTATAATGATAACGCAGAACGTACAAGTAATCATGAAGAATCGATTTCAAGACTATAATTTAGCTATACTACTGAGTTACTTACGCTCCTTGAAAATGAAGCGTAATTCGGTAATGTATGTTTTACAGGAAACTGCTTTAAAGAGCAGGGTCTGCGATTGGGGATGTGGGGGAGAGGGATATGCCTTTAGTTTTTATTTTTAAAAGGGTTGCAAAAAAACATGTTATCCTTTAAGATGCATTCAGGATGGTCAGATTTATCCGCATTTCACTTTTCTCCAGAACATGATTTCGGGAATCCGGCCATCCCGTCGCTCGCCCAGACGGAAGGAGCTAGGGGAGGGGGAATTCTGACGGGAATTCTGACATGTTTTTCTCCCTTTCAATAAAGGGAGGGATGCCCCTGGACCCCTCTCTGTTTTTTTTTTTTTTACCTTTGCAAACTTATGTGGTTAAATTATTGGACCAGTCACTAAAATTACTTTTCTCTACATGTTTCGAGTATACAAATACAAAGAGAGAGAGAGAGAGAGAGAGAGAGAGAGAGAGGCCAGTTTCAAATACTTACAGTTGAAATGCACGGAATTTGGAGTTTTAATCTCACCCCCTTTTCTAGATAATCTGAATATGCTAAATGAGTTGAGGGCAACATGCTTTTGCATGAGGTACTCATGTCACATAATTGTAGTATCGGCATATCGTCGATATATGTTTTCAAGCAAGTATAATTCTCAAGTTTGCTCAAACATCTCCAAAGTAGCCCTATGGTGTTTATGGAAAAAGTCACGGTGGAACTTTGCTTCATAATTCCATAAATTATCATGTCCACAGCAGAGCCAGTCTTGACATAGGAAATATTTGTTCTTTTGCCTTTACCCCAAATTTTGCTTGACATGTCGGGATTTTTCAAATAAACTTCTAACGGCACCTGATGTAACCTTGAGAGAAGTAAATAGAGCCTGTAATCATTAATTAGTACACCTGTATACTCCATTTCAGATAATCCGACTACTGCTGAAGGACCTAGCGCTACAACTACACAAACGGAAACGGGTGAATCTCCGGCGGATTTTTTCATTTAAAAAAAATAAAACACCACTGACATTTGCTTCATATCCTTGACAATTTAGAAAAATTAGCATTGAGAAACATACAAGGTATCTCTTCCTATTTTAAAATCTTTATCATTTCGACACACCGAATGATTAAGGCTGCTGGCCACTTAGTGCTTCGTCATTTCCACATGAGCTACATGTTTTTATTACAAAACTGGAAGAGATGATTTAGAGTAAATTGATAGGATTTGACAAAAAAAAAAACTTGAATTGCAAAATCTATGAAGTGAAGCCAAATAGCAAATGAACACTCAGCGTGAATTTTAGGAGGAAACGAAATAATGTAACATATTTTTAATTTAAAAAATAACAACAGATATCAATCTATAATTTAATGGATTTTAAAAGTGGTTTGAACATACTCAATGCCTTTTCGTAGATCCGACGACAACTGCCGCTGCCCCTTTAGCTACAAGTACACCAAGAGACTCTACTTCAGGTATCGCAAACAAGATATTCTCAAATTGTTAATCGCTAGTTTATAGTGATAACGCAGAACGTACAAGTAATCATGAATAATCGATTTCAAGACTATAATTTAGCTATACTACTGAGTTACTTACGCTCCTTGAAAATGAAGCGTAATTCGGTAATGTATGTTTTACAGGAAACTGCTTTAAAGAGCAGGGTCTGCGATTGGGGATGTGGGGGAGGGGGATATGCATTTATTTTTTATTTTAAAAAGGGTTCCAAAAAACATGTTATCCTTTAAGATGCATTCAGGATGGTCAGATTTATCTGCATTTAACTTTTCTCCAGAACATGATTTCGGGAATCCGGCCATCCCGTCGCTCGCCCAGACGGAAGGAGCTAGGGGAGGGGGAATTCTGACGGGAATTCTGACATGTTTTTTTCCCTTTCAATAAAGGGAGGGATGCCCCTGGACCCCTTTCTGTTTTTTTTTTCTTTTACCTTTGCAAACTTATGTGGTTAAATTATAGGACCAGTGACTATTATAAAATTACTTTTCTCTACATGTTTCGAGTATACCAATACAGAGAGAGAGAGAGAGAGAGAGAGAGAGAGAGCGTGAGAGAGAGGCCTGTTTCAAATACTTACTGTTGAAATGCACGGAATTTGGAGTTTCAATCTCACCCCCTTTTCCAGATAATCTGACTATGCTAAATGAGTTGAGGGCAACATGCTTTTGCATAAGGTACTCATATCACATAATTGTAGTATCGGCACATGGTCGATATGTTTTCAAGCAAGTATAATTCTCAAGTTTGCTCTAACATCTCCAAAGTAGCTCTATGGTGTTTATGGAAAAAGTCATGGTGGAACTTTGTTTCATAATTCCATAAAATATCATGTCCACAGCAGAGCCAGTCTTGACATATGAAATATTTGTTCTTTTGCCTTTACCCCAAATTTTGCTGACATGTCGGGATTTTTCAAATAAACTTCTAACGGCACCTGATGTAACCTTGAGAGAAGTAAATAGAGCCTGTAATCATTAATTAGTACACCTGTATACTCCATTTTAGATCATCCGACTACTGCTGAAGGACCTAGCGCTACAACTACACAAACGGAAACGGGTGAATCTCCGGCGGATTTTTTCATTTAAAAAAAAATAAAACACCACTGACATTTGCTTCATATCCTTGACAATTTAGAAAAATTAGCATTGAGAAACATACAAGGTATCTCTTCCTATTTTAAAATCTTTATCATTTCGACACACCGAATGATTAAGGCTGCTGGCCACTTAGTGCTTCGTCATTTCCACATGAGCTACATGTTTTTATTACAAAACTGGAAGAGATGATTTAGAGTAAATTGATAGGATTTGACAAAAAGAAAACTTGAATTGCAAAATCTATGAAGTGAAGCCAAATAGCAAATGAACACTCAGCGTGAATTTTAGGAGGAAACGAAATAATGTAACATATTTTTAATTTAAAAAATAACAACAGATATCAATCTATAATCTAATGGATTTTAAAAGTGGTTTGAACATACTCAATGTCTTTTCGTAGATCCGACGACAACTGCCGCTGCCCCTTTAGCCACAAGTACACCAAGAGACTCTACTTCAGGTATCGCAAACAAGATATTCTTAAATTGTTAATCGCTAGTTTATAATGATAACGCAGAACGTACAAGTAATCATGAAGAATCGATTTCAAGACTATAATTTAGCTATACTACTGAGTTACTTACGCTCCTTGAAAATGAAGCGTAATTCGGTAATGTATGTTTTACAGGAAACTGCTTTAAAGAGCAGGGTCTGCGATTGGGGATGTGGGGGAGAGGGATATGCCTTTAGTTTTTATTTTTAAAAGGGTTGCAAAAAAACATGTTATCCTTTAAGATGCATTCAGGATGGTCAGATTTATCCGCATTTCACTTTTCTCCAGAACATGATTTCGGGAATCCGGCCATCCCGTCGCTCGCCCAGACGGAAGGAGCTAGGGGAGGGGGAATTCTGACGGGAATTCTGACATGTTTTTCTCCCTTTCAATAAAGGGAGGGATGCCCCTGGACCCCTCTCTGTTTTTTTTTTTTACCTTTGCAAACTTATGTGGTTAAATTATTGGACCAGTCACTAAAATTACTTTTCTCTACATGTTTCGAGTATACAAATACAAAGAGAGAGAGAGAGAGAGAGAGAGAGAGAGAGAGAGGCCAGTTTCAAATACTTACAGTTGAAATGCACGGAATTTGGAGTTTTAATCTCACCCCCTTTTCTAGATAATCTGAATATGCTAAATGAGTTGAGGGCAACATGCTTTTGCATGAGGTACTCATGTCACATAATTGTAGTATCGGCATATCGTCGATATATGTTTTCAAGCAAGTATAATTCTCAAGTTTGCTCAAACATCTCCAAAGTAGCCCTATGGTGTTTATGGAAAAAGTCACGGTGGAACTTTGCTTCATAATTCCATAAATTATCATGTCCACAGCAGAGCCAGTCTTGACATAGGAAATATTTGTTCTTTTGCCTTTACCCCAAATTTTGCTTGACATGTCGGGATTTTTCAAATAAACTTCTAACGGCACCTGATGTAACCTTGAGAGAAGTAAATAGAGCCTGTAATCATTAATTAGTACACCTGTATACTCCATTTCAGATAATCCGACTACTGCTGAAGGACCTAGCGCTACAACTACACAAACGGAAACGGGTGAATCTCCGGCGGATTTTTTCATTTAAAAAAAAATAAAACACCACTGACATTTGCTTCATATCCTTGACAATTTAGAAAAATTAGCATTGAGAAACATACAAGGTATCTCTTCCTATTTTAAAATCTTTATCATTTCGACACACCGAATGATTAAGGCTGCTGGCCACTTAGTGCTTCGTCATTTCCACATGAGCTACATGTTTTTATTACAAAACTGGAAGAGATGATTTAGAGTAAATTGATAGGATTTGACAAAAAAAAAAACTTGAATTGCAAAATCTATGAAGTGAAGCCAAATAGCAAATGAACACTCAGCGTGAATTTTAGGAGGAAACGAAATAATGTAACATATTTTTAATTTAAAAAATAACAACAGATATCAATCTATAATTTAATGGATTTTAAAAGTGGTTTGAACATACTCAATGCCTTTTCGTAGATCCGACGACAACTGCCGCTGCCCCTTTAGCTACAAGTACACCAAGAGACTCTACTTCAGGTATCGCAAACAAGATATTCTCAAATTGTTAATCGCTAGTTTATAGTGATAACGCAGAACGTACAAGTAATCATGAATAATCGATTTCAAGACTATAATTTAGCTATACTACTGAGTTACTTACGCTCCTTGAAAATGAAGCGTAATTCGGTAATGTATGTTTTACAGGAAACTGCTTTAAAGAGCAGGGTCTGCGATTGGGGATGTGGGGGAGGGGGATATGCATTTATTTTTTATTTTAAAAAGGGTTCCAAAAAACATGTTATCCTTTAAGATGCATTCAGGATGGTCAGATTTATCTGCATTTAACTTTTCTCCAGAACATGATTTCGGGAATCCGGCCATCCCGTCGCTCGCCCAGACGGAAGGAGCTAGGGGAGGGGGAATTCTGACGGGAATTCTGACATGTTTTTTTCCCTTTCAATAAAGGGAGGGATGCCCCTGGACCCCTTTCTGTTTTTTTTTTCTTTTACCTTTGCAAACTTATGTGGTTAAATTATAGGACCAGTGACTATTATAAAATTACTTTTCTCTACATGTTTCGAGTATACCAATACAGAGAGAGAGAGAGAGAGAGAGAGAGAGAGAGCGTGAGAGAGAGGCCTGTTTCAAATACTTACTGTTGAAATGCACGGAATTTGGAGTTTCAATCTCACCCCCTTTTCCAGATAATCTGACTATGCTAAATGAGTTGAGGGCAACATGCTTTTGCATAAGGTACTCATATCACATAATTGTAGTATCGGCACATGGTCGATATGTTTTCAAGCAAGTATAATTCTCAAGTTTGCTCTAACATCTCCAAAGTAGCTCTATGGTGTTTATGGAAAAAGTCATGGTGGAACTTTGTTTCATAATTCCATAAAATATCATGTCCACAGCAGAGCCAGTCTTGACATATGAAATATTTGTTCTTTTGCCTTTACCCCAAATTTTGCTGACATGTCGGGATTTTTCAAATAAACTTCTAACGGCACCTGATGTAACCTTGAGAGAAGTAAATAGAGCCTGTAATCATTAATTAGTACACCTGTATACTCCATTTTAGATCATCCGACTACTGCTGAAGGACCTAGCGCTACAACTACACAAACGGAAACGGGTGAATCTCCGGCGGATTTTTTCATTTAAAAAAAAATAAAACACCACTGACATTTGCTTCATATCCTTGACAATTTAGAAAAATTAGCATTGAGAAACATACAAGGTATCTCTTCCTATTTTAAAATCTTTATCATTTCGACACACCGAATGATTAAGGCTGCTGGCCACTTAGTGCTTCGTCATTTCCACATGAGCTACATGTTTTTATTACAAAACTGGAAGAGATGATTTAGAGTAAATTGATAGGATTTGACAAAAAAAAACTTGAATTGCAAAATCTATGAAGTGAAGCCAAATAGCAAATGAACACTCAGCGTGAATTTTAGGAGGAAACGAAATAATGTAACATATTTTTAATTTAAAAAATAACAACAGATATCAATCTATAATTTAATGGATTTTAAAAGTGGTTTGAACATACTCAATGTCTTTTCGTAGATCCGACGACAACTGCCGCTGCCCCTTTAGCCACAAGTACACCAAGAGACTCTACTTCAGGTATCGCAAACAAGATATTCTTAAATTGTTAATCGCTAGTTTATAGTGATAACGCAGAACGTACAAGTAATCATGAAGAATCGATTTCAAGACTATAATTTAGCTATACTACTGAGTTACTTACGCTCCTTGAAAATGAAGCGTAATTCGGTAATGTATGTTTTACAGGAAACTGCTTTAAAGAGCAGGGTCTGCGATTGGGGATGTGGGGGAGGGGGATATGCATTTATTTTTTATTTTAAAAAGGGTTGCAAAAAACATGTTATCCTTTAAGATGCTTTCAGGATGGTCATAGATTAAGGGAGCGTTTAAACTTTATCCGCATTTAAGTTTTCACCAGAACATGATTTCGGGAATCCGGCCATCCCGTCGCTCGCCCAGACGGAAGGAGCTAGGGGAGGGGGAATTCTGACGGGAATTCTGACATGTTTTTCTCCCTTTCAATAAAGGGAGGGATGCCCCTGGACCCCTCTCTGTGTTTTTTTTTACCTTTGCAAACTTATGTGGTTAAATTATTGGACCAGTCACTACAATTACTTTTCTCTACATGTTTCGAGTATACAAATACAAAGAGAGAGAGAGAGAGAGAGAGAGAGAGAGAGAGAGAGAGAGAGGCCAGTTTCAAATACTTACAGTTGAAATGCACGGAATTTGGAGTTTTAATCTCACCCCCTTTTCTAGATAATCTGAATATGCTAAATAAGTTGAGGGCAACATGCTTTTGCATGAGGTACTCATGTCACATAATTGTAGTATCGGCATATCGTCGATATATGTTTTCAAGCAAGTATAATTCTCAAGTTTGCTCAAACATCTCCAAAGTAGCCCTATGGTGTTTATGGAAAAAGTCACGGTGGAACTTTGCTTCATAATTCCATAAATTATCATGTCCACAGCAGAGCCAGTCTTGACATAGGAAATATTTGTTCTTTTGCCTTTACCCCAAATTTTGCTGACATGTCGGGATTTTTCAAATAAACTTCTAACGGCACCTGATGTAACCTTGAGAGAAGTAAATAGAGCCTGTAATCATTAATTAGTACACCTGTATACTCCATTTTAGATCATCCGACTACTGCTGAAGGACCTAGCGCTACAACTACACAAACGGAAACGGGTGAATCTCCGGCGGATTTTTTCATTTAAAAAAAAATAAAACACCACTGACATTTGCTTCATATCCTTGACAATTTAGAAAAATTAGCATTGAGAAACATACAAGGTATCTCTTCCTATTTTAAAATCTTTATCATTTCGACACACCGAATGATTAAGGCTGCTGGCCACTTAGTGCTTCGTCATTTCCACATGAGCTACATGTTTTTATTACAAAACTGGAAGAGATGATTTAGAGTAAATTGATAGGATTTGACAAAAAAAAACTTGAATTGCAAAATCTATGAAGTGAAGCCAAATAGCAAATGAACACTCAGCGTGAATTTTAGGAGGAAACGAAATAATGTAACATATTTTTAATTTAAAAAATAACAACAGATATCAATCTATAATTTAATGGATTTTAAAAGTGGTTTGAACATACTCAATGTCTTTTCGTAGATCCGACGACAACTGCCGCTGCCCCTTTAGCCACAAGTACACCAAGAGACTCTACTTCAGGTATCGCAAACAAGATATTCTTAAATTGTTAATCGCTAGTTTATAGTGATAACGCAGAACGTACAAGTAATCATGAAGAATCGATTTCAAGACTATAATTTAGCTATACTACTGAGTTACTTACGCTCCTTGAAAATGAAGCGTAATTCGGTAATGTATGTTTTACAGGAAACTGCTTTAAAGAGCAGGGTCTGCGATTGGGGATGTGGGGGAGGGGGATATGCATTTATTTTTTATTTTAAAAAGGGTTGCAAAAAACATGTTATCCTTTAAGATGCTTTCAGGATGGTCATAGATTAAGGGAGCGTTTAAACTTTATCCGCATTTAAGTTTTCACCAGAACATGATTTCGGGAATCCGGCCATCCCGTCGCTCGCCCAGACGGAAGGAGCTAGGGGAGGGGGAATTCTGACGGGAATTCTGACATGTTTTTCTCCCTTTCAATAAAGGGAGGGATGCCCCTGGACCCCTCTCTGTGTTTTTTTTTACCTTTGCAAACTTATGTGGTTAAATTATTGGACCAGTCACTACAATTACTTTTCTCTACATGTTTCGAGTATACAAATACAAAGAGAGAGAGAGAGAGAGAGAGAGAGAGAGAGAGAGAGAGAGAGAGGCCAGTTTCAAATACTTACAGTTGAAATGCACGGAATTTGGAGTTTTAATCTCACCCCCTTTTCTAGATAATCTGAATATGCTAAATAAGTTGAGGGCAACATGCTTTTGCATGAGGTACTCATGTCACATAATTGTAGTATCGGCATATCGTCGATATATGTTTTCAAGCAAGTATAATTCTCAAGTTTGCTCAAACATCTCCAAAGTAGCCCTATGGTGTTTATGGAAAAAGTCACGGTGGAACTTTGCTTCATAATTCCATAAATTATCATGTCCACAGCAGAGCCAGTCTTGACATAGGAAATATTTGTTCTTTTGCCTTTACCCCAAATTTTGCTTGACATGTCGGGATTTTTCAAATAAACTTCTAACGGCACCTGATGTAACCTTGAGAGAAGTAAATAGAGCCTGCAATCATTAATTAGTACACCTGTATACTCCATTTCAGATCATCCGACTACTGCTGAAGGACCTAGCGCTACAACTACACAAACGGAAACGGGTGAATCTCCGGCGGATTTTTTCATTTAAAAAAAAATAAAATACCACTGACATTTGCTTCATATCCTTGACAATTTAGAAAAATTAGCATTGAGAAACATACAAGGTATCTCTTCCTATTTTAAAATCTTTATCATTTCGACACACCGAATGATTAAGGCTGCTGGCCACTTAGTGCTTCGTCATTTCCACATGAGCTACATGTTTTTATTACAAAACTGGAAGAGATGATTTAGAGTAAATTGATAGGATTTGACAAAAAAAAACTTGAATTGCAAAATCTATGAAGTGAAGCCAAATAGCAAATGAACACTCAGCGTGAATTTTAGGAGGAAACGAAATAATGTAACATATTTTTAATTTAAAAAATAACAACAGATATCAATCTATAATTTAATGGATTTTAAAAGTGGTTTGAACATACTCAATGTCTTTTCGTAGATCCGACGACAACTGCCGCTGCCCCTTTAGCCACAAGTACACCAAGAGACTCTACTTCAGGTATCGCAAACAAGATATTCTTAAATTGTTAATCGCTAGTTTATAGTGATAACGCAGAACGTACAAGTAATCATGAAGAATCGATTTCAAGACTATAATTTAGCTATACTACTGAGTTACTTACGCTCCTTGAAAATGAAGCGTAATTCGGTAATGTATGTTTTACAGGAAACTGCTTTAAAGAGCAGGGTCTGCGATTGGGGATGTGGGGGAGGGGGATATGCATTTATTTTTTATTTTAAAAAGGGTTGCAAAAAACATGTTATCCTTTAAGATGCTTTCAGGATGGTCATAGATTAAGGGAGCGTTTAAACTTTATCCGCATTTAAGTTTTCACCAGAACATGATTTCGGGAATCCGGCCATCCCGTCGCTCGCCCAGACGGAAGGAGCTAGGGGAGGGGGAATTCTGACGGGAATTCTGACATGTTTTTCTCCCTTTCAATAAAGGGAGGGATGCCCCTGGACCCCTCTCTGTGTTTTTTTTTTACCTTTGCAAACTTATGTGGTTAAATTATTGGACCAGTCACTAAAATTACTTTTCTCTACATGTTTCGAGTATACAAATACAAAGAGAGAGAGAGAGAGAGAGAGAGAGAGAGAGAGAGCGTGAGAGAGAGGCCAGTTTCAAATACTTACAGTTGAAATGCACGGAATTTGGAGTTTTAATCTCACCCCCTTTTCTAGATAATCTGAATATGCTAAATAAGTTGAGGGCAACATGCTTTTGCATGAGGTACTCATGTCACATAATTGTAGTATCGGCATATCGTCGATATATGTTTTCAAGCAAGTATAATTCTCAAGTTTGCTCAAACATCTCCAAAGTAGCCCTATGGTGTTTATGGAAAAAGTCACGGTGGAACTTTGCTTCATAATTCCATAAATTATCATGTCCACAGCAGAGCCAGTCTTGACATAGGAAATATTTGTTCTTTTGCCTTTACCCCAAATTTTGCTTGACATGTCGGGATTTTTCAAATAAACTTCTAACGGCACCTGATGTAACCTTGAGAGAAGTAAATAGAGCCTGCAATCATTAATTAGTACACCTGTATACTCCATTTCAGATCATCCGACTACTGCTGAAGGACCTAGCGCTACAACTACACAAACGGAAACGGGTGAATCTCCGGCGGATTTTTTCATTTAAAAAAAAATAAAATACCACTGACATTTGCTTCATATCCTTGACAATTTAGAAAAATTAGCATTGAGAAACATACAAGGTATCTCTTCCTATTTTAAAATCTTTATCATTTCGACACACCGAATGATTAAGGCTGCTGGCCACTTAGTGCTTCGTCATTTCCACATGAGCTACATGTTTTTATTACAAAACTGGAAGAGATGATTTAGAGTAAATTGATAG
>CM057153.1:26996036-27015968 GCA_029962745.1 Echinometra lucunter
TGCTAACCAACTATAATTTCACATATTGACCTGTGAATGCATTCATGATCAAGGTTACTTTAAAAAAAAAAAGGGGGGGGGGTAACGCAGTTACCATATCTTGTAAAATGTAAGAAATAACTTTGTTCACAGCGAAAAGAAACAGTACATATCAACATATTACAAGTTCACAACTGACCATGAATATTATAGCTGATGGCTGAAAGCTGAATCGATATTACGCATTTACGACATCGCAATTTGTAAACTATCCACTTTGTAATAAGAATTGTAAACAAGTTTTTTATTGTTTCAGAAGGAGATAAATGTGAATTCCAATATTCGTGTAAAGATTGGTCAATGTAAGAATCTAAATTATTTAATGACACCTCTAAAAATATATAACGGTTGCTTTAGAATGAGAAAATATAATTTCAACACTAAATGTGGTATAATTATGTAGGCAAACAATTATTGCAAAATACTGTATGAGAAGAAGCACAGGTAGAGTATTCAAGCATTTGAAATTATTGTGGTGAAAGAAAAAAAATAAAGATCAGCACACAAATGAAAACTGTATGTTCGGCAATCACGAAATCAATTTCATAGATTGATTTCTTTAATTCAAAATAATAACTACGAATAACAGTATTGCTTTCACATCTTCCTGAAAATGTAAGAAGAGAATTCTATCAGTAGAGCAAAATCGTCAGAAGTTTACTGAAATTCTTTTTCTATAAGGTTATTTTCAGGTTTATTATATTTCCAACAAAATATATGCAAATGTCATACTTCCTACGAATATGTAAATGTCCTTCATTAGCATGATTAGTGTTCAACGGAAGGGAAAACGAGCAGAAAACGTTCTAGAATTATCTCACCTAGAAATTCTAAAATCTCGAGCATCAAAGGGATCTCATACTTTACTAGTGCGTTGTTGATGCTTTGAATTCTTCCCAATCGATGTATTCACCTACAATGCGTTTATGTAGACCTACGTTTCCTCACAAATAAAGTCATGTTTAAATCTGATTATCTACCCATTGATAAGACCACGTACTTAGAATCTCCTTCCGCAACATGCCTGACACACTATTTAAAGCGAGTTAGAAATCTTTCAGTTATTTACTTTGACAATCCATTTCATTTGCTGAGCCAGTAGTATTTTTTTCCTTCCACAAGGATCATAATGATTCTCACACATGTCAAAGCAGCATTTAAAAAGTGAACGATAAGACCATACCGGTGGAAATGTCGATAACCCAAGATCTTGGCCAAGATCTCACCAGCTCGTTCAGGACTCATATTCCTTTGATAGAATACATGGTGTATCCTTGAAAACTTTACTACAGTCACAAATTTCATTGACATCATGCTAACACTCATTATCAGCAGAACTGCATCTGTAACAGTTTCACTAATATCATATATGTGGTTATGTGACTATACTTGCTACTTTCGATCTAACTGAAAACTAGATGGTCCCAATGTATCGTCTTAAGAGTGATAAATTATTTAGACCCTTTTGCCTAGCCAGCTGTGCAGGTAATATTCCTCCCATCCGGACATGCTGCTCTATATTGGCAGACTGAGTATGCTTCATGGCTGTCACAATCCTTTCTGTGTATCTGTAAATCTTCGTTTGGCTTGTCGTATTTTACCAGGAGACAGTCTTCCGTATTATTTACACTTTCCGTTCCACCTGTTACTGTGTGAGTAACACAAACACAAACACATCAATATGGACCCCTTGGAAGACCAGCTTTAAGCTGATAACGTGGATAAGGGTAATCCTCCAATATGCGGAAATGAATAAATATATATATATATATATATATATATACATGTGAGATCAGCTGAGAGAATAATAGCGTAGCATGAATCAAAGTTCCCCAAAGCATGAGAAATATTAAGTTGCTCTTTATTTAGTATGAATTTTTAGACATACTATTATGAACAAATTTGTAAACCACATTTAATTTCACATGTCACAACATCCTTGAGAATTTTTTTTTTTCGATGGGAAGTAAATCAAAAAGAAAACGTTTTGTCCGTTAGCATATTTTCATAATGCTTCCTCCTCCCAAAATAGATTGGCGCCTCCATTGATGATTACACAGGTTTACATGGCACTTCACGTTTTCTCCTTGGGGCATCTTACCCTCGACTAATTAGAGAGAACATTGCAGTTTCCTCTCTTTCTAGGTCCAAGCGTCACTCCCCCCCCCCAACCACCACCACCAATTTCATTTATAAAAAATAAAAAATAAAAAAAAAAGTTCTTGAACATTCCTGATGAAATCGATTTTTTTTTCTGCTTACTTTCTTTTTTCATCCAATCAGTCATGATCGTATGGTTCGAACATCGCCACTCATTTTGCGTCGAGTTACTTTCATTTCTCTTGTACTTGCAGCCGAGCCATATTTCAATGTCTGTGGTATTTATATCAGCAATAACTTGAAGTGATAAGGAAGGCAGAACTGAGCCTGCATGGATGTCATGAGCTGAGAAGGGAAGAATGTGGAAAGTCCACTAAATGAAAAATTGTCATACTTCCAATATCTCTTTCGGAGAATGATGGCGCTTAGTTAATTTTCTTTTTTCGCTATGTGGTAGGTCTTTTATTTTCTTCGTATCCCCACCATTCCCTTGGAGGCAAAAATCGACTTATGATATGGGTGAGGGGCAGAGTGTCCCATCCCATCACCTCTTCTGTTAGAATTATGTTTGGGTTCTATTACATGGTAGTCTTCAATTGACTACATATCTTTTATTTGTCACAGTATTCATCAAGTTTGTATAATATCCTTCTCTCAGTGACCCTTCTTTTCATCAAAACTACTAAACCGATTTGATATGGATAAAATTCATGTTCCTATACAAACCTCCTTCATCACTGTCGCATTTTTTCTTCACTGCACTGAGAAGAATTTTAGCAACCTCTTCACCATGACGATGACGTGGATTAAAACTAACCACCCTCGGCATATATTTGCAGACTCGATCAATCCTGGTAGTTTTCGTGCAGTTTATGTAGTATTTCTTTCCATCTGTAAGTCATCGAAGGAATGAAACAGATCAATAACAGGGATCAAACTGTCGTGAAAATATGAAATTTTGAATATTTCCTCGCTTTTTTCCAAGCTGAGAGTCCTGCAACAAATTCAAGATAATAAACATGATAAACAAAATATTACAAGTTATAAGCCTATCATAACAGGTGCTTGTAGACACAATACTAATATGCCTTTCAAGTTTCAACGTGTTTGGGTGATTTTTTTAGGCAGCGTTAGGATCTTAAGGTTTTGATAAATTAAAGATGGCAACTCATTGCTATAGGTTTTACCTCCCATTTACGCTCTCAGCATTCAAATTCATAGATTGTTCATTCAGTTTTGCCCCCAAAGTTTCCTGATCTTGCATATCTTAATTTTCGTCTTAGTCATTCATTTTCAAAATTTGTCTAATCAGTTTCATCATCTATATCACATTTTTTCAAAACCAAATCATATCAAGTTGTCACAGCCGGCTGCAAACACACGATTGCTTTCATCAGTTTCGTCATTTTGCAACGAAAGTATTATTCCGATTCTTCATTTTATTGTTTGTTGTAGGGGTATTTGGTAGCTTTGTCTTTTCATCTCTGTAGATTTCTCGATATTTCGTCTGAAAATTTGACATGCAGAAGTTTCATCACAAACTGTGTGTACTCATGCAACCCGTGCAAGTGACCAGGCTAGCTATTCACTTTCAATTATATTTTCTTCAATGAGTTATTCAATAGAAATGGGGAATATTGCAAAAAAAAATTGCCTATCTTGTGTTTCGGATGGTTTGCATTCAATATCTTGTCTTGAAATAAACTTTACCAAAAGCCTCTGAAAGACATTTCATTTGTTTGTTTATTTTATTGAATAAATACTAAGATATTGGGTATGCGCAAACAATGTATTTAGGCTATCACAGATGATGCGTATGTTGTTTATCCGACGAATTTGAATGAAATTCTTTTTATTTCCCAAAGGCTCTGTATGCCCCAACATAATTATTCAATAACATTTTATGTTTGAGAGATCAACTGCGCGCCTTGAAATATTACTTCGTGGTAAGCTTTATGATTTAAGCTTGCTCACTTTGGATGCCAGAAAGAGAATTTCATCAAGGATAGGATAGCTCAGAAAGATCAAGTAATCGATCAATCCATCCATCGTTTTTCTTTTTTTTTTTCATTCCCTCATTTTGTTTGAATTCTTAAACTTTTCTCTCTAAACATATAAGTTAATATAATACATTGGTTTTTTTGTTGAGTACTGTTTCATGAATCATTTAATCATGGCAAGGTATACATTGTGAAAATTCATTTGTAATTCTGTTTATGAGAAAAATCTATAACAATTTTGTGGAAAATGTGAAACAGTATTTTATTCAATTATTTTCATGTGAAGATTTATTTGTAATTATGGATGAAATGTGATACTTTAACTTAATTTTATTCATGTCTAAATTGATTTGGAATTTAGGATGAAATTTTAGATGTCATTTGTAAATTTGTTTGAGAGAAAAGAATAAAAACTTGTAAAAACGAAAATCACTCAAACAAGAAATCAAGTCCATTCTCATAAAAAAAATCAACCTTAATTCCCGGAACCCCCCTCCCCCTTCCCATTCGCACAAAGGTATGCTCTGCTGAGTACATCTTTCGAGATCATCCTACCTGAACATGACAAATTGGCTGCCGTCGATGTCCCATTACTTTCAAATGAGCATGTCAGTTCGCCTGTTCCTGTACATAAGCACAGTAAATTTGCATGATATATCTCCATGAATAGTTTGTTTATTTTCAATTGCCATGATTCGTTGCAGTTTTTTTTTTTTTTTCGCAGGAAACGGTTTGAAGAAGAAGGAAAAGGATCAGACTAGTGACACAGACACATTGTACGTTAACCTTTTCGGGATTGTCTCACCCTTTGGCAATTTCCTTATAGTACTATCCCATTAATACTCCAAATTCCGTGCATTTCAACAGTAAGTATTTGGAACTGACCTCTATCTCTCACGCTCTCTCTCTCTCTCTCTCTCCCTCTCTCTCTCTCTCTCTCTTTGTATTTGTATACTCGAAACATGTAGAGAAAAGTAATTTTAGTGACTGGTCCAATAATTTAACCACATAAGTTTGCAAAGGTAAAAAAAAAAACAGAGAGGGGTCCAAGGGCATCCCTCCCTTTATTGAAAGGGAGAAAAACATGTCAGAATTCCCGTCAGAATTCCCCCTCCCCTAGCTCCTTCCGTCTGGGCGAGCGACGGGATGGCCGGATTCCCGAAATCATGTTCTGGTGAAAACTTAAATGCGGATAAAGTTTAAACGCTCCCTTAATCTATGACCATCCTGAATGCATCTTAAAGGATAACATGTTTTTTGCAACCCTTTTAAAAATAAAAAATAAATGCATATCCCCCTCCCCCACACCCCCAATCGCAGACCCTGCTCTTTAAAGCAGTTTCCTGTAAAACATACATTACCGAATTACGCTTCATTTTCAAGGAGCGTAAGTAACTCAGTAGTATAGCTAAATTATAGTCTTGAAATCGATTCTTCATGATTACTTGTACGTTCTGCGTTATCACTATAAACTAGCGATTAACAATTTAAGAATATCTTGTTTGCGATACCTGAAGTAGAGTCTCTTGGTGTACTTGTAGCTAAAGAGGCAGCGGCAGTTGTCGTCGGATCTACGAAAAGACATTGAGTATGTTAAAACCACTTTTAAAATCCATTAAATTATAGATTGATATCTGTTGTTATTTTTTAAATTAAAAATATGTTACATTATTTCGTTTCCTCCTAAAATTCACGCTGAGTGTTCATTTGCTATTTGGCTTCACTTCATAGATTTTGCAATTCAAGTTTTTTTTTGGTCAAATCCTATCAATTTACTCTAAATCATCTCTTCCAGTTTTGTAATAAAAACATGTAGCTCATGTGGAAATGACGAAGCACTAAGTGGCCAGCAGCCTTAATCATTTGGTGTGTCGAAATGATAAAGATTTTGAAATAGGAAGAGATACCTTGTATGTTTGTCAATGCTAATTTTTCTAAATTGTCAAGGATATGAAGCAAATGTCAGTGGTGTTTTTTTTTTTAAATGAAAAAACCCGCCGAAGATTCACCCGTTTCCGTTTGTGTAGTTGTAGCGCTAGGTCCTTCAGCAGTAGTCGGATTATCTGAAATGGAGTATACAGGTGTACTAATTAATGATTACAGGCTCTATTTACTTCTCTCAAGGTTACATCAGGTGCCGTTAGAAGTTTATTTGAAAAATGCCGAGATGTCAAGCAAAATTTGGGGTAAAGGCAAAAGAACAAATATTTCATATGTCAAGACTGGCTCTGCTGTGGACATGATAATTTATGGAATTATGAAACAAAGTTCCACCGTGACTTTGTCCATAAACACCATAGGGCTATTTTGGAGATGTTTGAGCAAACTTGAGAATTATATGCTTGAAAACATATCGACCATGTGCCGATACTACAATTATGTGATATGAGTACCTTATGCAAAAGCATGTTGCCCTCAACTTATTTAGCATAGTCAGATTATCTGGAAAAGGGGGTGAGATTGAAACTCCAAATTCCGTGCATTTCAACAGTAAGTATTTGAAACAGGCCTCTCTCTCACGCTCTCTCTCTTTCTCTCTCTCTCTCTCTCTCTCTCTCTCTTTGCATTGGTATACTCGAAACATGTAGAGAAAAGTAATGTTATAATAGTGACTGGTCCAATAATTTAACCGCATAAGTTTGCAAAGGTAAAAAAAAAAATAAAAAAAATAGAAAGGGGTCCAGGGGCATCCCTCCCTTTATTGAAAGGGAAAAAAACATGTCAGAATTCCCGTCAGAATTCCCCTCCCCTAGCTCCTGCCGTCTGGGCGAGCGACGGGATGGCCGGATTCCCGAAATCATGTTCTGGAGACAAGTTAAATGCGGATAAATCTGACCATCCTGAATGCATCTTAAAGGATAACATGTTTTTTGCAACCCTTTTTAAAATAAAACTAAAGGCACATCCCCTTCCCCCACATCCCCAATCGCAGACCATGCTCTTTAAAGCAGTTTCCTGTAAAACATACATTACCGAATTACGCTTCATTTTCAAGGAGCGTAAGTAACTCAGTAGTATAGCTAAATTATAGTCTTGAAATCGATTCTTCATGATTACTTGTACGTTCTGCGTTATCACTATAAACTAGCGATTAACAATTTAAGAATATCTTGTTTGCGATACCTGAAGTAGAGTCTCTTGGTGTACTTGTAGCTAAAGGGGCAGCGGCAGTTGTCGTCGGATCTACGAAAAGACATTGAGTATGTTAAAACCACTTTTAAAATCCATTAAATTATAGATTGATATCTGTTGTTATTTTTAAAATTAAAAATATGTTACATTATTTCGTTTCCTCCTGAAATTCACGCTGAGTGTTCATTTGCTATTTGGCTTCACTTCACAGATTTTGCAATTCAAGTTTTTTTTTGTCAAATCCTATCAATTTACTCTAAATCATCTCTTCCAGTTTTGTAATAAAAACATGTAGCTCATGTGGAAATGACGAAGCACTAAGTGGCCAGCAGCCTTAATCATTTGGTGTGTCGAAATGATAAAGATTTTAAAATAGGAAGAGATACCTTGTATGTTTGTCAATGCTAATTTTTCTAAATTGTCAAGGATATGAAGCAAATGTCAGTGGTGTTTTTTTTTTTTTTTTTAATGAAAAAACCCGCCGGAGATTCACCCGTTTCCTTTTGTGTAGTTGTAGCGCTAGGTCCTTCAGCAGTAGTCGGATGATCTGAAATGGAGTATAGAGGTGTACTAATTAATGATTACAGGCTCTATTTAATTCTCTCAAGGTTACATCAGGTGCCGTTAGAAGTTTATTTGAAAAATCCCGACATGTCAAGCAAAATTTGGGGTAAAGGCAAAAGAACAAATATTTCATATGTCAAGACTGGCTCTGCTGTGGACATGATAATTTATGGAATTATGAAACAAAGTTCCACCGTGACTTTGTCCATAAACACCATAGGGCTATTTTGGAGATGTTTGAGCAAACTTGAGAATTATATGCTTGAAAACATATCGACCATGTGCCGATACTACAATTATGTGATATGAGTACCTTATGCAAAAGCATGTTGCCCTCAACTTATTTAGCATAGTCAGATTATCTGGAAAAGGGGGTGAGATTGAAACTCCAAATTCCGTGCATTTCAACGGTAAGTATTTGAAACAGGCCTCTCTCTCTCACGCTCTCTCTCTTTCTCTCTCTTTGTATTGGTATACTCGAACATGTAGAGAAAAGTAATTTTATAATAGTGACTGGTCCAATAATTTAACCACATAAGTTTGCAAAGGTAAAAAAAAAAACCAAAAAACCAGAAAGGGGTCCAGAGGCATCCCTCCCTTTATTGAAAGGGAGAAAAACATGTCAGAATTCCCGTCAGAATTCCCCCTCCCCTAGCTCCTTCCGTCTGGGCGAGCGACGGGATGGCCGGATTCCCGAAATCATGTTCTGGAGAAAAGTTAAATGCGGATAAATCTGACCATCCTGAATGCATCTTAAAGGACAACATGTATTTTGCAACCCTTTTTAAAATAAAAACTAAAGGCACATCCCCTTCCCCCACATCCCCAATCGCAGACCATGCTCTTTAAAGCAGTTTCCTGTAAAACATACATTACCGAATTACGCTTCATTTTCAAGGAGCGTAAGTAACTCAGTAGTATAGCTAAATTATAGTCTTGAAATCGATTCTTCATGATTACTTGTACGTTCTGCGTTATCACTATAAACTAGCGATTAACAATTTAAGAATATCTTGTTTGCGATACCTGAAGTAGAGTCTCTTGGTGTACTTGTAGCTAAAGGGGCAGCGGCAGTTGTCGTCGGATCTACGAAAAGACATTGAGTATGTTCAAACCACTTTTAAAATCCATTAAATTATAGATTGATATCTGTTGTTATTTTTAAAATTAAAAATATGTTACATTATTTCGTTTCCTCCTGAAATTCACGCTGAGTGTTCATTTGCTATTTGGCTTCACTTCACAGATTTTGCAATTCAAGTTTTTTTTTGTCAAATCCTATCAATTTACTCTAAATCATCTCTTCCAGTTTTGTAATAAAAACATGTAGCTCATGTGGAAATGACGAAGCACTAAGTGGCCAGCAGCCTTAATCATTTGGTGTGTCGAAATGATAAAGATTTTGAAATAGGAAGAGATACCTCGTATGTTTGTCAATGCTAATTTTTCTAAATTGTCAAGGATATGAAGCAAATGTCAGTGGTGTTTTTTTTTTTAAATGAAAAAACCCGCCGAAGATTCACCCGTTTCCGTTTGTGTAGTTGTAGCGCTAGGTCCTTCAGCAGTAGTCGGATTATCTGAAATGGAGTATACAGGTGTACTAATTAATGATTACAGGCTCTATTTACTTCTCTCAAGGTTACATCAGGTGCCGTTAGAAGTTTATTTGAAAAATGCCGAGATGTCAAGCAAAATTTGGGGTAAAGGCAAAAGAACAAATATTTCATATGTCAAGACTGGCTCTGCTGTGGACATGATAATTTATGGAATTATGAAACAAAGTTCCACCGTGACTTTGTCCATAAACACCATAGGGCTATTTTGGAGATGTTTGAGCAAACTTGAGAATTATATGCTTGAAAACATATCGACCATGTGCCGATACTACAATTATGTGATATGAGTACCTTATGCAAAAGCATGTTGCCCTCAACTTATTTAGCATAGTCAGATTATCTGGAAAAGGGGGTGAGATTGAAACTCCAAATTCCGTGCATTTCAACAGTAAGTATTTGAAACAGGCCTCTCTCTCACGCTCTCTCTCTTTCTCTCTCTCTCTCTCTCTCTCTCTCTCTTGCATTGGTATACTCGAAACATGTAGAGAAAAGTAATGTTATAATAGTGACTGGTCCAATAATTTAACCGCATAAGTTTGCAAAGGTAAAAAAAAAAATAAAAAAAATAGAAAGGGGTCCAGGGGCATCCCTCCCTTTATTGAAAGGGAAAAAAACATGTCAGAATTCCCGTCAGAATTCCCCTCCCCTAGCTCCTGCCGTCTGGGCGAGCGACGGGATGGCCGGATTCCCGAAATCATGTTCTGGAGACAAGTTAAATGCGGATAAATCTGACCATCCTGAATGCATCTTAAAGGATAACATGTTTTTTGCAACCCTTTTTAAAATAAAAACTAAAGGCACATCCCCTTCCCCCACATCCCCAATCGCAGACCATGCTCTTTAAAGCAGTTTCCTGTAAAACATACATTACCGAATTACGCTTCATTTTCAAGGAGCGTAAGTAACTCAGTAGTATAGCTAAATTATAGTCTTGAAATCGATTCTTCATGATTACTTGTACGTTCTGCGTTATCACTATAAACTAGCGATTAACAATTTAAGAATATCTTGTTTGCGATACCTGAAGTAGAGTCTCTTGGTGTACTTGCAGCTAAAGGGGCAGCGGCAGTTGTCGTCGGATCTACGAAAAGACATTGAGTATGTTAAAACCACTTTTAAAATCCATTAAATTATAGATTGATATCTGTTGTTATTTTTAAAATTAAAAATATGTTACATTATTACGTTTCCTCCTGAAATTCACGCTGAGTGTTCATTTGCTATTTGGCTTCACTTCACAGATTTTGCAATTCAAGTTTTTTTTTGTCAAATCCTATCAATTTACTCTAAATCATCTCTTCCAGTTTTGTAATAAAAACATGTAGCTCATGTGGAAATGACGAAGCACTAAGTGGCCAGCAGCCTTAATCATTTGGTGTGTCGAAATGATAAAGATTTTAAAATAGGAAGAGATACCTTGTATGTTTGTCAATGCTAATTTTTCTAAATTGTCAAGGATATGAAGCAAATGTCAGTGGTGTTTTTTTTTTTTTTTTAATGAAAAAACCCGCCGGAGATTCACCCGTTTCCTTTTGTGTAGTTGTAGCGCTAGGTCCTTCAGCAGTAGTCGGATTATCTGAAATGGAGTATAGAGGTGTACTAATTAATGATTACAGGCTCTATTTAATTCTCTCAAGGTTACATCAGGTGCCGTTAGAAGTTTATTTGAAAAATCCCGACATGTCAAGCAAAATTTGGGGTAAAGGCAAAAGAACAAATATTTCATATGTCAAGACTGGCTCTGCTGTGGACATGATAATTTATGGAATTATGAAACAAAGTTCCACCGTGACTTTGTCCATAAACACCATAGGGCTATTTTGGAGATGTTTGAGCAAACTTGAGAATTATATGCTTGAAAACATATCGACCATGTGCCGATACTACAATTATGTGATATGAGTACCTTATGCAAAAGCATGTTGCCCTCAACTTATTTAGCATAGTCAGATTATCTGGAAAAGGGGGTGAGATTGAAACTCCAAATTCCGTGCATTTCAACGGTAAGTATTTGAAACAGGCCTCTCTCTCTCACGCTCTCTCTCTTTCTCTCTCTTTGTATTGGTATACTCGAAACATGTAGAGAAAAGTAATTTATAATAGTGACTGGTCCAATAATTTAACCACATAAGTTTGCAAAGGTAAAAAAAAAAACCAAAAAAACCAGAAAGGGGTCCAGAGGCATCCCTCCCTTTATTGAAAGGGAGAAAAACATGTCAGAATTCCCGTCAGAATTCCCCCTCCCCTAGCTCCTTCCGTCTGGGCGAGCGACGGGATGGCCGGATTCCCGAAATCATGTTCTGGAGACAAGTTAAATGCGGATAAATCTGACCATCCTGAATGCATCTTAAAGGACAACATGTATTTTGCAACCCTTTTTAAAATAAAAACTAAAGGCACATCCCCTTCCCCCACATCCCCAATCGCAGACCATGCTCTTTAAAGCAGTTTCCTGTAAAACATACATTACCGAATTACGCTTCATTTTCAAGGAGCGTAAGTAACTCAGTAGTATAGCTAAATTATAGTCTTGAAATCGATTCTTCATGATTACTTGTACGTTCTGCGTTATCACTATAAACTAGCGATTAACAATTTAAGAATATCTTGTTTGCGATACCTGAAGTAGAGTCTCTTGGTGTACTTGTAGCTAAAGGGGCAGCGGCAGTTGTCGTCGGATCTACGAAAAGACATTGAGTATGTTCAAACCACTTTTAAAATCCATTAAATTATAGATTGATATCTGTTGTTATTTTTAAAATTAAAAATATGTTACATTATTTCGTTTCCTCCTGAAATTCACGCTGAGTGTTCATTTGCTATTTGGCTTCACTTCACAGATTTTGCAATTCAAGTTTTTTTTTGTCAAATCCTATCAATTTACTCTAAATCATCTCTTCCAGTTTTGTAATAAAAACATGTAGCTCATGTGGAAATGACGAAGCACTAAGTGGCCAGCAGCCTTAATCATTTGGTGTGTCGAAATGATAAAGATTTTAAAATAGGAAGAGATACCTTGTATGTTTGTCAATGCTAATTTTTCTAAATTGTCAAGGATATGAAGCAAATGTCAGTGGTGTTTTTTTTTTTTTTTAATGAAAAAACCCGCCGGAGATTCACCCGTTTCCTTTTGTGTAGTTGTAGCGCTAGGTCCTTCAGCAGTAGTCGGATGATCTGAAATGGAGTATAGAGGTGTACTAATTAATGATTACAGGCTCTATTTAATTCTCTCAAGGTTACATCAGGTGCCGTTAGAAGTTTATTTGAAAAATCCCGACATGTCAAGCAAAATTTGGGGTAAAGGCAAAAGAACAAATATTTCATATGTCAAGACTGGCTCTGCTGTGGACATGATAATTTATGGAATTATGAAACAAAGTTCCACCGTGACTTTGTCCATAAACACCATAGGGCTATTTTGGAGATGTTTGAGCAAACTTGAGAATTATATGCTTGAAAACATATCGACCATGTGCCGATACTACAATTATGTGATATGAGTACCTTATGCAAAAGCATGTTGCCCTCAACTTATTTAGCATAGTCAGATTATCTGGAAAAGGGGGTGAGATTGAAACTCCAAATTCCGTGCATTTCAACGGTAAGTATTTGAAACAGGCCTCTCTCTCACGCTCTCTCTCTCTCTCTCTCTCTCTCTCTCTCTCTTTGCATTGGTAAACTCGAAACATGTAGAGAAAAGCAATTTTATAATAGTGACTGGTCCAATAATTTAACCACATAAGTTTGCAAAGGTAAAAAAAAAAAAAAAACAGAAAGGGGTCCAGGGGCATCCCTCCCTTTATTGAAAGGGAAAAAAAACATGTCAGAATTCCCGTCAGAATTCCCCCTCCCCTAGCTCCTGCCGTCTGGGCGAGCGACGGGATGGCCGGATTCCCGAAATCATGTTCTGGAGACAAGTTAAATGCGGATAAATCTGACCATCCTGAATGCATCTTAAAGGATAACATGTTTTTTGCAACCCTTTTTAAAATAAAAACTAAAGGCACATCCCCTTCCCCCACATCCCCAATCGCAGACCATGCTCTTTAAAGCAGTTTCCTGTAAAACATACATTACCGAATTACGCTTCATTTTCAAGGAGCGTAAGTAACTCAGTAGTATAGCTAAATTATAGTCTTGAAATCGATTCTTCATGATTACTTGTACGTTCTGCGTTATCACTATAAACTAGCGATTAACAATTTAAGAATATCTTGTTTGCGATACCTGAAGTAGAGTCTCTTGGTGTACTTGCAGCTAAAGGGGCAGCGGCAGTTGTCGTCGGATCTACGAAAAGACATTGAGTATGTTAAAACCACTTTTAAAATCCATTAAATTATAGATTGATATCTGTTGTTATTTTTAAAATTAAAAATATGTTACATTATTTCGTTCCTCCTGAAATTCACGCTGAGTGTTCATTTGCTATTTGGCTTCACTTCACAGATTTTGCAATTCAAGTTTTTTTTTGTCAAATCCTATCAATTTACTCTAAATCATCTCTTCCAGTTTTGTAATAAAAACATGTAGCTCATGTGGAAATGACGAAGCACTAAGTGGCCAGCAACCTTAATCATTTGGTGTGTCGAAATGATAAAGATTTTAAAATAGGAAGAGATACCTTGTATGTTTGTCAATGCTAATTTTTCTAAATTGTCAAGGATATGAAGCAAATGTCAGTGGTGTTTTTTTTTTTTTTTTTAATGAAAAAACCCGCCGGAGATTCACCCGTTTCCTTTTGTGTAGTTGTAGCGCTAGGTCCTTCAGCAGTAGTCGGATTATCTGAAATGGAGTATAGAGGTGTACTAATTAATGATTACAGGCTCTATTTAATTCTCTCAAGGTTACATCAGGTGCCGTTAGAAGTTTATTTGAAAAATCCCGACATGTCAAGCAAAATTTGGGGTAAAGGCAAAAGAACAAATATTTCATATGTCAAGACTGGCTCTGCTGTGGACATGATAATTTATGGAATTATGAAACAAAGTTCCACCGTGACTTTGTCCATAAACACCATAGGGCTATTTTGGAGATGTTTGAGCAAACTTGAGAATTATATGCTTGAAAACATATCGACCATGTGCCGATACTACAATTATGTGATATGAGTACCTTATGCAAAAGCATGTTGCCCTCAACTTATTTAGCATAGTCAGATTATCTGGAAAAGGGGGTGAGATTGAAACTCCAAATTCCGTGCATTTCAACGGTAAGTATTTGAAACAGGCCTCTCTCTCTCACGCTCTCTCTCTTTCTCTCTCTTTGTATTGGTATACTCGAAACATGTAGAGAAAAGTAATTTTATAATAGTGACTGGTCCAATAATTTAACCACATAAGTTTGCAAAGGTAAAAAAAAAAACCAAAAAACCAGAAAGGGGTCCAGAGGCATCCCTCCCTTTATTGAAAGGGAGAAAAACATGTCAGAATTCCCGTCAGAATTCCCCCTCCCCTAGCTCCTTCCGTCTGGGCGAGCGACGGGATGGCCGGATTCCCGAAATCATGTTCTGGAGACAAGTTAAATGCGGATAAATCTGACCATCCTGAATGCATCTTAAAGGACAACATGTATTTTGCAACCCTTTTTAAAATAAAAACTAAAGGCACATCCCCTTCCCCCACATCCCCAATCGCAGACCATGCTCTTTAAAGCAGTTTCCTGTAAAACATACATTACCGAATTACGCTTCATTTTCAAGTTTTTTTTTGTCAAATCCTATCAATTTACTCTAAATCATCTCTTCCAGTTTTGTAATAAAAACATGTAGCTCATGTGGAAATGACGAAGCACTAAGTGGCCAGCAGCCTTAATCATTTGGTGTGTCGAAATGATAAAGATTTTAAAATAGGAAGAGATACCTTGTATGTTTGTCAATGCTAATTTTTCTAAATTGTCAAGGATATGAAGCAAATGTCAGTGGTGTTTTTTTTTTTTTTTTTAATGAAAAAACCCGCCGGAGATTCACCCGTTTCCTTTTGTGTAGTTGTAGCGCTAGGTCCTTCAGCAGTAGTCGGATGATCTGAAATGGAGTATAGAGGTGTACTAATTAATGATTACAGGCTCTATTTAATTCTCTCAAGGTTACATCAGGTGCCGTTAGAAGTTTATTTGAAAAATCCCGACATGTCAAGCAAAATTTGGGGTAAAGGCAAAAGAACAAATATTTCATATGTCAAGACTGGCTCTGCTGTGGACATGATAATTTATGGAATTATGAAACAAAGTTCCACCGTGACTTTGTCCATAAACACCATAGGGCTATTTTGGAGATGTTTGAGCAAACTTGAGAATTATATGCTTGAAAACATATCGACCATGTGCCGATACTACAATTATGTGATATGAGTACCTTATGCAAAAGCATGTTGCCCTCAACTTATTTAGCATAGTCAGATTATCTGGAAAAGGGGGTGAGATTGAAACTCCAAATTCCGTGCATTTCAACGGTAAGTATTTGAAACAGGCCTCTCTCTCACGCTCTCTCTCTCTCTCTCTCTCTCTCTCTCTCTCTCTCTTTGCATTGGTAAACTCGAAACATGTAGAGAAAAGCAATTTTATAATAGTGACTGGTCCAATAATTTAACCACATAAGTTTGCAAAGGTAAAAAAAAAAAAAAAACAGAAAGGGGTCCAGGGGCATCCCTCCCTTTATTGAAAGGGAAAAAAAACATGTCAGAATTCCCGTCAGAATTCCCCCTCCCCTAGCTCCTTCCGTCTGGGCGAGCGACGGGATGGCCGGATTCCCGAAATCATGTTCTGGAGACAAGTTAAATGCGGATAAATCTGACCATCCTGAATGCATCTTAAAGGATAACATGTTTTTTGCAACCCTTTTTAAAATAAAAACTAAAGGCATATCCCCTTCCCCCACATCCCCAATCGCAGACCATGCTCTTTAAAGCAGTTTCCTGTAAAACATACATTACCGAATTACGCTTCATTTTCAAGGAGCGTAAGTAACTCAGTAGTATAGCTAAATTATAGTCTGAAATCGATTCTTCATGATTACTTGTACGTTCTGCGTTATCATTATAAACTAGCGATTAACAATTTGAGGATATCTTGTTTGCGATACCTGAAGTAGAGTCTCTGGGTGTACTTGTAGCTAAAGGGGCAGCGGCAGTTGTCGTCGGATCTTCGAAAAGACATTGAGTATGTTCAAACCATTTTTAAAATCCATTAAATTATAGATTGATATCTGTTGTTATTTTTAAAATTAAAAATATGTTACATTATTTCGTTTCCTCCTGAAATTCACGCTGAGTGTTCATTTGCTATTTGGCTTCACTTCACAGATTTTGCAATTCAAGTTTTTTTTTGTCAAATCCTATCAATTTACTCTAAATCATCTCTTCCAGTTTTGTAATAAAAACATGTAGCTCATGTGGAAATGACGAAGCACTAAGTGGCCAGCAGCCTTAATCATTTGGTGTGTCGAAATGATAAAGATTTTAAAATAGGAAGAGATACCTTGTATGTTTGTCAATGCTAATTTTTCTAAATTGTCAAGGATATGAAGCAAATGTCAGTGGTGTTTTTTTTTTTTTTTTTAATGAAAAAACCCGCCGGAGATTCACCCGTTTCCTTTTGTGTAGTTGTAGCGCTAGGTCCTTCAGCAGTAGTCGGATGATCTGAAATGGAGTATAGAGGTGTACTAATTAATGATTACAGGCTCTATTTAATTCTCTCAAGGTTACATCAGGTGCCGTTAGAAGTTTATTTGAAAAATCCCGACATGTCAAGCAAAATTTGGGGTAAAGGCAAAAGAACAAATATTTCATATGTCAAGACTGGCTCTGCTGTGGACATGATAATTTATGGAATTATGAAACAAAGTTCCACCGTGACTTTGTCCATAAACACCATAGGGCTATTTTGGAGATGTTTGAGCAAACTTGAGAATTATATGCTTGAAAACATATCGACCATGTGCCGATACTACAATTATGTGATATGAGTACCTTATGCAAAAGCATGTTGCCCTCAACTTATTTAGCATAGTCAGATTATCTGGAAAAGGGGGTGAGATTGAAACTCCAAATTCCGTGCATTTCAACGGTAAGTATTTGAAACAGGCCTCTCTCTCTCACGCTCTCTCTCTTTCTCTCTCTTTGTATTGGTATACTCGAAACATGTAGAGAAAAGTAATTTTATAATAGTGACTGGTCCAATAATTTAACCACATAAGTTTGCAAAGGTAAAAAAAAAACCAAAAAACCAGAAAGGGGTCCAGAGGCATCCCTCCCTTTATTGAAAGGGAGAAAAACATGTCAGAATTCCCGTCAGAATTCCCCCTCCCCTAGCTCCTTCCGTCTGGGCGAGCGACGGGATGGCCGGATTCCCGAAATCATGTTCTGGAGAAAAGTTAAATGCGGATAAATCTGACCATCCTGAATGCATCTTAAAGGACAACATGTATTTTGCAACCCTTTTTAAAATAAAAACTAAAGGCACATCCCCTTCCCCCACATCCCCAATCGCAGACCATGCTCTTTAAAGCAGTTTCCTGTAAAACATACATTACCGAATTACGCTTCATTTTCAAGGAGCGTAAGTAACTCAGTAGTATAGCTAAATTATAGTCTTGAAATCGATTCTTCATGATTACTTGTACGTTCTGCGTTATCACTATAAACTAGCGATTAACAATTTAAGAATATCTTGTTTGCGATACCTGAAGTAGAGTCTCTTGGTGTACTTGTAGCTAAAGGGGCAGCGGCAGTTGTCGTCGGATCTACGAAAAGACATTGAGTATGTTCAAACCACTTTTAAAATCCATTAAATTATAGATTGATATCTGTTGTTATTTTTAAAATTAAAAATATGTTACATTATTTCGTTTCCTCCTGAAATTCACGCTGAGTGTTCATTTGCTATTTGGCTTCACTTCACAGATTTTGCAATTCAAGTTTTTTTTTGTCAAATCCTATCAATTTACTCTAAATCATCTCTTCCAGTTTTGTAATAAAAACATGTAGCTCATGTGGAAATGACGAAGCACTAAGTGGCCAGCAGCCTTAATCATTTGGTGTGTCGAAATGATAAAGATTTTAAAATAGGAAGAGATACCTTGTATGTTTGTCAATGCTAATTTTTCTAAATTGTCAAGGATATGAAGCAAATGTCAGTGGTGTTTTTTTTTTTTTTAATGGAAAAACCCGCCGGAGATTCACCCGTTTCCTTTTGTGTAGTTGTAGCGCTAGGTCCTTCAGCAGTAGTCGGATGATCTGAAATGGAGTATAGAGGTGTACTAATTAATGATTACAGGCTCTATTTAATTCTCTCAAGGTTACATCAGGTGCCGTTAGAAGTTTATTTGAAAAATCCCGACATGTCAAGCAAAATTTGGGGTAAAGGCAAAAGAACAAATATTTCATATGTCAAGACTGGCTCTGCTGTGGACATGATAATTTATGGAATTATGAAACAAAGTTCCACCGTGACTTTGTCCATAAACACCATAGGGCTATTTTGGAGATGTTTGAGCAAACTTGAGAATTATATGCTTGAAAACATATCGACCATGTGCCGATACTACAATTATGTGATATGAGTACCTTATGCAAAAGCATGTTGCCCTCAACTTATTTAGCATAGTCAGATTATCTGGAAAAGGGGGTGAGATTGAAACTCCAAATTCCGTGCATTTCAACGGTAAGTATTTGAAACAGGCCTCTCTCTCTCACGCTCTCTCTCTCTCTCTCTCTTTGCATTGGTATACTCGAAACATGTAGAGAAAAGCAATTTTATAATAGTGACTGGTCCAATAATTTAACCACATAAGTTTGCAAAGGTAAAAAAAAAAAAAAAAACAGAAAGGGGTCCAGGGGCATCCCTCCCTTTATTGAAAGGGAAAAAAAACATGTCAGAATTCCCGTCAGAATTCCCCCTCCCCTAGCTCCTTCCGTCTGGGCGAGCGACGGGATGGCCGGATTCCCGAAATCATGTTCTGGAGAAAAGTTAAATGCGGATAAATCTGACCATCCTGAATGCATCTTAAAGGACAACATGTTTTTTGCAACCCTTTTTAAAATAAAAACTAAAGGCATATCCCCTTCCCCCACATCCCCAATCGCAGACCATGCTCTTTAAAGCAGTTTCCTGTAAAACATACATTACCGAATTACGCTTCATTTTCAAGGAGCGTAAGTAACTCAGTAGTATAGCTAAATTATAGTCTGAAATCGATTCTTCATGATTACTTGTACGTTCTGCGTTATCATTATAAACTAGCGATTAACAATTTGAGGATATCTTGTTTGCGATACCTGAAGTAGAGTCTCTGGGTGTACTTGTAGCTAAAGGGGCAGCGGCAGTTGTCGTCGGATCTTCGAAAAGACATTGAGTATGTTCAAACCATTTTTAAAATCCATTAAATTATAGATTGATATCTGTTGTTATTTTTTTAATTAAAAATATGTTACATTATTTCGTTTCCTCCTAAAATTCACGCTGAGTGTTCATTTGCTATTTGGCTTCAC